>ML677349.1:57976241-58072890 GCA_007922305.1 Dermatemys mawii
TGCTAGGTCTACAATCAGATGCCAGGGGCTGTGTGTCATTCCCCCCCGCCTTCCAATTCTCAAAGGACTCTGTCCATTGATCAAAGGACTCTGCCCATTGATGCCTAGATAAATCCATGGAGGATAGGTCCATTAATGGCTACTAGCCAGGATAGGTGTCCTTAGTCTCTGTTTTCCAGAGGCTGGGTACGGGCAGCAGGGAATGGATCACTTGGTGATTGCCTGCTCTGTTCTTTCCCTCTGAGGCACCTGGCATTGGTCACTGTCGGTAGACAGGATACTGGGATAGATGGACCTTTGGTCTGACCCAGTACAGCCTTTCTTATGTTCTTAAATCTAGACCATTACCTGAAATTTTGGAATCGCTTGGATGTGATCTCCAAAAGTTATTGTTTTACATCCAAACAGAAATACCATCAAGCTGAGAATAAGTCCTTGCAAGCTCTGCCAGTATATTGTCTTAATGCTTTCAGTATTTAGTACAACCCTGCTGGGTGAATGAGGATACATGGGGACAGATGAGGAAAAGTTGAGTGAAAACTGTCTCAGATTGCATTGAGTTGATACATTTTGTTTTCTTGATAGGTGCTATCAACACATATCCACCAGAAGAGCTGCAGAGAAGATGTATCAGAGCTGGCACTCAGAAACAAGAATATGCACTAAGGATCCAAGAACAAAATCTGTGAGTCCAGACACTTATTTTATGATGACTTGTTGTTACATATGAGCAAACTGATGAGCGCACCTAGTTCTCTTGGGTCGGGATTCCTATCAAAGGCCCTGAACCTGCAAACGCTCACAGATGTGCTTCACTTTATGCATGTGAGTAGTTATGTTGGGCAGTAATTTCATGTTCTGCTTTCAAAATTATCAGTCAGTTAAAAAAATTGAAAACAATAGAATTGCACCAAAGAGTTAAAAACTTATCATTAAAACCAGATACAGATTTCTCCTCCTGCCTGATTTCTGCTTGTCCTGCGGAGCTCATTTGTGCAAAGCAGCACCTGCCCCAACACTAGTGGTTGATTGTTTTGGAGGTACATATTGTTTCAGATCTTAGGGCTTGTCCACATGAACATTTAGTTTGCAGCAGACTGTGGTGTAAATCTGACCTTCACTAGCTTGCTGCTCACTGTCTGTGTGGACCTTGCTGATGCACACTAACAGAGCCTTAACATGCTTTCAGCTACTCTCTAAGGCCTGGCCTACACTGTGGGGAGGAGAGGGAATCAGTTTAAATATGCAACTTCAGCTACTAGTATAATGTAGCTGAAGTCATCATACTTAGATCCACTTACTGCAGTGAGTCGACTGCTGCCGCTCCTCCGTCGACTCCGCCTGCACCTCTCACAGCGGTGGAGTACAGGAACTGATGGGAGAGCACTCGGGTCGATTTATCGCATCTAGTCTAGATGCGATAAATCGACCCCCAATGGATTTATTGCTTCCCACCGATCTGGCAGGTAGTGTAGACCTACCCTTAGCGCACTAGCAAACTGTTAGTGCACAGTAGTAGGGTCTACACAGATACCTACTTCAGGGCAGGGTAGATTCATACCCCAGCTTGCTACAAATCGTGAAGATGAGCCCTTATTGAAATCTGAATACCTCTGTCCCTGAGAGATTAAGTTAAGACTTGAATATAAGGAAAAGGGCAGACATTGAAATAGAGAAAGTTAGCTAATACCAGCTATTTTTGAGTCCTCCTGCCAGGTCAAAATGTTTCCTGTTCTTCTATCCGCAGATCTATCTTAGAGGGGGATTGGTCAGGAGCTGATGCCGTAGCTGAAGCTGAATACATTGTCTCTGGGCGTGCAACACACATGTTCCAGGATGACATAAGCAATGATCCTCTAAACACCATTGGCTTTGCCAGCAGTACAAATCAATCCTTGGTAACTACAGACATAATGGAGGATGCTGACAAAACACATGGAAAGAAAGAGAACGTGAGTTATGTCTGAGGTAAGGAAAGGAAGGGAGAGCGTCTGCATAAATCACACTGAGCAAGGTGGACAGTCTAACCTTTTGAACCCTGTGAATGACTTCACACCTCCTTAGACAATTCAGCTGAGGGAAAGGAGCCAAATATACCAGCTCTTCTGTCTCCTCTTTCTGCCATCAATCTAACCTCTTTTCTGCCCTCTGTAGACTCACTGATTCAACACCAGCACAACAGGACCCCTACCCAAACAGGCAGAAAAAATGGTTACCTACCTCTCATCACTGTTGTTCTTCGAGATGTGTTGCTCATGTCCATTCCAATAGGGGTGCACGTGCACAGTCGTTGGAAGGTTTTTCCCGTAGTGGTACCCATCGAGTCGGCTGTGGAGACCCCTGGAGTGGCACCGTTAAGGCAGTGTATACAAGTCCCTGCCGATCTGCCGCCTGCTCAGTTCCTTCTTGCCAGAATACTCCGACAGAGGGGAGGCGGGTGGGATTTGGAATGGACATGAGCAACACATTTCGAAGAGCAACAGTTATAAGTAGGTAACTACTTATTTTTTCTTCTTCAAGTGATTGCTCATGTGCATTCCAATGGGTGACTTGCAAGCAGTTCCCCCAGGGGGAGGGGTCAGAGTTCACCGGGTTGCTGAGTGAAGGACTGCCCTGCCAAAGGCTGCATCTTCCCTCGTCTGCTGGGTATTCGTGGTCTATGACAGGAAGGTGTGGATGGAAGACACATTACTACCTTGCATATGTCCTAGATAGGGATCTGCACCAGGAATGCTGCAGATGATGCCTGTGCTCTCGTGGCTTGTGCCGTAAGAGGAGGGGCTGGAATTTTTGTCAGGTTGTAGCAAGTCCTGATACAGGACATGATCCACAATGAAATACGCTGGGAAAAAAAGGGAACCACTAGGTAGGTACTTGAGAACGCAAAACTGAGCTGCTCCAACGACCGTCACTGGCGATAAGAAGGAACTGAGCAGGCAGCGAGTTGGCAGGGACCTATATACACCACCATAAAAGCGCTACTCCAGGGGTCTCCACAGCCAACCCGATAGGTACCACTATGGAAAAAAAATACCTTCTGATGATCGTGCACACAGCATGCGCACATACCTATTGGAATCGACATGAGCAATCACTCAAAGAAGAATTTCCTGTTGCCACTCATCTCCTCCTCAGTTAGCCTCCAAGCAAAGAGCTGTTTCATGGCCCATTCTAAGCTACCTGCAGCTACACATCATCCTCTTAGTTGCCCTCCTGTGGTTGTTTCCCAACATGAGGTGGGACAGCCTCTTATGTGGCTCTACCGTGGCCTCCTCTTACCCTAAACCCAGATATTCTCCCTGAAACATGCTCCCTCAGTAAAATCTTAAGACCTGGTCCACCTGAATTATGACCCTTCAGAATTAACTATTAAGGATGT
Organism: Dermatemys mawii; assembly: GCA_007922305.1. NCBI lineage: Eukaryota > Metazoa > Chordata > Testudines > Dermatemydidae > Dermatemys > Dermatemys mawii. The sequence continues at coordinate 57,979,621 of ML677349.1, forward strand.
GAACATGAGCATGTTCAAATAATACTAAGCAAGAACACCTAGGCTCATGAATTATAACTACAATTAGGGTTTTGGTTGAAGTTGCAGCCACTACACAGTTTATTGGTCATCAGCACATTCTGTTCTCAGAACGCTGTGATGAAAGCTGCATATAAAGGCTCATGGATACATATTATGGCAGTTGGAAGAAGTGGAAATAAAAATATTCTTGTAAAATAGCTAGCAAATTGAAAAGCAAATGGCTAGCCTTCACTACTGCTTTCAAGCTCCCTTAACTACAATGCCTAACACACAGCACATTTCATCTGCGGGTCTACACTGCTCTACAGAAGCAAAGACTGGTACCTTCTATTCATGGATGGGAAAACAGAAGCCCCAGAAGGTTAAGGCTCATATTTTCAAACTTGGCTGCCTGAAGTTAAACACAAATATCTTTACTATGTAGCACACTTGCATCATCTTTCTCTGATCTTCTTAGTTTCATATACTCTTTTGCTGTGTAGTGCTTGTTCCCAGCCTCAGACATCTCCTCCTCCCCTATCCCCATGATGGATATAGTCCATTGGTTTTATTCTCAGAGGTGGAAAGCCTACCCATAATTCCACATCTCTGCCAATTGCAGAAGCAGCATATGTAGTTTGGGGGGATTGGGCTTAGTCTGAGGGAGAAGCGAGGGCACTAGTAGAGCCACTGCATCTGGCCATCTTGCCACTCCTGCTGGCTGAGGAAAGACTAGCCCCATCGGCTGTCTAGAGATTTGTTCCCATCCCGGCCCCTTTTGGAGAGGCACCATTGTACATGCTCAGGCTGTGACAAGAGGCCAAGATTTGGCCATCAGGCTCTGTTTTGAAAAGATATACTTTACCTTAGTACAATGCTTATAGCTTTTCAGTCCTTTCTAGGGACAGTCTCACCCTACAGAGAAGGCCCCCTTTTTTTTTTCTTATAGATGGTTGGAACCAAAGCGTTTTAAACAATGAAATGGATAAATATGGCACTGGGCTGAAGAAACTAACTATGCTGCATGGTTCTGACCTGTAAAAATTCCCATCTCTGCCTCCTACTATAGTTTATTGGTGGAAATCATGGAAAAAATGTGGACACCGTCTGTCAGATACAGAATCATTTTATTCCTTTAAAAAATGGACAAGCTTGTATGTTAAAAACTTGAATATATCTATCCATATGCACATAGGGTCTGCTTCCGACTCCCATTCACTTCAATGGGAGGTAAGAGCACTTGGAAATTAACAGGGTCAGGCCCTTGAAGAACTGTCTAGTCTTCAGGTCCGCTGTGCTTTGTTGGCTGGCAAAATTGAACACCACTCTCCTCTTTCAGTGAGTAAACTGCAGTGCAAATTCTTTTCAGTGAAACTTTACTTTCCATACTCCTTTTACAGGTGTAAGTTGCATTGTGTAAAGATAGGAAGAAGGCTTATTAGTCATTGTTGTGCTTTTCCAGGTACAGGAACTCTGCAATTGGTGAGCGAATTACTTCCTTTAGGCCAAGGAGAACTCTAAAAGAAACAGTGTATCTTTCACATGAGCATTTGGTCTGCCTCAAAACAAACCACCAAGATCATAGGACTAGAGCTTGTAAAAATATTTTCCCATGTACGTTTTTTCCATCAGAAAATGTTGTTTCCATGGAATTGAAGCATTCTACAGGAATGTCTCTATTCCATCATAAGTTTTTATGGAAACCAAGCAGACTGGCTATGACGGTCCTTTTACAGGTGTAAGTTGCTAAGTGAAATTTCGTTTCATATGCCACGCTATACCAAGTTTCAGACTGATGTGATGTAAAATAATCACCAAAAATATTGCAACATCCAGGTTTGTTGCACATTTACAAAGCTTCATTTCAGTGTTAGTACACAGACGTGCAAAATAGACAGCATACATATACAGAAGCTCATTGCATTTTAACTTACTTAACTGGGCATTAAGTACTTTGAGCAGGTAGGGAGCCCATCAATCTATCCTTCCCATATGACTGTTGAGTTGTTAGTTACTCTTGGAGTAAACTGTTGAATCTAGAATTATCTTGTGCCAATTGTGGAAGAGATGACATATTGGTTAAATGTATTTTTTTTGTGCATCTTTATTTCAAAAATGAAAATTTAAAATTTGAACAAAACTACTGAAGTCCCTGGGGCTATACACACTACTGGGTTTAGTGGGATCAGGCTTTGAATATCAGTGCACGCCAACGAACAAAAGTCCCATTTCTCAAACTCTGATGACCAGGCATAGGTGACTCTCCACAGTAGTAAGCACACCTGACAGTCATTGTTCAAAGCTTCAGACCCCAAATTGTTTCAAATAAAAAGTTCATAATTTATATCAGGTTTTGGTCGAGAGATTAGTATAAGAAAATTTTATATTTTTCTGACGTAAGACGACAGCTGAGAATTACATTTTTGTAGGAAAAAGAGGTACTGCTGAGTGAGTGCACAAATAACAGTACCTTGATATTAGGAATTGAGAAGAGATTTGCTGAAATTGTCAGTGTTGTCTGGCAACACAAATCTGTTAGTGGTGAGCCAAAATTCAGATCCTCATGTCCCTCTGACTAGCACTGTTGAAGTCAACGAGACTTCTCATAAGAGTATGAAGCACATAATTTGGGGCTACGGTACAAAATACTATGCATTATTTCTAAGAGTCGCATGCACATATTACATGGTATATAGAGTTCAGATCTGGTTATAGTTTCACCCTTCTAGTTTTGAAGTTGTCATGCTTGCCTCAAGTTGTTTTTCTTTTATTATTTTTTAAATGTATCTAACATCTAATTGGTGAAAGACATTTAAAAACTGTATGGGGCCAGTCTATAAAATGTACCTTCTGTCACTATGGTGGCAATATACTGAGCTTTTTAATGCATGTTATGCAACATGTCATGGTACCAATTAAACTATCTACCTGAAACTTCAGATGGTGTCTTGTTTCATGTGATCATAATAGCTAAAAATAATACTCTGTGCTATTCCCATCAAATTCTTGTTCCTTTACAAGTCATTACTTACATACAAGAGACTAAACTGTCTGCTCCTGATGTACCTAAAAGCTTCCTGATGCCTGGATACAACAATCGTATCTCTGTTTTGTGCAAGAAAAAGCATATAATGGAATAAGACATTACACGTCACTCGTTCCATGGCTTACACGTTCATTTACAGCTGGAGAAAGTGTGGGGGAGTAGTAAGAAGTGGTTAAAAATACTTTTTTCCCTGCACAATACCATTGGGCTTTCAATCCTCTTTTCTGTAACATGCTCAAATAAATGTGACATTTGCCTGTCAGTGTGACGCAGTAAAGCAGAAGCCTGGCAGGTTTCAAGGTTCAGCACACCACAGATGTAAAGGGACAATAGATATTGCAGACAAACTACCGTACAAGCGCAAATGGAGTTTATTCTCTAATATTAACTGTATATTTATCAGAGTACACATGGACATTAGTGCAACAAATTCTTTCACTTTTCTTCCAGGTTCAATGTAAAAAAAAAAAAAGTCAGACTTCATAAATACTGTCTATGTAGGAGTCAGCAGCTTTCATTGTGTTTATGATCTGCAACAAGAGATTTCATAAACTATTTTCTTATAGGTTCCTGAAGAATAGAATGGTTACCACGAGGCTAAATACAATTTCTTCATAAACAGCTTCTGCTTGTTACTTTCAGAAAGTGCTACAGAAATCAAGCAGCTGTAATAAGATAATGCAATGGGCCTTTAAACAAACTTTAACAACCATAGTGATTGATGTATGGTCACCTTCATCTTCTTCAAAAATCAGTATACTACTATTCTTTGTAACAAATATTTACATTACTATATACTAGTGCAACTTTTACTTCCACACTTTCACAATTCCATCTCTTGATGCAGTTACTATAAACCCTTGAGTAGTCTGGAAAGTAGCAATATCTGTGATGATATCATGGTGTCCAACTGGTAAAGATTCTGGTCCGCGACGAGGGGTCTCATCTGTGGGGCCCATCTTCTGCTTGTTTTGAATTTCCTGTTTGAGAGTGGAAGTATTAAAATAAAACAAGTCTCCAAAATTACATAAATTTAAAAGATGATGTTTCATACTCTGGCAAAGTAGAAAGACCATTACAAAAAATCAACAAAAGTTTTCTTGTGCCAGAAGTTCTCCTATTGCTGAACAGGGTGGAGGTAAGAGCCCTCTTCATTCACAGTCAGCTTCTTGCTTTTGAACAAAGTCATAATTCTGTACAGTATTGTTTCCCTAATCACTAGGTGTGCCAAATTCAATATTACAACTTCAGTAAAGGATAAGCTAAAAAGAGAAAATATAGGCTTAGTTGTCCTCATGGAAAAATTCTATAGAAAAGATTAGTTCATCTAGAATGTTTAAACAAACAGTTCGGTAGTGGGGATATCATTTGTTTAACTTTACAGAAAGGATATATTCAAATTCTAAAGATTTTTATAGTAATCTCTAGAGAATTCAACCAGTTTTGTCCTAATTGTATAGGACTTTTCCATAAGGGAAAATTATCTCAAAATTGGCATACAGGGATGAAATTCTACCAAAAAAAAAAAAAAACAAAAAAAAAAAACAAACCCACAACAAAAAACCCTTGGCAACTGATTTTACATATTTCTAAGGTGTAAAAATGCCTCCTTAGAAGTTTCTAAAATAGCATTTATTCAGTTAAATAATCAATACAAAACATTAGAAAGCCATACTTAAATCAGTAAGGCTGCAAGTACCAGAGGTCACTTTGAGGGACGCATTAATCTCAGCAGAATTCTGAAATGAAAATGTTCCTGTACTTTTCTGATGTGGTTTAAGTTGTGCTCCAACTGTTTGTTCCTTATGTGATAATTAAAGTGTACTTACGGCATTGCATAAATAACTAACACTGTACTCAACTTCTAACTGCAGGACAAATTCCACACTAAGTGGGTAACAGTCTGCAGTGGAAATGCCTCAGTGACCAGCAAGCCAAAATATTAATTGTTAAATCACTGAGTTTCAGGATCCCCAAGGTCATCCCAAGGTATCAAGCTTCCCCTACTGAATACTATCAGGTGGTACTGTTTGTCAAAAGCAAGCACTTTTTGTTTTTAAACATTACTACTGCCTCTAAAATTCAACTCGCTAACTGAAATCGTCGATGCAGAGACGAGGTAAGACACAGGTGCCAGCAATGAAATCTTCCCTTCCATCATATTGGTGTAATTTGAACTCTGGCCTGGACGAGCCATAGAAACAAAAACAAATTAGAACAGGATACCTGAACCACCTCTGTGCCTTCAATTATCTTCCTGTAGTAGGATACAGATGGGCAAGCAGCACTTCCTGCAACAATGTACGATCTCTCAGGGTAAGCCATTTCCCAAAACCTAGGAGAGAGAGGAACAAAACAAAACCAACACACACAAACCCCCCAAAAAATCAAAAACATGATAAATGCTTATCACTGCTTAAACCTCAATACGAGGGTGTAAGAGCCTTCTTGCCCGTAAGATAAAATTCAGTTAGCCCAGATTTTACAGAAAAATTGAATGGAAGAGTTATATGTTATGAATATGGAAAATCAAAGTTAATATCACATTTGCTCACAAGGCATCACTACCTGCTGCTTCCAGCACAGCATATCAAGCGCTTTACAAAAGGTGGATATTTCAGTTTTGCAGACGGGAAAAGTGAGGTGCGGGAAGTCAAAAACACTGGCCTGATAGAACAGGCAACAGCAATGAGGAATAGAACAGAGAGCACAGATCTCTTGACTCTGGAAAAAGCTAACATTCAATTTCACAAACTTCTAAGCTTGCACTCTAAGGGGGTGCTTTAGTAGTAATGGTTTTACTATTTGCAGATTGGTTCATTAGATTTTTTAAAACTCATCACACATCTTTAAAGAGATTCCTCAGACTATTTTTTACCTTATTTTCATGTCTGAACCTGCAGTCAGTAAGATGGGATTTCCATCTGCAGGACTACAGTATATTCCATGAACACTGTGAGGCGAAGGCTAATGGGGGAAAATGCAAACATGTTACTATCTCCAAAAACATTCTTGTACTTACTAATTTATGTTGCCATGCTTCTCAGAACAAGACAGGCATCCTGTACAATGGTGACTCAATTACAGACAGGTACCTTATTTGTAAAAAGTTGGTACTTGTTTCATGACAAACATGTAGTGTGGTGTTTTAGTGTCTTGGTAAATGGTCAAATCTTAAATATATAGAGGTAAAAGTCATTTCTCTTTTTGTTCCTGTTCACAAAGCAATGCAAAAGAACCTAATTCTTCCTACACTTCAAACAAGAGATGACAAAAATTTCTGACATTTCCATAGAGATGTTCTCAGCTGAGTAAAATTAGAGTAATTATCTCTTACAGAACTGGGTAAAATGAGTAAATTGAAGAGCACATTGATACACACAGAAAGCCTTGATGTCCTGGCAGTTCCAAGGTTATAGGAACTAGCACAAGAGGCTGCCAGTTACCTGAATCACCAAAATCTCAGTTCTGGAAAGCTATAATTACACAAGAGATACAAGGTGGATATGAGAATATCTTTTATTGGACCATCTTGTCGCTCGAATTATCTTGGGATCAACATGGCTACACCACCACTGCAAACAGCATTACACACGGGCATTTAAGATGCCAACAGTGAAGGAAACCTGGGACTTTTATTCAGGAGAGAGAGGTCATTTAACCAAGTACAGCACATATTGCAATCTGGATGTTTAACATTTATTAAAATGGGGGGCGGGGGCCTTAGTGATATTTTTTGCTTGAAGGGTTTTAATTTTATTTTGTTTTGGACTCACTGCTAGATATGGAGGTGCCTTGACTTATGATCAACAGTGAAAAAAGCATGTGCATATTGCTCCATATGAAGGTATATTTTCCCTATTTAAAGCTAACTGCTAAACACAGTGGTAGGTTTACTCTATAAAGGGAAAGTGCAATAGAACAGAGGTATTGTGACCACAGGAACAACATTTAAAGGTCATTAAGTTATGATCAGACCCAAACACGATATTATGAATTTGCCATTTTGGGAAAGATCTTTACCGATAACATCACAGCACAGGTGGTTGCTTAGTTTGTTTTGTGAGAAAAATTGAGTGAGCAAGCATACCAGTGGGTGAGTTAAATATCATTAACACCTCCTCTACAACAGATGAATCTGCAAGGGGAATAGACAATATACCCTACCCCAAACTACCTGGTCCAATTCCCTGGTGCCCAGGTCACTTCTCAAACACACTATACAAAGGGTCCAACCCCAGCTATTGAAGCTAAGACATTTAGAAGGAAGAAATATCTAAACCCTTAACTAAAAAAAATCAAGACAATTGACAATTAATTAATTCCCTGGAGCCCACAGTTGCCTTCTATTGTATCTTTCATTTCTGCAGGACCCTAGACTTTTTTTGGAAAGTTGATTTCATTTTGACAGCAAAACACAATTAAGTTGCCCAAGATGAGCACATGCTGAGAAACTACAGAAACAAAAGGCAGGAACCAAACACACAGGCGAAAATACTGACGTGCTTTTTGGAGGCTGAGGAAATTCTTAAGAAAACTATAAAGCACAGTAATGGGGAAGAAAAAAGGAAGCCAGACCTGTAATTCTGAAAGAGGAGGTGCACTGCTGGCCCACAAAGTGAAGCGCCTGTCTCCAGTTTCCATATCCCACATGGAGACTTCATTATTGCCTTGAACAGCTATAGGAAAGACATTACCAACATCATTACAACTAAACCAGATGACTTGGCTTTCTATTGACAGAGGCGAAATGTACCAGACATTTGGCTGTTCTCCTTGGGGAACATGTCAGCCTCGCTCTATTAGTAAGCTGTGAACATATTTTGTTGTTTTTATCTCTACAGTGGTGGCTTCACTATGGTTAAAAAGGACCCTGAACCTCACTTTAAGATAGTTTTGATATTTTGTTTTAAACTCTCTATTTCCAATATCCTCTTGAAAACATAATCATATCACGTACTCCCAGACTGTGAATGTAAATAGTCATTTGCCTGCAGAGGTATCAGAGGCAGTTCAGCATCTGGCTAGGGAACTCAGAGCACATCCTGTCAGATGAATTCTAAGTCTACAGAAATTCTTGTAGACTATTATGGACCTGATCCAGCAAAGCACTCAGGACGTACTTTACTTCAAACATGTGAATACCTCTGTTTAAATTCAAGGGATCTACTCCCATACTTAAAGACAAGCACATAAGTGAATCCGTTGCTGGATTAGAGTCCAACCGGACAAACTGCTGTTTATGTACCACTCCAGCAAGGGGAGGACTTCTTGTTGTTTGTGCATGTTTCACACAAGTGAACGGCTTTTCAAAGAGATGTTTAGAATCCAGATGTCATCACCCATTAAAGGTGACATTTAAGGAGTAAGTTTACTTGAACTCTGAACCCCAAATTTAAAAATATTTTAATTTGCAGTGGGAGAAAAAGACTTTAAATTTTATTCTTACTATATTGCAACTTTGTATACTTTGTTACTACACAATATTTTAAGCATAAAATAATCTCATTACAGGAATGGGCTGCTGTACCATTACTTAATAAAATATTTGCAGTATTATTGCAGAGTATTCTGTGTATAAGAATATGATAACTGCAAGAATAAAACAACTGCAAGAGGCTTGGGAGATTTTCAAAGGCACAAATGAGTTGAGTTCAATGGGATTTGGATGCTGAACTATCCTTCATACCTCTGATAATCTTCCCTAATCTGGGGGAACTCCTGGCCCCAATGAAGCCAACAGCAACACACCCACTGGCTTTAATGGGGTCAGGATTTCACCTCCTATCCTTTAAGCAAATTCCCCCTAAGCAGCAATATGTGGGAAGCAGTATGCTGGGCCCGTAACCTCTTGAGAGTTGGAATATCCGGGAACACAAACTCTAGAGATTATAGTTTTCATAAGGGGATAACATTGTACCTTTTTAAGTCATTACAAGGCACAGAGGCAGAATCCAACTGTGACCTTCACCTGCTGAGCAGAAGCAAGTCTGCAGAATCAAGCATTCAGTGCACCAGAAAGTGAAGAACAAGCCTTAATCACAATCTTCAACAATAAGGTGGTAAGTAAGGTATCTATTTTACCTGCAATTACCCAGGACTGAGAGAGGGGATGCATCAGCAGGCGTCTGATACGAGCTCTGGAAGGATGGCAATGGCTGGAGATGGGTAACTGGAACCTCATGTCCCAGCATGCCATGGTACCATTGCTTGTACCTAGTGAGAAAGAGTTATTTGTTGTCAGAGGGACAGTTGCACCTGTTTTTTATCTGCATCCTTTTCTTTCTGTTCCTAAGGCAAGAGAACTGCAGCCTTGATGAGGTATACAACAGAATACCTACTGCAAAGAAATCTGCTCTTTAAAAGTTCTCTTTCCCTTTTCGGAGGCAAGAGCATCCGGAGCCATTATAAAACATGCACTCTAAGGGACAGCTTTAATTACAGAGTTACTTTAAAGGAACTTCACAAAGTCTAACCAATAAAATGGGAGTGAATAATCATGAAGCTCACCAATACATAGCCAGCACTGGTGTATGTCCACAGCAAATGAGGTTATAAGACCTAGCCTCAGATCATGTTTTAACGTCCAAGCATTACTAGTGGATCGCAGGTCCCACCCAACTAGGGAACCATTCACAGTGGCATAAGCCAGCACTGACTGTGCTCCCGAATTGAAGTGATGCATGTCGACCACACACCCATCATCCTTCTGGTCTAGCAACCTGGATAAATAAAGCAGATCGAAAACAGGACAGATATTATCAGTCTACATGTTTCTTTAACGCTCCCCAAGACTGAAGATGCTTTACTGCCATTCTCATGCTCATGTTTTCATTCATACTGCCTCCTGACCTTTCTGCAATGGACATCTTCCCTATTTCTCCTCCAAATTCACTTCTCCTGCAAAGCCTACAACTTTAGCAGCCCAGTAAAATGCTATCACCACATCTTCAAAATCCACAACTACTGCACTGACTTCTGGGTCTCCCAGCATGTCTGATATTTGTTCAGACTGTGAGGGCAGGAACTGTAAATGTTTTTGTTTCTTGTACAGTATTATTACAGTGCTGACAACATAACATAGTCATCTATAGCGTATGCAAATACAGAGATGCAATATACACCAGGATGAAAATAAATCTCTATAAAAGATGGAACATTGACCATATTTGGGTTATTTTATTTATTAAATTAATCCCAATTCTGAGGTTAACATTTGATACACAAACTGGAGTTTGCATATCAGACAAAAAACTACATTCAAACAGCGATTTTTTAACCTGCACTGCTAAAATTTAGGAGACACAACCTAATGTGGGACTTGTAGTCACACCTCATCTAAGGATCAGAAGTAACAGAATCATAAATAATCTAAAGCAATACTAAAATAGTTAAGACAATAAACTCTCTCATATGGCAGAGATGTAGCAAAGGCCAAAATCACCTACCACACATCCACTTATTCTTCCCTTCACCCAAGTAAAAGCCTGGAAGAATCACTTATAGGTCTGCAGCAAAACTACATGGAATATATTTGCAAACACGATGTAAAACTCTAAAAGATTTATAAATAGAAATATTTTCCATTTATGCAATGCCTTCCATGAAGGCCTCAAACAACTTTATGAAAAAAGTAAATATCATTCCCATTTTGCACAGAAGTAGGGAGATTGGTGAATAACTCATGATCAAAAGCATGTTAGTGACAGTGCTGGGTATATAACCCATATCTCCCAACTTTCTCCTGTGCTAGAATCATAGAACTGGGCATCTTTTCAAGCACTCTTTACTCAAGAGGGAGGAGATTGCCATTGAGTGCATGCTAGTACCTTATAATACATGAATTCTCCAGTACGAAACAGACCCTGTTGACATGTACCTGCTTTGTATTGGATGAATTTTAGGAGATTTCGGAAGCTTTGATGCTTCAATCCCAAGAAGCTGAATCCCACCATTATCTGAAGCTACAGCCAGGTAGTGTGAGCCCTGGCAAAAAGTGAGAGTCTTGACACTTCCTCCAATCCGAGAATATGTCAAAATTGATCTAAGGGGGAAGGGAAGAGATAGGAAACAGTTTCAAGTAGTGGCCCAGTGTCTTAGCAGGCTCAAAGAACAATTTAATATAATTTCACCTCTCCCACCACCGTAAAACAACAACTCTGCATTAAGACAATATTAAGGTTGCACAGTTAAGTGCTCCAAAATCAGGAAATGTCAAAGTCTAAGTTGCCTACATAACCTTAATTCTCCCCCTTTGAGATATGTATCATGATACTCTTCAATTTCATTATCATTCTGTGCTACAGATACAGAATAATAAAACCCCTACAATTTTACATACAGATATGTAGCTTTTCTACAATATCTTAATTTGTCTATGAACAATATTCTAATTTCATCATTATAATGGTCCCATGCATCTTAACTGTCTTCATTTCTTTTTTGTATTAACAGGACTTCTCTGTAAGATATGCATTTCAATAAATTATGTAGCATGCATTTTCTCTTCAACCAACAGTACAAACTTCCTGGAGTGCATTTCAGGGAATGAGGCAGTTAACTATGAAGCTCATTTAGCTGTAAATGTAGATGATCTTAAGGTATCGGTACCAGTATATATTTCACATATATATCTGAAAGATTTGCAATTACTTTGCCTATGTAATATTTCCCTTGTAGTTTCAATTAGATAGAAGAGAACAAAGATTCCTAGAAAACGAAGCATAAAATGTTATAGTTGCAAGGATCCAGATTGTCACCGTGCCATCATTAGAGCATGTGGCAAAAATGGAATGTTCATCCGAGACTCAAATACAATTCACTGCAGACTTGTGTTCATGAAGGTGAGCAACTAACAGCCCTTTAGGACGCCATCCTATGGAGACAGCAACAGATCATCCCCCAGAACCTACATGTTCTAGCTGAATATTTAAGATCTTCAGTATACTGAGGAGTGGTTCAAGCTTAACTCCAAGAGCGTGTTTAAATATTTTTGGTAAAAAAAAATAAAATGAAACTACATATTCCAAGGAATTGGAAGTTACCTGGTTGTCGTGGTTTTTCCTTCCATTTTTTGGCTGTTCCAGATTTTCACCGTACCATCATTAGAGCATGTGGCAAAAATGGAATGTTCATCTGAGACTCGAATACGATTCACTGCAGACTTGTGTTCATGAAGGTGAGCAACTAACAGCCCTTTAGGACGCCATCCTATGGAAACAGCAACAGATCAACCCCCAGAACCTAACACAAAGGAAATAGGAACATTCCCATCCTCATCCAAGTGATAAATTGTGATAGGCTGCAGGCACATATAACACTAAAAAGATCCTAGGCAGACTGCACATCAACATACCAATGTAGGCACTGTTTACTGGTGCCAAAGAGAATGCTTTTAGAGACCCAAAAGCAAGAGCAGCATTATTTTATTTATTTATTTAACACACACTCAAATATATAATCATTGGGACTGGTCTGTGATGCTGGAGCCAAAAGGATCCTGGTGTGGGATTCCATACAATAGAAGCACATAGATGGGGTTTAAAATATTTTGAGGGTCAACCACCTCTTCTCTCAAACCACTGACTGCCTCCCCATTTAATTCATGGGTGCTAGGTTTATAACCGATGAATCATTATGGGCTTTCAGACCTCTGAGATTTAAGTTGACGCTACTCCACTGGCATTTAGAACAGCAGCAATGTGGAGTGCTAGTCTCACATTGTTATTACTCGGCACAGTGGAATAGAGGAAATGGCAGCAACTTCTGACAACAAGGCTCTTAAGCTGTTCTGCTGGGAGCCTGCTCCAATAAAGCAAAGTGAAATACTCCCACTTTATGGGGAGGGGATGCGTCGCAAGCAAGCAAGGAGATAAAAGACAGCTGCTTGCAGGCAACTCTAAAACTGATGATGGGGTTGCTGCCAGCAGGAAGCTTGAAGAACTGTGAGCGTGACGAACTTAAAGCACATTAAAGGGACTAACCCAAACCTGTTTATATCAGAGGTTAATGCATCATTTCTGCCTCTGATCTTCGAAACAGCAGTACCCTATCCTCTTGCTTCCATGTGTGGGCTGGGTTCCTGCTGCCTGGACTCAGCAGGGTGGAAGGCTGATAGAATCACACATCCCCACAACTTATTATTGCTAGAAACTAGCAGGGGACGATTTACTTTTCCTTTGTAACAGGTACCTACCATAGTAACTGGAATCCTTATGATCAGCAACAGCATCTCTATGTAAGTCCTTATTGCTATCTCCTCCTGCCTAACTACATTATTATCCCTTCCCAAATGTGGCTGGCAATCAGGAAGGGAGAGCGGGTTCCATAAAACTGAGAAGTAGCTCTAAAAATTAAACTAGGTCTTTTTAAAAACAAAAAACAGATTCAGGGTTATTACTAATAGGTTTTAGCAATATGCCAAATCACAGGGGAAGGGTATAATTAAAGCAACTCAGATTCTGAAACAAAGCAAATCTATCAGAGTTTGGAGGACTGGAAGAGAAGTATTTTCTTTCAGAGATGTGACCTATGCATTAAGTAACATTACACAGAGCCAGTCAAAGCATAGGAATATTGTAAAGTTATTGATCCACAACTGTTACACAAATCCCCTGTTCTCCAGTTGGCAGTGGGGATCTTATTTCCATAACTGTATTATTCCTCAATAACTACAGAGTATACAAATTACAATACTGCAATTGGCAACTGTCCTCAGAATGCCTTAAGAGAGATAGGATATGCAACATGGCCCAGTTAATTTAGCCTGAGCAACTTTTGGAACTAACTGACTTAAGAGTGCTTGATCTTGCAGCCTTAATGTTGTATTAACGCTAGGTTTTCTGCACTGTTTAGATATTTGATAAACTACATGACAACTCTTCTAAAGCCATATGAAACTCAGTAAAATCCTAAAAAAAACAGGGTGGGGGAGTTATCAGAGCTTCAATTCAAGTACTGTTTACCTGAATGAATGCCATTCATCGTGTAAATATTAACTTCTTCTCCAACAGGGCTAACCAAAAGTATCTGGATCAACCTCTTACCCACTTCTGTTTCAAGGAAAGATTCACAACAAACAACAATTTGACACATGAATTTGTATGGTACTCTGGATCACTCTGAGGGGAAAAGCTCAGTCCTGGTGGGATGCATTATGCACTTCACATGTCGCACAATTCTCTTGAAATGAAAAATGTATGGCTATGCAGATGATATTTCTCTCAACAGAAATATATATCAGTCAAGATCACCAAGATTTAAATATCACTTGGTGGCTTATTTCTTGGTAAAAGACCATTGCAGCTGCCATTTTATATAGCAATACAAGAACAGTGGACTGACGTTAAATCCTTTACATACAAGGCACAAGAGGAAAAAACTCAAAATACCTTTACCCAAGCTTGAGTATAATATTTAAAATGGTGTAAAATTTTAGCTCCATTGTTTAGGTTTCTGAAGGTTTAACACACAAAAGCTTTCCAAAAGTAGAGTGAAATTGTTAAATTACCTAATCAACCCTTTGGGGCAAGGACTGTTTATACACTGCCTAGAACCATGGAATCCTGATCTGGACTGGTCACTAACACTACACAAATAAATAAACTGTTATTGCTAATATGGTAATGGACATATCCAAATGATGCTAAAATAGTAGAGTCATTAGGGAGACTAGCAGAGTCAGGAAGGCCACTTATTTTATAAACTCAGTCAACTGGCCCTGGCTTCTCCAGCAGACAGATTGCCATTGTAACCATGCTTTGAAAAAAAAAAATCAAGTTTTGTTCTGTGAACCTCACCACAGCAGAGTCTAACCTGAGACAAAACTAAAATTTTAATACTTCCAAGATGGTGCTGAACTGTAGATTTAGAAATTAAAATGACTGTTTTATCAGTGTCAGTCAGTCAATGTCCTCATGCAATAGGATGTCCTTTAAAAATAAAAATCAGATGCCACAATAAAACTAACTGCCTCCTCAGTACAGCCTCACTCAAAATGCTAAACTGACTATCTCCATGTTAAAGGTGAACTGAAAAGCTTGCTGATCAGAGTTCAATCTCTTTCCTAGCAACAGTTACTGACAAATCAACTACACTGATGTACAACTGCATTCTCTGCACTGCTCAAAGTATTAACAAGGTGATCTGGGATTTCAAGAGAACAACTGATGACTATGTGTTGGCAGGTCACTAAAGGAACTTATTTTAAATGAGCATTTATAATTTGCATGTCTACACATCCAGTGACATGGAATATAAAAATGGTTTCCATGTTCTGAACTTTTAAAAATAAGGTGTTTTAGGTGACCTTTAGGGAAAAGGTTCTGTTTTGACAGTGGAAATATTAAGAAGGAAGCCCAGTCCAGATCATCTTCTTAAAATCACAGGATTTCCTAACCCAGTATTTTCCCGTGTTTCTGTCATTTCAAATTTTCCCTTATGGTGAATATAATTTAATCCAAGAGGTTTTATCGGTGGTCTAATCACACCTTGGTCTTAATCTTTACCTGTAGGAGGTGGTTTGCTCTCCCATTCAGCGTTCTCCATCATCTGTTTGGCCATTCTTTCTGCATTGCACTGTTCTCGTTTCTGTTGGACTAACTGCTGAAGTTCAGTTTTGCAAGTAGTGATGCGTAACTGGTACGTGGAAAGTGAAGCGGTACTGCTTAAAACCTGTATGGTTGGTTTCCTGGTTTGGACAACTGTTCCATCAGTTGCCTGTATGCCATAAACAATAAAAAAATGTTCACAGCTAAATCAGTCATGTGATTAGCATGTCACACTGACGAGAGCATTGAAGAACCATTTATCCTTTAATCTGTTAGTGATGAGTAAATATCCACATTCAGAATTAAGAACTGAATAATGTATAAGTGAGCAACTTGAATGCGGACACACCATTTGCCACAAGCCAAAATGCAATCACGTTAAATGAAAGGGTTCCAAAGTTACCATAGATACTAGAATCAATGTCTTGATAGCATAACAACTTTAAATACAAATTACTATTCAAAACACAGTACACAATTGTCTAGGTCATTGTACACATTTTCATGAAGAAAATATTTACTAATATTTCCTCAAGCAACTGTTGTAGGAGCAGTTACTGCAAATATAACTGTAGTCACTATTGCCAAAGTGACAAATTAGCTAGCAATTATTTGTTTATATAAAACCAAAAATGTTGACAAACTCCCATCAGAGTTCCAGCATTAATATTGATGTCACAGATAGTAAAGCCCTAATCGTGCAAGATGATCCATCCAGGCAACCTCTAACACCCATACCAATTTTAGAAATCCTACAAATACATGCTCCAGAATACAAATCAATCTGTAATGAGGGATGGGAAAAATTTTCCCTATGAACAGATTATTCCATCCATGTTTACGGCAAGGTTTCCTTGCACCTTCCTCTGCATCTGGTACTGAACATTACTGGGTACACTATTCTGTACTGTGAACAGACCACTACTACGATCTGGTATGGTAACTGCTGCATTCCACTAAAGTCACAAAGGAAAAAGGGTACACCCAAAGGGAGATTACAGGGCCTAAATTCTTGAATTCTCAAGGAGTTTCCAAGAGCTTTACTGGCAGCATAATTTACTTAATGCATTGGTTAGTTTCCCCCAACGCATCCTTAGAAGAGAAAGATATATATTCACTTGCAGGATCATGATATTCATAGAACTAACCCTTAACTTTAAAAAAGTGGGAAAAATGAGTCCCAATATTCTGTTGAACAAAAGAGCCAAAAGAACAAAGAAACACTACATAAAATAGCTAAAAAAAAAAAAATAAAAAAAAAATCCCTCTTTACACTGGTCCCAACACTGTGTTCAGTGAGTAGATGTTAACGTGCTTGCTGCTATTTAAATATTCAGATTAGATTAAAAAAAGCGAGGTCTTCAGAAATACCTGTGGAGAGGATGACAAATTGGCACAGATGCCACCAGCGGATTCGGAACGAAGCGGTTTTCCAGTCTGAGCTGCTTCTGGGTCAGTACTTTGACCTTTAGGTATTGGTTGGGAGATATTAGAAGGTTCCAGAGACCCAAACATACTTTTCCATTCTTCATTTACATTTGCTTCTTGTTTTACATTTTTTCTAGCTATAAGGAACAGACCAAAAAAGAAAGGATTAACGTACGAGTTAATTCATTACAACAATCATTCAAATTGGTCACAACTTTAACACTAAGTGTAACCCAATAAATGCATGCAGATTTATTATGGCATTACATTTATCAAAGAAAAAAATGCATTATTGGGTTATTTAAGTCACCTGAAAGGGATGTTAGAAGAAAGAGACAGATTTAGGCACCTAATAAATGGAAAATTCCTCCTTAGCATTAGAAGAGCTTTGTTAAACAAACATAATAGTCTATTTACGTATTCTTAATCCTAAAACTGACTCATTCAGATAACTTACACAAATCACAGGGAATTTTTTTAAATGTAGAAAGGATGTAGGATCAAGCCATAAATAATAATGTTCTTCCTATGAAAGTTAATCCAGTATTGCCACAAGAAAGAAACTAGTTCAGTGGTTCTTAACCTG
The DNA here is from genome assembly GCA_007922305.1 of Dermatemys mawii. Taxonomy (NCBI): domain Eukaryota; kingdom Metazoa; phylum Chordata; order Testudines; family Dermatemydidae; genus Dermatemys; species Dermatemys mawii. The sequence continues at coordinate 57,997,229 of ML677349.1, forward strand.
GGGAACACGTACCCCTGTGGGTACACAGAAGTCTTCCAAGGGGTACATCACCTAGATGTTTGTCTAGTTTTACAACAAGCTACATAAAAAGCACCAGCAACGTCAGTACAAAGTAAAATTTCATACAGACAATGACTTGTTTATATTGCTTTATATACTATATACTGAAATGTAAATGCAATATTTATAATTATATGGTAAAAATGAGAAACTAAGCAATTTTTCAATAATAGCGTGCTGTGATACTTTTGTAATCTTATGTCCGATTTTGTAAGCAAGTACTGTAATTTTTAAGTGAGGGGGTATGGAAGACAAATCTGACTCCTGAAAGGGGTACAGTAGTCTGGAAAGGTTGAGAGCCACTGGACTAGTTTTTGATATGACACTAGGAAGATTACTGCTGGCATCAAATACTGTCACTTTTCCAGTAAGGTAGCAACCACCTTCTGATGGCTCAAGAATGCCAACTGCAATCAATCAATCAGAGAGGCAGTCATGTTTAGTCTGGATCTGCGTAAGTGACAGAGTCCTGTGGCACCTTAAAGACTAACAAAAGTATTGAAGCATAAGCTTTTGTGGGCTAATACCCACTTCGTGGGATGCATGTTAGTCTTTGTTAGTCTTCAAGTGCCACAGGACTCTCTGTTGTAATTGTAATTAAGAAATTTATTCCAAAAATTCCTTTTAGGGTCACTTAAAACTGAAAAAGTAGAAACATGGGGCAAATTAAACCCAAACTAAGCCAATGCATAAGGACTAAAGGCAAAATGCCTAATATTAATCAGTTTAAGGGAGAGAATTTTTAAAAGCATTGACTCCACATATTAACTTGTAAACCCTCTCTACAACTGACTCCACAGGACCCAGAATTTGTGCTTATGCTCCCTCCACACCCAAATTTATGAGTACATTATACATTTTTTTATAATACAATACAGGGAGTTTACAAGCATTGTTCTCTTAATGTGAAAGTTGGAAATCTTGAGATTCCCAAGGTGCAAAAAAAAAATGCAGGGAGCTGAAGTGTTTGCAGCCGGCCAAGCTGGAGCAGTGAGCTTGGGGGATTTGTAGTAAGCAGAGTTCAAGGTAAAAAACAGACACAGATAGGACGAGTGGCAGGAAAGTTTGCGGCATCAGGGAGGGACTATTACTATGAGTCCAGCGTTATTGTAAACAATTGTTTTAGTTGAAATACTCAGAACATTTACTGAATATGTTCAAGAATCAGCTGTCCGGCCCTCCTGAAAATAAACCAAAAAGATAAAACATGAGAATATACGAACCACGTTTGTCATCAGGCTCCTGCTTTGTTTTAACAAGATCAACTTGTCTTCCAGTTATTCCCAGAGCTGCCAAGTCAATAACCCCTTTTTGAGTGCTGTCATGCAGGTGGCTCTGGTCCACTATATTGGCCTTGGCTTTATTGGATTTTAACATAAAGTCTTTTAGTGCTAACAGTTTGTCTTCCTCCTCCTCAGTCATACCCTACAACACAACACATGGAGACAATTTTAAACAAAACTTTCATCAAGCTATGGAGATACACAAGTGGAATATATTGTTGGTTCTTAATGAAGGGAGAGAGCTCAAGAACTCGAGACAGACTTCTATCAATTGCAAACATTTTGGGGAAGTTGCTACATTGTAAGGAAGATATTTTGTGCCCCACCCCCACCCCACACCAAACACACACATACCAGCATCAAAAGCTTGGATAGGGAGAGGGTAGAAGAAAAGTAGAAGAAAACTGCTAAAGGACAAAACTACTAATTGATATATCTGGCTTGTTTGCCTAGCACCAGTGATTTGAAGTCAGTGCACACTAGGAAAGAACTAACATAGTCCGAACCTTCTCTACAGTTTCCATCTCTGCAGACGGGAGGTTCTCAAGACCAGCCATTTCCAGAAGGAGGATTACAGTGCTCCATCATTAGCAAGTCTTCCCCTCCCCCCCGATCCCAATTATCTGTTCATAGATACAGGAAGGAAGTGGGCTCAAGGGCCCGTATCCCGCAGCTAGGAGGAAAGGGATTTTAAAAGGGACATTATGCTCATTCTCCATTCAGTACTGCAGAGCCAGCCTACTTTACGTTATTCCTTTTCTCTGGTCAGATGGAGCAGGAAGCCTCTGGAGCCTTAGAGTGATCATGCGCTCTTTGTATAGCTCTTTCCTGCCTCCTTTCTAGCATGCCAGCCTCTAAACACCATATCTCCCTCTTATCCTAGCATCGTTGTCTCTCTCTCTGGCAGACCTTTTTTAAAATATCTCATTACCTTCTCAAGGCCCTCAGTCTCCAAACTCAAGCACTGAAATCAACGGGACTGTCTGAGTAGTTTTTTGTATGATCAGAACCTTGGATTTTGGGCTCCTTGGGACAGGGACTGTATCTACTTGTGTGTTTGTACCAAACCTACCACACTAGGCCTCATGCCTAACTGGCGCGTACTACTGCAGTACAAATAAATAATAATAATTACCTGAGAAAGTAGCTTCTTTAGCAGCTGTGCTATGGCTGGGTCCTCAGGGGGAGGACAATCAGGGAGAGTTCCATTCCTTTTCTTCTGACGCATATGAAGATGTCTGAAAAGGCTTGTGATGTCCTTTGATCTTAAAGCATAATCAAATATGGAACGGCTTACTGGCTCTTTAAGGACACTCAATAGGACTATTTCTTTATCTATCTGCAATTCAGAAAAAGGGATCAACAAGGAAGGCAGTATATATCTGTAGAAATATAAGACTAGTCCAATACCTTTTGGCTATCAGCTCACCTTTTCAACGGTTCACCTTGTTAAAGGTCCAATAACATATCTGGGCCACTTAGAGGAAAGAGAAGCATCATTCCCTGAAAATGCTAACAATCCTTCAGAGAAAGAGATTTGTTTTATTTTTAAGAACGTGTTTTCAGTTCTGCCTAATGGGCGGACTTTCAAACTAGTACTGTAAAAATCTTACTCTAGTATAATTTCCTAATCATTACCTAGACCCCTACTAAGCAAGAGAAGTTAAATCTCAATCCTGCTCAGAGGCGATGCACGGGGGGAGGGAGGAATACTTTTTCCATAAAATCCAGAAAAGTATCTATCACAGGAGGAACAAGTTGCGATAATTTCTGTCTGGTTATAAGAAATTTTATAAAATTTTATAACTTTTAAAAAGAAATAAGTGTTCCTATATATTTAAATCTTACTTAATATCATACATTGTTGTAGTTACCCCTTCATGAGCTGTAGATTTTTTTTACAGAATAAAATATGATTTCTATGTATTATTATGTAACAGGAAGTGAAAGATTATAAATCAGAGTACTTCTCATTTATATATACAATATAAAGCTTCTTTAAAAAGGCATTGCTTAAAATAATATTTTAGCAATAAGTTTCCTTACAGTGTCAACACCACCATAGTTTATTAAAACAAAGAATGTTAAGAATCATGTGTTGTGTTGTGATTATGTTTGGTTGTCTCTTTGCTCAGACAATTGGGGAAGCATTCAAAAAGAAACCTACAGTATTCTGCAAAAAGGTGTGCCACCGCACACCATTTGGGCAGGAAATTATTGCCAACAGGATGATCTGTAACTGCTTACACTGACTGATCTAGCACAGCACTTAAGCATGTTAGTAGTCCCACTGAAGTGACAAGTGCATTGATAACTAGCTTGCTGAAGTCAACAGGACTACTACTGTACCTAAAGTTAAGCATGTCCTTTAATGCTTTTCTAGATCAGGGCTAGAATGCTTAGACCTTACCAGACTGAGACTCAAGTGCATATAGCTATATGCACACAATAGACCTTGCTTGCACTTTTGCACATCAATCGTTGGTCTCAAAAAAAAAATTACCCATAGTAGTTTTTATGAACAGTTTATAATCACTTTCAGGTTCCTATGCACTAGCACAATGCTGCAGTATCTTGGTTGCAAACACTGCAAGGAAATGCTTTATTCAAAAATGATTCTATCGACCTTAGACATTGTAAAAACTTCTATTATTTGGATGAAGTTTGAAGTGATATTGTCCTTTAAAAAAACTAAGTTTCATGTTAAACTGGACATTATTGCAAAGACAGATCGAAATTTATGAACATGCAGTATGTATTCATGTCAGTATGTGAACAATTACCTGTATTATCGGCTGAGTGATAAAAGGATGGAGATAAGGCATTAGCTTGCAGTAGACATCAGCAATATTTAAGTGCTGTGCTACCACAGTGATAAATCCTACTGCACCATAACGTATCCAAAGGTTTGGATGGCATAAGAAGGGCGCTGGAAAAAAAAAAATTAAAATTTAGCATTTCAAATCTGTTGTTCAAACTGAAGATACAGGACTGTCCTGTATTTGCCAGACAGGGGATCCTCATTTTCCCTCCCCAAGTTCAGTCTCCCCTCCTCCAAAGTACCAAAGAGTTCACAGACATGAAGTCAGTGAGCTTCAGAACAGGAAATCGGGCCCAAATCCTGAAAGGTATTTAGGCACCTAACTCCCACTGATTTCAACATAGGTGCCTAAATAGTTTTGAGGATCAAGGCCCTCAGTAAGGACCAACATCCTATGCTGGAAGAGCAATGGTGACAGACTTGAGAAGGTAACCAGCTCCAGAATAATTGAGGGAAAATAGATGAAAAAAACTGGGGGAAATTCTGCATGCACTCTTAAAATAAGATGGGGGAACATCACCACAATTGTTTGGGAAATATGAGCTTCTGAGTCATGTAACCTAGTCCACTGAATCATGGCAGGGCAGTCATCTCTAAAGTTTCTCCAAATATTTCAGTTACAGCCTTAAACGTTTCTAATGATTGTGCAAATCTAACAATTATGAATTTCAAATTATTCTATAACCTTCTTTGGCAGCTTATTCCCTTGTATAATCCAGTTTTTACTAAATATTTCACACAAGTGTTCTTTGCTGTAGCCAACACACGTTATTTTTTATTTAATCATCTCACATTTCTGCAACTGACAGGTAATGTTTCAGGTTGGTAAATTTATTGAAGCAGAAAGTGAGTCCTGACCTTAATTTTGGAAGCACTTTTACTGGAAGTACTGATTAAAAAAAGAAAGTTCTAATACAAGTGAATCTGGATTTTAATAGATATTTTACTCCCTAATATCCACTTCAGATTATTTGTTCCATCAAAATGGCTATTTTAGAATTCTAAGCAACATGTTATTGCATTAGCAACAGCTTAGTAAAAGTTAGGAAAATAATTCCCACCAGAACCTAAAGAAATTTGAGATAGGGCCATATAATGGTTAACTAAGCTAACAGGGAAAATTTACAGAATTGAGATATTCTGTAGAAAAACTAAGATATTTTCAGCAGTTTTCAAACTTACCTATATCACAAGCAAATTCATAGATGTGTGGTTTCTGCAACAGCCCTAACTGGCACATACAGGTAAGAGCATTGAGGGCCTTAAAAATGACAAATTCTTCAGCATCACTGAGACCTTGCTGGAGTAGAGGTTTTAAAATTGATGAGCTTTGCCAGCCAACATAAGCAGCAACACCTAAAACCCATAAAGAAAAAGTGTTATTGTAATAGGCAAGGTAACACCCTCAGAAAGCTAAGACAGCAGGGTAACAAACACTATAAGCAGTCCACATCTTCCTGGAAGTGATTTAATCATTGGTCGGGGGGTGGGGGGAAGGAGGTTTAAATGTCAAGAAGTTGATACTTCCCATCTACACCCAAAGCCTCGATCCTGCAAATACGCCCCACGTAACTTGACATGCATAAGGAGTCCCATATGATCTCATGCAAGAAAAAAGTTATGCACTTTCTTAAATAAGTGCAGGATCAGGGCTAAGTTACAAACATTCAGCACAGAGGATGCTATTTTCCCCTTTGTACAGTACACAGTATATTCAAAAAAATATTAACTAAAAATTAAATTTCCTAACTAGACAGACTGACTTCAGATTGCTTATTTTCATAATTCTACAGAAAACTTAAAACTCAATCTAAGAAATGAAACAAGGCAATTTCCACCATCTATTGCAAGTGCCATATCTTCCTTTAATGCTAAATGCAAAAGACATTTTTTAAAAAATGTGACAAATTATCTGTTTTCAGATACATTGTATCTATAAAGAAAATCTGAAAAATAGGAATGTGGTCATCAAAAGAAAAAAAACCTATCCTTTGTCCAAGTTGCTCAATAAGGGCAGACTCCGCACCTGCACAGAGCTACACCAAAGTCGGATTTGGCTTTGTGTCTGAGGGAGACTGGATGCAGATGTGACCAAACTGGTGGAGTCTGAAAGTATACAAGAAAAAGGTAATGATAAGGGCTAGAAACAAGCACCCAATACCAATGAAAAAAGACAGGTGTGAAATTCCTGGATTCGTAACAGGACCAGGGCTGGAGAGCAGGTGGGGAAATATTGGTTATTAGTGGATGAGATTCCTAATGTCTCCAAACAGGAGAGCAGAGTACCCTCAAATAGACAGTCATTAGGCCCTTTTTTAAACCCTGTTATAGTTTTGGCCTTCACAACATCCCCTGGCAATGGGTTCCACAGGATGAATGTGCATTGTGTGAAGAATGTTTGTTTGTTTTAAACCTGAAATATATTATGTGAGTGTAAAGTAGGATTTGTTTCTATAAAGACTTAAAGGATTATCCATTTGGTTGCTGAAATTAAGTTATTTTTCAGCATTTTATCATCAAAACGGTTTTCCCAGGGGCAATTTTTCCCTGTCTTAATTTTATGCACTGCTATTCCCCAGCACTTCAGCATTCCCCAATATGAGATTTACTAAAAACCAAGAACAGCTGATACATGACTCTAGAGAGGAGTACAGTAGCATCTAGAGGACACAAGTGAATTGAGAGAGAACCTGATTGTGCTAAGTACCGTCCATACATGTGGGTATGTACCTAGGACATTCAGCTTTTTTTTAAACAAGAACTGCAAAAAAATATAGCAAGTTAGGACTTTTTTATTTTTGCCATTTGTTTTCTAATACATAACAGGAGGAGTAGTTTCTTCCACTCTTGTAACTTATTAATAGCCAAATGGCTTCTCCTCATATTTCACATTAAATAATAAGCAACATTTTAAATCCATCTTCTCTTCACTCTCCCCTTGCACAGGTACTCAGAGGAGGTATCATAAGTATAGCTGCTGGTGAACCAAAAGAGAAATAGAAGCAATGTCTGTGACCAAGGCGTTCTCCACATCCAGGCTCAGATGACTGGCTGAGCCTCATGTTGGTGAAGATTTTATTTGTTTTGCTTTTGCCTGGTCTTCACTGGGGGAGGGGGGAGAGAAACGACTGCAGATACGCAGACTTCAGCTACGTGAATCACGTAGCTGAAGTCTGCGTATCTGCAGCCGATTTACCTGCCGTCCTCACAGCGGCGGCAGGCAGCAGCGCGCTCCCCCGTCGACTCCAGCTTACGCCTCGGGTCAAGCTGGAGTTCCGGAGTCGACGGGGGCAGCGCTGGCGATTGATTTCCCATGTCTTTACAAGACGCGAGAAATCGATCACTAAAAGATCGACGGCTACCCACGGTAGTGAAGACGTACCCTGTATGATTACTTGGTTTGACTTATGATCACAAGGGTCTGCTACTGCTAACAGACCTTGCTGGTCATTGCTAGGTCTTACTGCTATTGACTCACCAACATAAGCCTTATAATTAAACCATTGTGGCATATTTGTAAAACAGGATGGAAAAAATCATGATTTAAAATTTAAGATAAATTGATCTTTTACATTTATATTAGAGTCTTTATTTATGCGTTGGTAGTTCTTTTACTTCCTTCTCAGTTTATAGTCAAATTGCTGAAATAGATGTTTTGTATCTGTTACTTTAATTAGTTTCCTAATTGTCAGTACAATTTCAGATTTTACATAAAGGCTTTTCTCAGCTATGAAGTTTTACACTTACAATGTTCAACTTTGCTGACAATAGCAAACCCACTAATGTTGTTACTGTGAAAACACCACAAATTCAAACACAAAACTGATAAGCCAATAGCCCATGCTATATTTGCAGCCAGTATCACCTTTCCATCTAGTGCCTGTGCATGCAACAATGGCAAAAGTCAAAAGCAAAACTCACAATAACTTCAGTGGTGCGACATCAGGGCCATACTGAACCTCCACAAATCAAGAAAGCTGAAATGCTCCATACTTTAGGGCTTAGGTTACTCTCCTCTGTCAGTGTTTGTATTTGGAAGCCTATGGGACTTGTGCCCTTAAAATTACTTAGGCTTTTAAACACATACCTAGGCACTTAATGTTAAGTTCCTATTTTTGAATATTTGGGCCTGTGTGTATAACAAAGTTAGCAATAACTTTATTAATGTACAAAAAGACTAAATAACTTTTAACTGTTAAGAAGGAACCAATTTTGTTTTGAAATGAGAGATTTTATGCTACTAAGAAAAGTTTAATAAAAATACAATTTCAGCCCCGGTGCTGCACACACTTATGTACATGCTTAAAATTTCAGCACATGAATAATCCTGTTGAAGTGAATGGGATTATTTAGGCAAACAAATAATTTGCGGCTTAACCCAATTTTTTTTTTGGGGGGGGGGGGGGGAGTGCTAACAGTTTTGTATCATTCAAATAAGATACTTTTTAAAAAGAAAACAGCATGTACAATTAAGTCCATGATACATTTTAATCTAAAGTTGCAACTGCACAAATTTTCATGTGTGTTTTACAAAGCCTCAACCTCACTTAAATCAATTATTTTTAAATCAAGAGATTTAAAAGGTCTTGATTTAAACCACTCCATCTGCTACCAAGAAATGAAAAAAAGGACATTAATCAGAGTTACTAAAATCTCTATAGGAAAAGCCCTCTTCTGCGACTGTAAAAATCTCTAAGAACCTGCAGCAGCATATTCAATTAATTGATTACATCTAAGCATGTTTCAGCCAAGAAACCGAGTACCTACCAACTATGCTGTCAAAGAAAGCTCCTCGAAGATGCCAGTCATTCTTATCATTCAGGAAAGTGATCATATGAGATAGGAGGACATCATTGGCTTTCTGACGTCCAAAGAAGACACAGAGACGTGTTATTCCATTTTCCATTAGCGTTTGTTTCACAATGTTTTCCGGGTCACTCAGCAAAGTAACAACTTTCTGCTGGACCATCTCATGCAAAGCCTGAAGCTCTGCAAGAAATACACAACAGAACATTGAGTCAACATGAAACAAAACATGTGCATTTGTCAACCGCCTGTATTTCAGAATATGCAATTCTGAAATACAGCTGACTCAGTAAGACAGTAATGCAACAGAATGACTAGGATTCTGAAGCCATGCTTACAAATGAATTCAGTCTCTGAATTGATAGAACTGGGGAAACCATAGAAGCGTATTTAACTGATATGGATAAAAACAAAACCCATACAGTCTAGTCTATGCTTCTGTTGATATGACCCACTCATCCCACTTATGGCTGAAGTAAGGATGTGGGGAAGAATCAAAATGAGTCAATATGAGTATGTCTACACAAACAAAAGCCTGTGCCAGCCAACTCAGGCTTGCAGGACTTGGGCTGCGGGGTTGCTTCATTGCTGTGTGGTTTTCCACACTCAGGCTGAAGCCCAGGCTCTAGGACCATGAGGGGTGGAAGAGTCTCAGAGCTTGACTCCAGCCCGAGCCCAGCAGTCTACACGGCACTGAAACAGCCCTGTGAGCCCAAGTTGGCTGGCATGGGACCAGCCATGGGTTTTTCTTTGCTGTGCAGACGTACCCTTAGAGACAATGGTTCAACCGTGAACATAAAATGCTTTGTGGCAACAGAGTAACTGAAAATTTATCTGCTTGTCAGTAGCTTCACATTTCCTAAACTGATGGCAGAGTTGAGGTTGTGTATTTTTAACAACCTAGACAGATTCTCTCTATTTGGAATATAGAGATAAATAAGCAACATCGAAAAAAATCAGACATTTCCAGTTTCATTAAATAAGTGAGCAATTAGCCCCAAGCGACAAAGTGTGCTCTAAAATGGTAAATCATTATAAGCATTCATTGCCAAATCATGTGCTTGGGTATTTCTAGTCCATAGTAATTTTACGACAAATTTCCTAACTATTAGATGGAACTTGGTAATACAGGACCAAGCCCCAAGATACAAGGAGTAAGGCTACTGGTCGCATAAGTCATGGAATCCAGGACTTCCAGTGATCTAGGTAACTTCAGCCTGTAGTGGTCGGGAGCTGCAGGGTCCCCTGCCACCCTGGGTGAACACCACTGCTCCCAGCCACCGGGGAACCCCTGCAGCCAGGGGTGACAGGTTTGTATAATTTTTGGTGGTGCCCAGAACAACTCCAAGTCCCACTCCACCTACACTTGTTTTGTGAGCAGATATATATAGACATATTTTTAAATAATCTAAAAATGTGAGGGTTCTGGGGTGGGGCTGAGGATGAGGGATTTGGGATGTGGGAGGGGCTAAGGCAAACTGGGTGAGGGCTGTGGGGTGGAGCCAAGGATGAGAGGTTCACAGTGCAGGAGGGGGCAGAGGGTTGGGGTGCGGGGGAGGGCTCTGGCTGGGGGTGCAGACTGTGAGGTGGGGCTGGGGCTCCGCCCATCCCCGGCAGCACACTCATCTCGCACCACTGTCACTGCACATGCTTCTAGGGCCCCTCTCAGGTCCAGGAAGCCCCCTCGCCTCCCCTGCAGTGGATGCCAGGGAAGGACTGCCATCACATGTGCGCATCCTCCTACTGCTGCCCCTCACTGTAGCCTCACTGGGGGCGGGTGATGGGGCTGCCCTTGCCCAGCGTGGGGCAGGAGCAGTGACTGTGGGGCCCCCTTCGCTGGTGGACAATCCGGCCAGAAAAGGGAAGGGTCCATCTGAGGCAGAAGGGCAGGGGCAGCCTGCTTTGGCGCTAGTGGTTGAGGGGGCGCTAGCTGATGCCAGGAGCCGGCAGAGCAGAGCACAGTGCGGAGCTGCAGGGTGCAGCCGCCCACTGCCCAGGCAGGGACACTTGTGGGGAGGTGCACAGGAGTGGCAGGCACGGCCGGGAGAGAGACCCAGCCCCAAACATTGGTGGAGCCAGCCCCCTGGGCCCTGAATATTGCTGGAACATGGGCCCACATAGCTCCCAGCTGACATGGGAGGTGGGGGCATCCCACAGTTCTTGGCCCCATAGGCAGCAGGGGACCCCTGGAGCTGCAGGTGGCAGGGTTACCCCGCAGCCCTCAGCTGCTGCAGGCAGCTCCTAGTCCCTGCGCAGCTGCCCCGGTGTGGGGACCCCACAGATCCCCATTTTGTCACCGATATTTTTAGTAAAAGTCACAGACAGGTCACGGCTTCCATAAATTTTTCTTTTTGGCCCGTGATCTGTCGGTGACTTTTACTAAAAATATCAGTGACAAAATCTTGGCCTTAATAGCGAGCACCCAGAATTGAAATCTACAGAAAAAGTAAGAACTCAGCACTTCAGGCTTTGACCCGTAAGTAAGCAACCCATACATAAGTTACATTACCTGTGTCATAGTTTTCGCTGGGATGTGACACTTCATCCATTTCTTCACTGGTCGGCTCATTTTCCATGTTCAGATTTTTCAGCTGCACTAATTCCAGAAATCTCAGAGCGGTTTCTGCTAACAGTGCTATGTTTTCTGTAATGACAAACATTTACAACCATTTTTTTTTCCCATTTTAAACTGTGTTAATCTGGTGCTTGCAGATGGAAAGAATTATTACGACTGACAAGAACCAGGCACTGTGGGCAAATGCTGTACTACCTGCTCTGTCAATACAATGTGACCTAGTACATTCCTGTAATTGTAGCTGCAGGAAAACTGCCAGGTGAATCAAACTGTGTGGTACTTTAATGATCTGAGTTGAAGAAGAAGAAATGGAGAAGTTAAAATGAAACCAGGTTCATTGATAACATAAGTGGAACTATTTTTACAGAAGCGAAAAGCTAATGAACTAGCCCAACAATTCACCTAACCTTAGGCTAATGATTAATAACCTGATAGAATTAAATGCCATTAAATTCAAATTAACCAACAGGACAGTAAGTGCTTGCATCATAACAAATGTGTTTAGCGACATAAACGTTTGTGGCCAAGACCATAACAGGGTTAAAAAAAGAAAAGAACTAGAACTAAGTCCATCAACAGCTATTAGCCAGGATGAGCAGAAATGGTGTCCTTAATTCTGTTTGCCAGAAGCTGGGAATGGGATGGATCACTTGATGATTACATGTTCTGTTCATTCCCTCTGGGGCACCTGACATTGGCTACTGCCAGAAGACAGGATTCTGCACAAGATGGACCTTTGGTCTGACCCAGTATGGCCATTCTTATGTTCATAAATTAAGTGTAAAAGTTTGTCAGCAGCACTATTAGTGCTCACTACTTTAGGTGAAATAACTTTTTGGTAGAAACTACTCTTCTATTTCAGTTGCACATGCAAAATCATATAATGTTTTCTAATCAGTGTGGAGAATGTTGCATATTGGTAATGTCAGTATTCCTTTGCCAGAGCTGGATTGAGGCCCTAGGAACACTACAGCACAGGGCTCCTTGTGGCAGGAAAGGCAAGGTTCCCCCACCCCAGAGTGTCAACAAAGACCTTTGGAAGCACTAGAGGCAGCAACAGGGAACCTCTCTTTCCCCTAAGAGGCAGGGATGGTAACAAGGGAAGTTCTCAGTACTTACCCGAACAGTCAGGCTGTATCTGGGTAGGTGAGCAGCGTCTGCTGCACTCTTCTGCCGTACCCAGGCTTTGTGGTCTTGTTTTTAAAGGTGAGTTAACTGATTGACAATTAACTTTAGTTAACCAACCTGATGGTAAATGCGAGTCTAGACGTTCTACAAAGGTTTGCGTTTTACCCTGGTATACTATATAATATACTATAAGTATACTATATCCCCCTTGTCCACATGTTTATTGACCCCCTCAAAGAATTCTAGTCGTTAGGTGAGGCATGACTTCCCTTTACAAAAACCATGTTGACTCTTCCCCAACAAATTATGTTCATTATGAGTCTGACAATTCTCTTCTTTACTAGAATTTCAAGCAGCTTGCCCAGTATTGAAGTCAGACTTACTGGGCTGTAATTACCAGGCTCATCTCTGGAGCCCTTTTTAAAAACTGACATCACAATAGCTATCCCCCAGTCATAGGAAGCTGATTTAAATGATAGGTTACAAACCACAGTTAGTAGTTCTGAATGAACTAAAATGTGAAATTGCAGACCTCTTGGGTGAATACCATCTGGTCCTGGTGACTTATTACTGTTTAATTTATCAATTGTTCCAAAACCTCCGCTAGTGAATCTGGGCCAGTTCCTCAAATTTGTCACCTAACAAGAATGCTCAGGTTTAGGAATCTCCTTCACATTGTCAGCCGTGAAGACCGAAGCAAAGAATTCATTTAGCTTCTCCACAATGGTCTTATTGTCCTTGAGTACTCCTTTAGTATCTCCATCATCCAGTGGCCCCACTGGTTGTTCAGCAGGCCTCCTGCTTCTGATATACTTAAAGATTTTTTTCTATTATTCTTTGAGTCTTTGGCTAGTTGTTCTTCAAATTCTTTTTTTGGCCTTCCTAATTATATTTTGATACTTCACTTGCCAGAGTTTATACTCCTTTCTATTTTCCTAACTTCCTTTTCAAAGGATGCCTTTTTCCTCTCACTGCTTCTTTTACTTTGTTGGTTAGCAACAGTGGCACTTCTTTGGTTCTCTTACTATGTTTTTTAATTTGGGGTATACATTTTTAAGTTGAGCCTCTATTATGGTATCTCTAGAAAGCTTCTATGCAGCTTGCAGGGATTTCACTTTTGGCATGGTACTTTTTAATTTTTGTTTAACTAATGTCCTAATTTTTATGTAGCTCCCGTTTCTGAAATTAAATGCTACTGCATCAGGCTGCTGTGGTGTTTTCCCCACCAGAGGGATGTTAAATTTAATTATATTATGGTCACTATTACCAAGGAGTCCAGCTATATTCACCTCTTGGACCACAGCCAGTGCTCCACTTAGGACTTAATCAAGAATTGCCTCTCCCCTTGTGGGTTCCAGGACTAGCTGCTCCAAGAAGTGGCCATTTGAGGTGTCAAGAAACTTTCTCTCTGCATCCTGTCCTGAGGTGACATGTACCCAGTCAATATGGGGATAGTTGAAATCTTCATTATTGAGTTTTTTATTTTTATAGCCTCTCAGATCTCCCTGATCATTTCACATTACAGAATGTGGACTCAAGCTTTCAAGACAATGAAGAATATATGAGTGGGGATCAAGAAAAACTGAAGGTATGTTTCCCTCTTACCAGCATATGCCAGTCTGACAATAGTGGCTTCATCTTGGGCTAAATGTGCTATGCCTGGCAGAATGTATTCTGGGTAAATATTGATATCATTGCGTGGCACCTCCTTAACGAGAGCAAGAACTTTTGTCAGTGTCCGCACAGCTTCTGCCCTCACTCTGGGCACAGAGTCATTGCTGAAATGTAACAGATAAGGCATAATACGATCCAGCAGAATCTCCACACTTAATCTTGGTGCTAAATGCAGAATCAGTTCCAAAGCAGCCAGTTTTGAATCACAGTATTTGAGAGTCTGTAAACAGGAAGTTATCACAGACACTAGAACAACTAGCCCATTCTCTTTTGTCTCTCCCTCTGCTTTCTCTGTTCGGTCATGTCCACAGAGATTGTGAATAATGTTGTCCAGATCTTTACGTATGACAAGTATACGCTCATCTGCTGATAGAAATGTTTCCTTGGCAAATTGTGCCATGTAAGGCTGGAGAAAGGTGTAAAATATTTCAGGAAATGCATTATTACGTTGTTGTTTTAAGTAATCGTCTGCTCCTAAACGTTTATCTGGCTCACAGTGGATCATCTGAGTGACCTGCAGGGAGGCAGGGGTGAAGGAGAATAGAAGAAAAGATTACAAGGTTTAGAAATGAATGATAACTTATCCCCAAAGCAGTCAAAACCAAAAGCAGAACAAATAAGATGGCTCCATAGAATGCAGTGTTATTTACCAGTTCTCTGATACTGCGATCTTCAATTTTGTTCAGGACTTGGTCAGGGGAGAAAAGACCATTTCTATAGGCCAAAAGCTGAGATAAGTCAAACAGTGGTACACCTTCTGTGAAGAGTTCTGCTATTACACAGCCTGGAAAATATCAAATATGGTGTCTGAGCATTACAAAATAGGTACTCCTCCTTTGTGGTCAATGCAAAAACAAAAATAAGTTTTATACAATTCAACTGAATACAAAAATCTAAAAGGGATAAAAGTTTGTGTCCAAGGAGCTATTGTCAGTTTAATATCTCTGTATCAAGAAAACACACACAATTGCTTTCAAACCTGATCCCTACATTTCAAGAACACAAAGTCTTAGAAGTATATTTCATATATTTCAACAGCCATAGCGTGGTAGAATTAGGCAACAGAAAGCACGTGCATTTTTCAGCTGGCAGGTGCTTGAAGCAAAACCAGAAAAGGGAACCATATCACTGTCATGTGGCAGAGTAACTAATCAACCAACCAAGAAAGCACAGAGTAACCAGCCCTCCTCAGGAGGTGACTGAAGGACCTCTGCTTCCGTGGTGATGCTCAGTGATGGTGTTTGTCAACTATGGGTATGTCTACACTGCAATTAGTGACAAAGAGTCCTGTGGCACCTTAAAGACTTCAACTAAAGTAGTCTTTAGTTAGTTAGTTAGTTAGTTATAGTTAGTCTTTAAGGTGCCACAGGACTCTTTGTCACTTCTGCAATTCCAGACTAACATGGCTACCCCGCAGATTCTACACTGCAATTAGACACCAGTGGCTGGTTTGTGCCACCAGACTTGGGCTCACCAGGCTCAGGCTGTTTCACTGTCCAGGCACGGGCTGGGGCCAGGCTCGAAGATCCTCTGCAGTAGGAGGGCTCCCAGCTTGAGCTGCAGCCAGAGCTGGAATGCCTACACCATTGTTAAATTATCCCGCAGCCTGAACGTTGCGAGCCCGAGTCAGCTGGTGCAGGCCAGACACTGGCATCTAATTGCAGTGTAGACATACAGCTTTACTTGTTTTAGGATATTTTGAGCAGAAACATTAAGATTGGGGCAGAAACCACCCAGGACTGCCAAATAAACACAATTATTAGGTCATGTTGTGTACACTGAACTACACAAGTATTCTTTTCAAAGACTTGAATACCAATCCGGCAATCTAATCCACTTGGGCAGAATCCCACTACAGTCAATAGGGCTCCACAGACGTCTGCCCTTGTGGATCATACTGCAGGATTAGGGCCATGGATTTTAAATTCCGATACCTAGTTACACAAAAAAGAAAAATGAACAGAGACCAAACCTTACCAGGTGGTCTCTCTAGACCATAACTGAAGCACATTAGCATGGCAGTTTGCAGGTCCACTGCTCAGATACATCACGATGGTATCAGAGTGCCTTTGTAAGGTTTTATATTGCACAAAAATATCTAGATTTTGTACAGTACTTATCCTGTGAATAGAAGGCGCTGCGGTCAACACTAAAAAGTTGGGGTGGGGGGTTTGTTTTGTTCCCCTCAAATCTCCCTAAGTTCTTTAAGCTTCTTATTATAAAAAAATCCCTACCCAGTTGATGCAAAACTATAAATCATGTAGAGTTCTCATATTATCAACACAAATACCTGCAGAAAAGATATCCATTGCACGTTTCAATTCTCCTCTGGTTCGCTGGTTGCTGCTTGCCAAGTCTACCAGTGGCACTGAAGGATCTTTCACATTCTCCAACTCTGTAGAAAACATACTGCCATCAACAAATCGCTCAGGGGCAATATAACAAGTCCTTCTACGTGACGTGTCAAAGAAATAATTGAAGTCAGCAGGATTGTCCTCAGGAAGGTAAGTTGGTTTAAAACTGGCAAAGTCAGTTAGAAGCACCCAGTTCCAGCTAGTCACCATAATGTTCTCAGTTTTGATGTCCCCGTGACGGACTCCAGACTTGTGTGCTTGGTCCACAGCAGTCAAGACCTGGAAAGCGATCCATCTCTTTTCAATGTTATTTAGGAATGGCCTGGTACTGATTCGATCGTAGAGGTTGTCCCGCACATACTGGCGGAAGAGCATAGCTGCTTTTTCACACAACGTGGCCTTCTGGAAGGGAAGACAGTTCTGAGCAGAGTGTAGCCTTATCTTTAACTCCTCCAGCTCTTGCTTGTAGCTAGTTAGTGGTAAAGTTGGATCCTGAATTGCAAACACCTTCACAACGACCAGGCCTTCCCTGTGCTTGGCTCGAGCAACTTTAAAAAACCGAGTACTCCCCAGACTTTTGTCATATTCAAAGTCATGGATGTCTGAGAAATAGCTGTCAACAGAAAGGATCTGAGACGGGGCAATACCAGCCAGCTGATTCCCCATGATGGCACTTTTTATTGTAGGAGTTAGCACTTCACAACAGCACCTAGAAAACAATTCAAATACTATCTTATATTTCTGTAGTGTCTTTCATCTCAAAATACCCAAATATTATTTACAAACGCTAGACTAATGCAGAAATAATTTCAAATGACACACAAATGCAGCCAGTTCTGCTCTGGAGTGGAACGTGGCAACTACTTAATAGCTCCTAGGATTGAAAGCTATGCCGTGCCTTTTTATTAATAGTTCATACTCCTGTACTACTGGACTTGTTTACAAAATGTTTTCTTTGTGTAGTTCCCATGATTTCTGAAAAACACTTAACACAGCTCCACCCTTATTGCTCTCTTCGATGAGATCAGGATTTGGCCTTTCCTTGTGCAATGAAATCACAGTTTGGTTGACAGCTATGCAGGACCAAGTACTGCCCTGGCATAAGTAAGCATATCTCCCACTGAAGTAAAAAAAACAAAACACTTATTCCAGCAACAAATTTGGCCCAGACTCTCCAGGAACAGTACTGGCAACTGCACTGATGTGTCTGTAAAGCCCTGAGGTCTTAAGGGATCAGCATTCCTACCGCTACTCCCTCTGTTTGCAAATTAGAGATTAGTCTACAAAAGGAAGCTTCAGCCTTTGGGACATCTGCAACAAGCCAGGAACAAGGAATGAGGAAACAAAGGGAGCCCATTGGAACATTCATGGAACATGCAGGGCTGGAATACGTACCAGACTAAACAAGATTTAGTGTCTCTATTAGATTTGATTTCCAGAGTCACTTCCTGCCCCTCAGCCTCTGCTCATAACAGGCATGACCTGCATTCCTCTCCCATGCAACACCCCCCCCCCCCCACACACACACCCCACCCAAATCTCACCTGATCCCCCTCCCCAGCATTCTCCTCTAGCACCAATCTCCCCCTTCGCCCAGTCTCAGCCAGCATGATCCAGTTCTGGCAGCATCCCCGCCCCACCCAGCTCCCATCTGACCCCCTTCCCCCACACCCTCCCCCGATGGCAGCATCCCCCCCTCAGCCACCCCCCACCCCACCCCCTCCCCAATACCCTCCCCCGTGACAGCATCCCCACCCAGCTCCCCCCAACTCCAACCCCCACCCAGCTCCCATCTGATTCCATCCCCACCCCAGCTCCTCCCCCTGCTCTCACCTCATCTCCCTCCCTCCTCAATACTCCCTGCCCCCCGGGGCAGCTCCCCACCCACACTATTGCCCGCATTGCTGCTGCCCCGGACACCCCGCCCCCCAAAGGTAACTGGAGCAGGAACACGCGACCCCTGCCCGTCACTCACCCGGGGGCGCCCCCCGCCAGGCCTGAGGGGACCCGGGAGCCCCCGGCTGCGGGGTAGAGGGGGCCGGGGCCGGGATGCCGCTGGGGAGCCCCTCCGCTACGCGGAACCGGCAACCATGACACAGGGGGGCGGGGCGGCGCCGTGAGCTCACATCCGGCCGGGGCGGGCCCCGTCACCGCCCCTCAGGGACCCGCGTCCGACTGCAGCCCCCGCCCAAAGCCGGGCTCCCGGCCAGCGGGGGCGGGACTGGCGACCTGGAGCGGGAGGCCCCGTCACATACACACACCCCCAGCTCCCTCTCTGGGGGCGAGGGGGATTCGCCCTTTCACCGAACCGTTGCTGGCCCCCGGCCCAGGGTCCCCGTGGGCGGCTTCCGAAAGCCCCTGCTCCGGGAGTCCTGCGATGAGGGACGGCTCTCAGCTGTAATCCCAGAAAGGGCTCTGGCCCTGGGGTGTCTGAGCCGGGCTGGGGCTGGTGACGCTGGAAGGCTCGAAGCGAGACACCAGATTCGTTATTTGTTTGACTTATGGCGTGTTTGGTGGTGGTGTTTTGTTTTAAATCTCATTATTTTGGAGCCTAGCATAAATGTGAAGAGGGGGGAATAGGAGACCATGTTAAAGTGTATGATACTGTTCGGCCGCTGGGTGTCACCTGGTTTCAGCTCCCCATATCTGCCAGAGCAGTGAACTCCTCTGGTGTCCAGCTGTCGGTGAGACAGAAGCTCTACAGCGGGGTGGTCAGCCTGAGCCTGAGAAGGAGCCCGAATTTACCAATGTATATTGCCAAAGAGCCACAGTAATACATCAGCAACGTCCACGGGCCCATCAGCTCCCAGGGCCTTCTGCCCCCGCACCTCCCGTTTTATGGTGGGCAGGAGGGAGGGCAGTCCAGGGGAGGGGAAAGAAAGGGGTGGTGTGGGGGCAGGACCTGCGACAGAGCCAGGGAATGAGCAGTGAGCACCTCCTGGCACATCGGAAAGTTGGCTCCCGTAGCACCAGTCCAGAGTCAGTGCCTGTGGAAGGACCCACATATTAACTTCTAGGATGACCAGGCAGCAAGTGTGAAAAATCAGGACAGGGGATGGGCCATAATAGGAGCCTATGTAAGAAAAAGACCCCAAAACCGGGACTATCCCTATAAAATTGAGACATCTGGTCACCCTACTAACTTCTGAAGAGCCACATGTAGCTCCAAAACCAGAGGCTGGCCACCCCTGCTCTATAGTCAGTCTATAGCTGATACAGAAGCTTGGCCTGCTAGTAGCAACCCTATCACCTGCCATATGGAAGTGTATGACTGCGAACATGATTAGTGATTTTTGAACATGTGGGGTTGGCAATGTTGCTGTATGCAGGGAGACTGTAACACACCCTTCAAAGTCCTTGTCACTCCTTCTCCCAGTGGGAGAGAGGATGGATCGAGAGATTGCAACACAACTAACAAGGTTCTTCCACCGGCCTTGGGTGGGACTGTAACACACTAACAATACCTCTTCCCAGTCCCCAGCAGGAGAGGATGAAGAGACTGTAACTAGGGTGACCAGATGCCCCAGTTTTATAGGGACAGCCCCAATTTTGGGGTCTTTTTCTTATAGGCTCCTATTATCTCCCACCCCTTGTCCCGATTTTTTACACTTGCTGTCTGGTCACCCTAACTGTAACAGTCAGCAAAATTTCCCTTCTCCCTGTAACACTCCTTTGCTTCTTTTTTCCTCTCACAGTGAGTCGTCTTCTTCTGCCAGTCTTTGCAATGAGGAACAAAAAGTGGCAGCAACTGGTCTCCACAGTACCGTTTATAAGTAAGGGCTGGTCAAAATGTTTTGAATGTTTTTTCAGAAAAAACAAACCTTTTTTATTTTCTTTTTCAAAATAGAAATATTTTGGAAAAGCACATCGATACTTTGAATGTTTGTTTTATCAAAAAATCACTTTCAAAACTTTTCCCAGTATTGTTTTCAAGATTAGTTTTGAAATGTCAAAATATTTTTAATTTTCCACATTGTAACTTTTGATTGGTGCATTTAGTCACATGTGGGTATCTTGATTGGATGGGTATAGTCAGAAATACTTGGACAGCAGGTAATTTAGTCATTTGATCTAGGCCTAACAGAAGACAAGGTGATTATTCTGGCTTCTTTGTGAAGGAACCAACCAATCAACTAGGCCAGGCTATATATATTTCCTGCTTTGATCAGGGGGTTGGCCTAGATGACCTCCTGAGGTAACTAATGTTAAGTGGCATGGATATTGTTCTGTAGCCTGAATGATGTTCATTTCTTCATTATTAACATCATTAGGTGAAGACTAGCCATCAGGATTTTTCTTGTCCCATTGTATAGTCGTTAAAAAAAGAGAGCATTTAATGCTTGTTTAGAAAATCTCCATTGTCTTGTTTCTATATAACTAACATATTTAATTGACAGGCTGTCCCATCTACAGAGAAGTTATTGGTATTTGAGAACAAAAGTACTTATCAGTTAAATTAGATGCATGAAGCCTATCTGAAAATGCAAATATGTACATGTACATGTAGGCCAGGGTGTCAGTTTACCTTAGGGCCAGTGCTAGTCCTCAGATCCTCCCAGCAGGCCAGTAATGTCACTCATGCTCCCCAAAACTCCACCCCCACCTGCCTAAGGCTCTGGGAGGGAGTTTGGGTGGAAGAGGGAGTCTGAGGTGCAGGCTCTGAGATGGAGTTTGGGTGCTGGGTGCGGGCTCTGGGCTGGGTAGGGGATGGGGTTGCAGGAGGACGAGGTGGGGTTGCAGGCCCTGGGAGGGAGTTTAGGAGCAAGAAGGGGTGTGTGGGAAAGGGAGGGGATGCAGGCTCTGGGAAGGCATCTGGGGGCTGCGAGGGTGTGGGGATGGAGACGGGGGCGGGATGGCGCTCACCGGAGGCTCCAAGGTGGGGCGGCCTGGAGGGCCTCTGTGCGCTGCTGTCCCCAGGCACTGCTCCTGCACCTTCTCATTGGTCTCAGGGGTGCTTGGGATGGGGGCTGTGCCTCTGTCCTGCCACAGGGAGGGGCCAGACGCCACTCAGCTCCGCTGCACTTCTGGGACCCCAGGCCATTGTAAATCGCCTGGAGGGGGAGCGCCCAGAGACCCAGCCCCAAAACTGCTGGAGCCCCACAGGCCACATTGGGGACGTTTGCAGGCCACGGATGGCCCATGGGCTGTGAGTTTGAGACCCCTGATGTAGGTTGTCAGAAGAAAATAAGGCTGTTTAGAACACTGAAATCACCATGGTAACTATTTAATCATCTTTTAGTATTTAATATTCCTAGAACATTCTCCCAAACCAATTAAATTATGATAGTCTGAAAGAAATATCCTTTTGTAGTTAAACAACAGGATTCCCAAATTCTGTTCCCTGCTCTGATCATTACTTCTTGACTGGCCTTGGGCAAGTAATTTCTCATCTTAACCTCAATTACCTCAACTGTGAAATAGAGTTAATGATACTCACCTACCTGGTGCAGTGGGAGGACTAATTCAATAAAGTTTGTAGCTTGTCTTTAAGGTCTTTGAATGGAAAGTGCTGGATGTGGGGAAAGTATTTAATAAAGAAGCTTGGTAATCAATTGGGAGTAAAATGTTGGAACCTGCTTTGAAATCACCATCTTTATGCCACTGTTTCAAGTCTGAACCATCTATCCTAGAGTGTTCTGGTCTCCTCAGGAGACCTAGCAGATGCTGCCTGACAGAGAATGTTGTGAAGCCCAAAACTATATCTGGGTTCCAAAAATTAGATAAGTTCATGGAGGATAGGTCTATCAATAGCTATTAGCCAAAATGGCCGGGGATGCAACCCCATGTTTTGGGTGTCCCTAGCCTCTGTTTGCCAGAAGGTGGATGACAGGGGATGGATCACTTGATGATTGCCTGTTCTGTTCATTCCCTCTGAAGCAACTGGCATTGTCCACTTTCAGAAGACAGGATACTGGGCTAGATGGACTATTGATATGACAGTATAGCCATTCTTATGGTTTCTGTCCTTTTCATCCTTGAACAGCTCTAGTACAACCTGCATAGTCTGTCATCTGAATGAAAATAAGATCAACAGCTTCAGAATCTGGAGAAGGGTACAGTTTCCCTGGCATGAAATATCTGATAAATTTTCAGAGAGACAAGGTGGGTGGGGTAATGTCATTTATTGGACCAACTTCTAATATTACTTCTCTGGTATCCTGGGACCAACACAGCTACAGCAAATTTTCAGAGGGTCATTTTGCCCCTTTCTCCTTATTTTAACTGTTTAACATAACAGTGAAAGATGTATTTTTCATCCTAGTTCTCTTTCTGGCTTTATTTGATATTTATTAATCTCTTTTTGTGGGGTGTTGTATGTATGAAATATCTCAACCATGTTTTCAGCCACAATAGAGATAAGAATAATCAGAGTATTATCAATATAACAACTAAAGTCATACAAGGACACTACGATGTAAATACTGGGGAACCCCAGAGAACTGCAGCCTTGTCCAGCAAGTAATTCTAGGACTCCCTTTCTTTGGGAAATATTTCTTGGATGCATACCAACGGCATAGTTCTTTGCTCTTTAGAAGTACCATGACAAGGCAGGAAAACCTCTTCAGTCAGGAAGCCTCCTCTGGGAACAGCTATATCCCCATTTTTCCTTTGCTTCTAATGATGCTTCAGCATTTAGAAGAAAGACATTCACTGCAGTCTCTCAAGCTTTTTCAGTTTGCTAGAAATTCATTTAGACATATTCCTTTTTCTCATTTAACTCAAGTGATCGAGGTCCTAGATTTCTGAACAGTAGATCCAAGTTCTGTCCCCAGTGAGCTTTATATTGTCGCATCATTGATCCTGATTAACCTCTTTTTCTGTTCCAGCAGAATGGGAAGCTCAGGCCATGTCTACACTATTCATTTGTGTTAGTATAGCTGTGTTGGTCGGTTTGTGTAGAGGTGTGATTCCGGACCCTCTTAGTTGAAGACTCTCTTTAGTGTCCAAGATTAAGCTATATTTCATCCCTCCCGTCCTATCCTCTCTTCACAAGAGATCATGAGAAGTGATGTTTATGCCGGTGACTGGCTGACAGTCTCCAGGGAGCTGACTTCAGGCTTGTGTATCATGCAGAATCAGCTGAGCATTTTATGTTTGAATTGTTTTATACAATACTGTTATTTAGACTCTCACTCTAAACTCTAGGCACATAAACAAAACAGTTCTCTTCAAGGATGCATCACTTGATCTGCAGGTGAATATCGCAGGATAGCATGGAAACATTTTGGCTGGGTTTTTAATCTAAAAACAGCACTTCTGTGCTAAATGAACCAGGACTGATAAGCTTCACTTAGGGAGAAGGAGCTGGTGATGACCTGAAACTTGGCTTAAACAGACTGGCTGTCTTTATAAGGCCACGCTCTGAAGTAGAGTCACCATCAACTTACTCCATTCATTCAGGAAAAAATGGCCCTTCATAGCCTCTAGATGGCGGTGATTCTTTACCACTACTAATCATTACCAGGAACAGCAGTGTTTATCCATATTGTCTCTCCCTCTCTGAGATGTGTGGGCCATCCTTACCCATATGCTAGCTGCATAGGGCACCCGGAAATTTGGGGCACCAAATTGCTCCAAATTTCCTGGTGCCCTATGCAGCTGCATGCTGCTTCAGCTGCCAGCCCAATCCCCCAGCCAGCTGAGCCAGCCAGGAAAGCTGTTCCCTCCCAGGCCCCCCACCGTGCCCACTCCATCTCTTCCCCATAGCCCATGCTTCTCCCCAGCCCCACCCCCACTCTACTCCTTCTCCTAAGCTACGTCCCAGTGGACTGCAGCATGGGTCAGGTGTACCCTCCACTCTCTGGGCAGCAAGAAGTGGAGTGATCCAGCCCCAGCCTGCTCCACTCTGCTGGCTCGTGCTGGGGGGCTGTTCTCTCTGCCCCTCCCCACCACCGAATCCCAAGGCTGGGAACCAGCGGAGCGGAGAAGAACGGAGTGGGCTGGGGCAGGGTCACTCTACTTCCTGCCACCTTGTGAGTGCGGGGTCGGGCCTGCCCTGCAATCACCAGGCAGCAGGAAGTGAAGCAACCCAGTGCCAGCCTGCTCCACCTGCTTGTACTGGGGGACCTTGGAGGGAGGGGAGCCTGTGTAGGGCACCACAATGTCTAGGACAGCCTAGTGTTACCAGACAGCTATATTTGGAAATAATCCATGCCTCACAGCTATCCAAAAGGCCAAAATCTGGCTAAAATTTTAAGTCCTGTGCTTGTTTGAAGAGATGCAGCAGTAGCATGAAATGTATTTTGGTGACCAGAGAACCAGTCAATTCCTGTATTCCTAATTAGCATTTGGAAAGGATTAATTCAGTTACTGGCATCTCCTCTAAATTTGGTTAGAGAATGCTTTCCACAAGCTCTATACCTTCCAAAATATGCATAATTCACCAGTTCCTGTGGTTTTGGCTCAGTTTTCCTCACTAGGATGGAATGTGTCACTATCTCAGTAAGTAATCTACTGGCAGGTGGTTTAAACTGTTCTAGTGCCTAACTATGAAAGTCATATTGGGAAAAGGATGAAAAATCCCTTGTCAAATGCCTGAGTGAATGCTGATTCAATGAATTACCCAGCACTGAAATTCTGTGGGAGAGAAAAAGAGATGAATTAGTTACCAGTTAACTGGCAGTAACAGGTGTTGCTAAATGCATGAGTCAATGCTGGTAGATGGGTGTTGGCTGTAAAGCTTGAGCCAAAGTAATGGTAATCTCTTGGACAGAAGATCGGTGTATGAGCTGTTTAGGGATAAGCACAGGTTGGAGAAGGGCTACTGAGATATCAGCAAGGTAGCCAAGTTTAATTGATTTACTGCCTCCAATCCTATGCATGAAAGCAAACAACATGGCAGAATTAGAATAGCAATATTTTAATACAAATTTCAAACACCATCCTCTTTCTTCTCCTCCCTCAAAAAAAAGTTTGTGTCCAAATCTGGAGTCTTGGTTCAGCCTATCATAGAGACTAGCTACAAAATTTGGCTCCAAACCCAAGTCTGGATTCCAACCCAACAAAGTTTATGGATGGTCAGGTTTGGGTGGACGAGCTGGTTCAGGCCCATCTCTAGGATAACTGTTGGTGGTCTGCCAATGGATCCCTGGGAGACCCAGTGCAAAAGAGAGCTACTCACCTGGGATGTCTGTCTGCCTTGGGGATGGTGTTTCTTGACTTGTGATATTGAAATAGAAGCCCGTATTTTGATCCTAGTCTCCATAATCTTCTGCCAATAAACAGGGACTTTTTAAAGCAGAAATTTACATGCAATTTCACCTCCCACACAGTCCAGTCGCCCCACCTGCTTCATCTTGTGCAGTGACTAATAAAAGAACAGCTGCCATGGCTACTTGGCAGCTACACAAACTCAGGGAAAAGCTCTTCAGATTTTAAGGAGTGCCTACAGCAGGTGATTAAACATCATTTTATTTATTACAGAGAAGCCATAAATGAGAGCAGAAACATACCATGCCTCTGTGTGGATTTTCGATTTAGAAGTATGTACTTTAAAAATATTGCAATATGGGTAAAACAGCAAAGGATTGAGAGAATAAGCAGGGTAGAACTCTGGGTAGAACCCTCATTATTAAATCTAGTTATTAATCTAGTAACAACAGTGCAAAGCAGCTTGTAGTTTTATATGTAATAGAACATTGGTCAGAGATGACATATTTAGGGAACCTTTTCAACCCATTTCCAGGCCTTCTCATTCACAGTAGTCTCACCAGCGTTGCAAGAAAATATCCTCTAGAAAGGTAGATTTGCAATAGTGGTGATGGTGTTTGCTGTAGCAGACAAACATTAAGGTTATCCAAAAGATTCTACAGACTTAAAGTGTTGACCTTTTGTCTTGAAAACGGTTGACTTTTAGAATTGTTATGGTGTGTATCTCTTGCAATTCTTTATGCATCTGAAAAATACATTTTTATTGTTCTGCAGAGCTCCCAGCCACATATTGGGTTGTTTTTTTAAATGCTGAGTAAATTGCATTCCTTTGCTTTTGAATTATTCTCTTCCTGTTGCTTTCCTGCCCTCACCACCTTCCATAAAATGCCTGATCCAGTGCTCTCTAAATTCTGTCAAAATGTGCTGGTTGGCTTTAGTGGCAGACAGGCTAGGTCCAAAGTAAACATTTAGGATTTCACCTCTCTGTAATTATTGCTTCTCCAGTCTTGGGAAGGGGAATCAGGATTTCATTCATGCCATTTCCACTTGCTAAAAAAATCAATGAAATTCTTGTATCGTCTATTGAGATATGGCAACATAACAACTTCTAAGACTTTTAAGGCCAGAATCCCCTGTGATCATCTAGTCTGGCCTCCTGTATAGAATTTCACCCAAAAATTGCTACAGCAAGCCCATAACTTCTACAGCACGTCTCTTACTGGGATCGTGGAAATCATGGATACTGTCACTAGGGAAGCTGTTGGCATTGGCTAGCTAGTACAATTACATCTTCCTCAGGGATGGGCAAACTATGGCCCAAGGCCCACGTGGCCCTCCAGATATTTTAATCCGGGTCCACACCGAGGCAGGAGTCGGGAGTTTGTGGTTTCAGGCTTAGGTGACTGAAGTTTGAGCTGTTTCTGATTGCTCTGAGAGGACTGTCCTTTCTTTAAGTTGCTATGAAATTAGTCCTATGACTACAGCTGCTCTTTCTTTGTGCTTGTGCTATTATTCTTATGTTTTAAGTATCTAGGGCTTCAGGCTAAGCATTGCATTAAATCAGAATAAATATCTAGCTGAGTTACTTGGCTTTCTTTCTTTGGCATTCTGTTTCTGAATCCCTGTTTGGCTTTTGTTGCAGATGGGATACTTTTCGTTGATAGTTTATTTTTCCTTACCAGATTTCATAGTGGCTTTTTCTTTCTTGGTATCTTTTTGCTTTCATTATAAATAGTGGAAGCCAGAAATGACTTGGTTCATCTAGTCCAACATCTTGCCTTGTATAGGACTCCTGAATACTTCATTTCCAGGTCTGGTGCCTTAAACCTCCCTTGTTTCTTTGAGGTTTGGTTGGGGGTTTTTTGTTCCTGCCTCCCTCAATCCACTTGTTTAAAAACTGTTTCTTAATGTCCAGCCTACAGTCCCCCAGCTTCAGCTATTATTACGTGATGATTTTTTTAAACAAATAAGGGTATGACCCTGCAAACTCTTAGTCACAAGGTTATCTGTACCCATGTCAGATGTCCTGTTGACTTCAGTGGTGGTCCTATTACCATAAAGATTGGTTGTCTGAGGGGGTATGCAGGATCAGGCCCTAATGCCCTTCCATTAAAGTCTTTACAGGGCATGGTTCAGCTCTCTTCTGTTCTCCCACTCCAGCTACCAGACATGCTCCTACTCTGGTCCCACCAGAGTACATATATTGTGGGCCTAATCTTAAAATATGCCTAAGGCTTTTTTAGCCCAAAACCCAAGAAGGAGAGGTGGTAAAGGTGACTGAGGCCCTCGGATAGCCAGAAACTGAGGTGGTGAATGTCATAATTTAGAGCAAGGATCTAACACGTCTGGTTCTGTCCCATGACATATCCTGTGTGCAAGCTCTGTAACTGATGGAGACCCCGGCTGCCTGTTTAGGGTAGCTTTACAGGGCCTTTGCACCATGGGAGTGGTACAAAGGGGCCTCCTTGTGGGGCAACATCTGGCCTTCTGCTTCAGTCTTCAAATGTATAACCTCCAATTCATGTATTAGCATTAGTGCCCTTCTTTGTAGTCCCTTTCATTGATCTCTACTGAATGCTGGGGGAGGGAAGCCAAAATTTCTCCACAATATTTCCGGTGCTCAGAAAGCAACGAATGTAAAATAATCATCATCAGATCTTTAGCACGTAAAATTACAAAGTTAAAAGCGTTCCCCACAGTAGCTTAGCCAGGCTCTGGGAAGGGTTAGCTAGAATGATGCAGCTCTGTGTGTTAGATGGGTTGCTGTTACAAACACTGGAGGGCAGCAGAACAAATGCAGCTAAGGATTTAAGCAATGAACAATAGTGATGAGCTGGATTCCAAATTACCATGGCATTCTCCCACAGTCAATTCAATACAGTGACTTAGGAAAACATCACATTTCAAAGTACCTCTTTCTGTAAAAAGCATAGGTGCTAGAACTAGGGGAACTGGCTTGAAGTAGCAATAACAACCGAAATACATGGTTTCTGCCTTCAACACCCCCACTATGAAAATTGTTCCAGCACCGCTGGTAAGAAAAATTCAGTGAGTAAGAATTGCTTTCCCAGTAAACCTTTAAAAAGAACTGGCCACTTCCCTCCTCTTACAAGAGAGTTCATTCAATTCACAACACCCTATTGTTTTCTTCCCCTGTTTTTTTTAATAGGATTGATGGTGAAAATACACTAGAACTAACCACTTTGCGGGGCATCTAAGATTTGAAAAATTAAACACAGGTACCTTTGTAATGAAGAGTTACAGCCCCAGCCAGGTACTAGGAGGATGAAAGTGAGTCTGTCACTGGGTTCTTCACATCTGGCTGTTTGGAAAAGGGGGAAAGATTGCAAAAATCCCTCCTCTGTTGTGCCACAGACACAATCACCCATAGAGACTCACACAGTCCTTGTGCTCCGAGGGTGCAAGGATGGCTTGTGCCAAAGTAGGCAAGGAGGAGCAGTGTTGGGGCAAGGCCATCACTTCATCAGTGCCCCTCTTCATCCCAGCTGGGCTCCGTGAGGACACCACATGCTGCCCCTTGCTAACACATGCCAGAGATGTTGCTCTAGCATCCATTGCTTTGGGAGTGCAGGAGGACTTTTTAATTTTAGCTGTAAATACACATATATAACATAGTGAGTTCATGGAGGCTAGGTCCAGCAATGGCTATTAGCCAGGATGGACAGTGATGGTGTCCCTAGTCTCTGTTGCCAGAAGCTGGGAATGGGTGATGGGATGCATCACTTGATGATCACTTGTTCTGTTCATTCCCTCTGGGGCATCTGGCATTGGCCACTGTCGGAAGACAGGATACTGGGCTAGATGGACCTTTGATCTGACACAGTATGGTCATTCTTACGTTCAATATACTTTTAAAGCTGGATTTCTCTTTGCAGACAGGCAGGGGCACCCAATTTCCAGCTACTTGAAATAATCCTAAGCCAGCATTGCAGTGAACCCATTTGTCAAGGCTGATTCCCCATTCTGGCACTTTGAGTTCAGAAGGCGGGGGCCTGTAATGATCCTAAAAATCAATACTGTCCACTCCAGGCTTGTATTAACTCCCAAGGTTACAGTTTTTCTCTGACCTTGGATGGGTAGATATTGCCACCACCCAAGTGCAAAAAAACCCCTTTGAGAACCCAGGAAGGTGCTCTTGGGAAGTCCTTCCTGTGGGGTAGCCTCAAGCCCTTTCACACACCCTTCCCCCCGCCGCCAGAAGAGCTGAGAAAGAAAACAAAGGAAATCAGCTGTTGCCACCAACTAATTAAACAAGATATACACAAACCTCTTAGGACACAAAATCCAATCCTGTTCTTTAAAAAAGGTAAATTTGTTTAAAAACAAAAAGAAAGAAAATGTATTTGTAAGCTCAGGTTATTGCTAGATTTAAAAAGAGCAAATACAAAAATTAAGAATCAATAATAGCTTCTTTGAGGCCCATCTTAATGGTTACAGGCAAAACAAAGAGCCTTTGGGGTTAGCACAGAGGAGTCCACAAGCCATAAAGAAATAAACGAGATAAACATAACTGTGTCTTCCTAGACATTTCCTGATCTACTTACATATCTGTGGGTTTCAAGTAGTTTCTGGGTATGATCTGATAATTTTTCATATCTGGCCCAAGCTTCTTGCAGCATAGCTGCTTTGTCCCTACTCTCTGGGAGAGCAATGCAGACAGATAAAGGGGAAGTTTTTTCCCCAATTTTAAAAAGTTCTACCTTCCCATTGGCTCTTTTGGTCAGGTGCCCATTCCTGTTCTTTTATCTATACAAGGAGACCTTTTAATTCTTTACAGGTGAAGCAAGTTAAGAACAACTACTAAGAGGGATTTTATAGCTAACTGGCTGGCTGAGTGTTCAGAAAAGGGAGCTTCCCCCTACACCATTCATTATCACACCATTTATATAAAAATTGCCTCATTACTGAGACTACTACTCCTTACTTGAGACTACTAGTATTAGTCTTAAGCATGGAAGGGATGGAGACTAAGTAATCTTTTCAGTCTTAGAAATGGCCCTTCCAGAACATGCTACACACATGTGGAGAAACTTCTGCTGCTGTTGTCCATGCTTTATGTGTGCTATGAATAAATAAAGGCCTGCAATTTACTAAGGCTGCTGAGCTAGAACTTTCACAAGAAATGAATTCACTGTAGACAATAGATTGTATAACTTCCCAGTAATTGGGAAATTAGCATGTGCAATACAGTATATGTAATCAGATATTGCTACGTAATATTAAATGTACATACAGTATCATTTATAAACCATGCCCCAAAAATGGGGGGAGAGTGGGAGGAACTATGGCATAGCTGACCATTTATCGTTTTCAAAGGAAAATTGGTTGACAACTTTAATTGTCCAGGTAAATTTAGACAGATGAAAGGGTTGACTAAGCAATGATTATATATGTGCATAAATTAAAATAAATTACTGAAAGCTTTCATGTTTTATCTGTTAAAATGCTCCTCTGAGCATGTTTTATCTGTTAAAATGCTCCTTTGGCTTAAAAAAAGGAAGAGCTTTAGAAGGATCAGAAGAGAGTGTCCTATAGGAATAAAATTACCCATGGAGATAACAATTTGTTTTTTGATCTTCACAGAGAAGCAAAGATTTGATACAGATGCACTAACCATATCTCAGCAATAGGATTTTTAATAACCAAAGGCAGAGAAGTTGTGACTTTGCATGTAATGGCAACTTTTGGACCATTCATAACTTTTTCCAACAAGAGACTTATTTCAAACAATAACCTACCAATGCTGTTCTAAGCAGAACTAGTTAATGGTTTCCAGTTAGCAAAACACAAATGGTGGTGTGTGAGGGTCAATTTCTTCATGTTCTAGAAAAGAACTAAACTGTGTTATCTATTTTCTGATCGGTGAGGGTCCCTCCTCCCCTAATATCCATTTAAACCAAGCAGTGTTGTTAGGAGTTTGTTTATTTTTCTAGCGTTTGGCCAAATATCACTTCATTGCTCTCAGGAAGTATGAAATTAGTCCAGCAAATTTCATCAGATAGGTCCCGATCAGAATGCTGAGGAGCAGTCTGCATATACCCATCTCAAAGAAAAAGTAGAAGACTTGCGCAGAATTAAGCCACCTCTGGGCATTCCAATCAGATAGGAAGGGAAAATGCTGCTGCCTCTACATTCCTTCCGAAAAGCATGTAAATAATCAACAGAATTTTTTTAAGCAAGAGGAAATGAAGTTATGTATCAGTGGATCATCATGTAGCTGAGTTCCATTACATCAGAAACCTGGGCAAAAAACTCACCTGCATGCTTTTTAAAACTTAACCCATAGGGAGCACATATGTGTAGTTCTGAAGTACTATCTATACTGCCAGCTCTCTCATCAGAAACACACTTTGAAGTTAGAGGACATCTTTCACACACATTAAATTCAGTCTAATGTTTGGGACTTAGTAAGTGCTAGCAGTGGGCTCGCCGTACACACATTCCCAAATTGTGTTTACATTGGAATTTCAGTACAGTAAGCTGGGAAGCGTATCCTCACATTCCATACTAGTCGCATTGAAATATGGTAGTTTTGGCCTGTTAAAAAGGTGATCCAATCTATCGCCTCCAGAGAAAGGGAAGAGCCTAGAAGATTTAAAGAAAACTTAGTCTGATAGCATCCTGTCTGGCAAGAACTCTCTTATCAATACCTGGGTTGTGAAACCCTCATTTCTTTAGAATCAGAGAGGTAGCTGTGTTAGTCTGGAATTGCAGAAATGACAAAGAGGCCTGTGGCATTTTAAAGACTAACTAAAGTTAGTCTTAGTTAGTCTTTAAGGTGCCACAGGACTCTTTGTCACTTCCTCATTTCTTTGTTGTTCTATCACTGTAGTCCCCACTTCCCTATTGTCCATCTGTATAATCTCTGTCTGTCTGTTTCTGTGAGTGCGTGTGTCTGCTGTATAATTAATTTTGCTGGGTGTAAACTAATTAAGGTGGCGAGATATAATTGGTTTGATAATCATGTTACAATATGTTAGGATTGGTTAGTTAAATTTTAGTAAAATAATTGGTTACAGTATAAGCAGAACTCAAGTCTTACTATGTAGTCTGCAGTCAATCAGGAAGTACGGGGGAGGGGATGGGAACAGGACAAGAGAATGGTGGTGGGAGAACTGGAATCATGTTTTGCTGAAGGGGGGAGAATGGGAACAGGGACACTGTGGTGTCAGAGCTGGAAAGGAGGACGCTAAGGAAGGAAATTGGAATCATTACCTGCTGGAAGTTCACCCCAATAAATGTTGAATTGTTTGCGCCTTCAGATTTCGGGTATTGTTGCTCTTTGTTCATGCGAGAAGGACCAGGGAAATAAGCGGGTGAAGGAATAAGCCCTCTAACAGTATTAACTATCAGCATAACAACTCCGCATGTTTATATGTTGAGTTTAAGCCAATATTTTAAGGGTTTCTAAGCAGTTTCTTTTAAGGATTCCATAACTGATCAACTGTACTTTTCTCTTATTATTCTGCTAATATGTTTTCATATTTTTGTATTACATGTGATTCTCACATTATAGGGCAGCTTCTACTGTATGGAATTTGGGACAGTTAAACATAGCTACTCTGGTGTATAATTTAGGATAAATCCATCCTTTGTGTTCCACATGCATTTGTTATGGGGCTTACTTTATTACAAGTGGCTGCTTTATACATGTTGACCTGGTTCTATTCTTCAGCAGTGATTTCAATTTACTTCTCATTTTGCAGTTTCCCCATACCACTGAGGCAATATGTTGGATAGTCATCTCTTAGTAGTTTATAACATGTTAGTCAATTTAGAAGTGATGGAGCTGCACTGCATCCTTTCTTCGAACAGTGAGAAGTAGTTATTTTCCTTTTTTGGTAAAGATGCATCGATGGGAAGGCAATGCAGACTTCTCTGATGGGGAGGCATTACAATGATTCAATCTCTAGTGCTCCCTTCCAGGAAGATGTGTAGTGCAGAGAAGATAAGCTCTGTCTATCTTGTATCAATTAGTTGGGATTTGGGCTTGATATAAGAGCCCTGCAGGTGGGGTCTGGGGCATGGTTAAAATGAAGATATTTATATGCACTGTATATAGGGTGACCAGACAGGAAGTGTGAAAAATCGGGACAGAGGTTGGAGGGTAATAGAAGCCTATATAAAAAGACCCCCAAATCGGGATTGTTCCTGTAAAATCAGGACATCTGGTCACCCTAACTGTGTACTCTACAGACATAAATAAGGCCTTGTCTACACTACCGGGTGGATCGATGGGTAGAGAGCGATTTATCGCGTTTCATCAGTACATGATAAATCGGTCTCCAGAGGCACTCCCGTCGACTCTGGAACTCCAACTCGCCAAAAGGCGCAAAGCAGAGTCGACGGGGGAGCCCGCTGTCGCCTGCAGCCATCGTGAGAATGGCAGGTAAGTCGACCTAAGATGCGCTGATTTCAGCTACGCTATTCATGTAGCTGAAGTTGCATATCTTAGGTCAACCCTCCCCGCTAGTGTAGGCCAGGCCTAAGATTCAGTCTCTTCCTCCAAAGATCTTGCTGTCTAAGGAGTTGGGACTCAGGTGATTAAGTTTATGCATGTCAGTAGTCCCACTAAACATGGGACCTAACAAAGACATGACAGAGCAAGGAAAGACCAGCAAAGAGTAAGGCACAGAGATTACTCAGAGAAGCCGACGGATTAGATCCTATGCTGTACCCATGCTGTTTTGGAGCTCTGGAACAAAGTAACCTTATTCTCTCCCCAGAAAGAAGCACCTCGTTGAGCTGCTTCTAGAAATTCCTGCTGTGATTTAACAGACAATAAAAAGCCACTCTCATATCGGATAAGGACTCCACTAGGAATACGACTAGGTGAGGTACAGTGGGGCTGCAGGCCCCTCCAGGGCACACCAAAGACCTGTACTCCCCATCACAAGGTGGGAAAATAGTTTTGTGTACCTGCAGGAGAAGAAAGTGATTGCACATCATTATAAGAATGGTATAGCCTCCAAGAACTGAAAAACATAGTCTCTGCCGAGAGAAGAAAGGTCAAAGATCTATCAACTTAAACAGGCACAAAATGATCTACTGGATGACATTTCTTTTTCCTTTCCCTCACAGCAATGTGGCTCTTTTTTCATTCTCAATGAGTGTCACAGTCTGACATCTACCCTCTACAAATCAAAAGCTGCATTAATAAATATCTTTTCAGCTGGCTACTTTGATGCACGTAAAAATCATTAATAATGGTAAATGATTTCCATCTCAGTTAGTTTGTCATTACAGGTTCGTTAGATGGATCCAGAACAGAAATGGCAGCACAGTTCCACTATATTATGAGTGAAAAGAACTGTAAGGATAGTGGGTTTTAACCCTTGAGAATTTGAGTTACATTGGAGAATGCGGAAGACTTCTGAGGCAGGCAAAATTCCTCCACGGGCACCAGCAGGGAGAGCTATGGTCAGGAGCAACTCCTCTGCCTTTTTTTAAAGATCTATAAAATGTACTCTTCTATTCCCAGCCTGAGACTGCCTCGAGGGGCTGGGATGTGGACATACACCCTCCCATACACAACCCTTTGGGATTGTAATCTTCTGGTCACACAAACAGTTCCTCCTCTCCCCTTACATTCATTGGTGCAAGAGCTAGAATGTTGGCTGTCCTTGCTCAAGTGCATAAAGGAGGTTAAGTGCTTTCTCATTCCTTGGAAACTTGCATAGAAGCTGCCAGAATCTGGCTTTATGCATTGATATTTATGCTTATGGCAGCTGTTTTCCTACAGTTAATTTATTGCTGTCTTCATTCACCCCCCCTCCCCATAGATGTCTTTTCCAGTGTTTTTGCAACTTCAAGGTGCCCTATATAGGTAAATGGAATTTGGGTTTGTGCCCTATTTATGTTTTGATTTTAAGTGTATCGCCAAAAAGAGGATCAGTCCCCAGTTCTAGGCATGTTGCTTCTTTACTGAAAGGTTCTGGGTTTTTACATTTCTTTTCCTGTATATGGTTGACCTTAGAAAGTGTATGTACCTTCTTGTAACTTGCTTACTGTTATTATTAAAGAGTTAATGAATTTGGACAAACCACACAGTGTGTGTGAGAGAGAGTTCTTTTTCCCTCTCGTAAGTTTGATTGAAATTTGAAAGAAGACAAAGTGTACAATCAACTACAGTAGGGAAGGCATAAAGTCTGCAATGTTCTCTAACCTTTTGCTTTAGCTTACACTGGTCAGCACATAAATCTCTCTTTTCTAATGGAGAAAACTGCAGAAATGCCACACCAGGGCCATCTAATTAACTAGACCTAGGCAAAGTGAATGTTAATCCAGTTGGATCCTCTTAGCAGGTAGACAGCCAATTCACTCAATTAAACAGCTGTTCAGATGGAGAACGACTTATAATGATAAAATACTGAACAGAGTAAAAATGCAGCAATAAAAATTATATTTGTTGCAGTTCATCTTTATTTGATCTTTATTTCTTATTTTTTTATTTGGAAATTCCTTCATGGAAAATACTGGAGTTTGGCATTTCAGATTTATTTAATTTCTTGTTAAACATTACTTAACTTGTTGTGTCTCTGGCTGAATATACCCCTATTAAGCAGTTTCATTATCATTAAGTACAATTATGCTAAATTAGCACCATGGGAGATGTCTTGCTTAAGAATGTCCTGGTTAAGTGGCATGTACAGTGCCTGTAATTCTTTATCCCAGGTTTCACATTTGCACTTGCTTAGCATTTTCATTCCATATAGTTTGAGTTGCTTGCTTGATTTTTCAATCACATATGTTCCTAATTACAAAGATATGAAGGTTGAACAATACACACCAGAATGCAGTAATGCTGTAGAATACTACCACACCCTACTGTGCTTATTATGCAAAAGTTCATTAATATAAGTCTAATACTTGGTGTAGCTATACTATAAAAATGACCCATTTGGGCATTATTCATAAATATGGTCTTTAAATAATGAGTTTTTGTCCCTTTTTCTATTGTGTATAAAGGCGGCATATTTTTTTTTAAAGGAGTGGTGATTGTTTCTGCTTGTATTTTACTTTAGAAATTCAGGTCTTGCATATTGAGTTTTTCATAAGACTATGGACAACTGGAGAATTTTTATGGTTATTGTAAGCGTGTAGCAACTCACCCCATGGCACCTCCCACTGATCGGCCAGGGAATTAGCTCTCACCAGCATCCAGAGCACCCTCTGCAGTCCATAGCATCAGCCCCATGTCCCTCCCTGGACCCTGGTGCCCTCTTCCCTGGGGTGCTGCACCACTGCAATATGCCCACAGTCTCAGGGTCTCCCCTCCTGGGGGAAACCCCCACTCCCTATCCCCACCTTGCCTCAGTCTAGGCAACTGCCAGTCACCTCTTGCCCCCATTCTCTGGGGCAGACTGCAGTATCATTTTGCTGGTGATGAGTGGCAGAGGGTTGGCCTACTGCCTCTACAACTAACCAAGGGCTGCTCCTTGCAACTCCAGTACCCCTTGTTGGGCCATCCCCTAGGCCCTACAGCCTGGGGGTTTCCAGGCCAGAGCTTCCCTGGCTCCCCCTAGCCCCACTCTAGGTATCCTAAGCTTCCCAGCAGCCAGCCCTGGCTCCCTTTGTTACTAGAGGAGACTGTGTCTTTCAGGCCCTTGCCTCTCAATCCTTTTATAAGGGCCTGCCAGTCTGTTTGGGGCGTGGCCACCCAGCTGAGCCTACTTTCTAATCAGCCTGGGCTCTGCCCTTACAGCCGCAGCCTTCTCTCAGCGCTGACTTTACCCTTTCTGGCTGGGAGCAGGTAGCCACCCTGCTACAGTTATTATATCAAAAGTGTCAAGGTGAAATCTGAGCAACTGAAAGGAAGGATATTTGTAGTCAAACTGCTAAACTGTTTTCTATTGTATTTTTCTGAACACCTGTTTCACACAATAATAAACAGTTTGCTGAAAAGATGTCTTTGTTAAAGATTCACTGCCCTCTTCCTTCATTTACAGGCTGTGGGAGCTCTTATTCCAGTTCTCTGGTCCTTCAGAGAGACCTCCAGCAAAATCAGGGGAGACTTGATCATCCTATCTCTGGTTATGGTATAGAACAAAAAATCTTTAAATATTGTATTTTCTAATCTGGAATTGTGCATGAGTTTGTTTAGAAGGAAATTTTAGGTAGCAATGTATCTCTGGAGTTAAAAAGCTATTATTCATGAGAAAGAACTATAAGATGTGTCATCATTAACAAGATACTATTGGGTAACTTGGTCAGACTGAAAAGTCAGTTGGTCAGAAATATAGCTCTGAACCCTCCAAGACTCAAATGCAATAGCAAATACACAAAGGTCCCAGCTCTGCCAGGTGCTGAGTACTCCCTTCCAGATCTGAGCATTTCCAATCCATTGTCTATATCTATAATCTTGCACAAGGAGCCTGAGCTAGTTACTTAAGCAGCCATAATGAGGCCAAGAATCCAGCCCTATGTCTGTCTGCTCTATTCTTTGCTAAATATTTGTTTATTCTGCGACATTACAAGAGTTTCACTTACTGGTAAAATTTGTGCCTTATTTCTCATTTGAATTTGTCTGGCTTCAACTTCCAGTCACTGGTTCTGGTACTACCTTTTCCCAGGAGATTAAAGAGCCCTTAATATCTGGTATTTTCTCCCTGGGAAGTTACTTATCCACTATAATCAATTCACATCTCAGTCTTCTTTCTGATAAACTAAATAGATTGAGCTCTAACTCTCTCATGGTGAGGCAATTTCTCTAGCTCTAAACTAATTTTTGTGTTTCAAATCTGCACCATCTCCAGTGTTTCAACATCTGTTTAAAAATGTGGATACCAGAACTGTATGTAGTATTCTAGTACTGGTCTCACCGATGCTCTGTACAGAGGTAAAATCATTTCCCTATTCCTACTTCCCTATTTACTTTAGCCCTGGTTTTGACAGCATTGCACTGGAGCTCATGTTGTTGCTGTTACTTTTTTTGTATTATTTTAGCAGAGTTGCATATCCACTTTGACCCCTAGATCATTTACAGAATTGCTCTTTTCCATATAGCCCTTCCCTCTCCTGCCTCATTCTGTAGGTATGGCTTGCATTCCTTGTTCCTAAATATGTAACTTTGCATTTGGTGGTTTTAAAATGTATTTTGTTTGAATGGGGACAGCTTACCAAGAGATCCAGAACATACTGTATGATTGCCCTGTTGTCGTCATTTATCATTCCACCCAACTTTCTGTCATCCACAAATTTTAGCAGCGGTGATTTTATATTTAGTTCCAGATAAGTGAAGAAAAATTTTCCCTGACACCATGTCAATATCCCAAACAGCTATATAATGGTGCAGGGATCACAATATGGAATTGACTTCTCAGGGGGAAGCTTTCACACATTAACAGTTCTTGCAAGAAGTAATGTTATGCTGTTGTTGTTTATGTTCTTTTAAGCATTTAAAACAGAGTGAGTAAACCTGTTTAGCTTGCCCCATATTGCTTTGACTGCAGCCCTTTGCCTAAAATAGATGTGGGTGTCTTAGTCTGTGGCTTGGCAAACATCCTAAATTTTTGTATGAGAGGCCTTCTTCCTGGATAGAAATCGCATGTGATGTGCTTTTTCTCTGGCTTCCAGTGAGCATTGTGCTCAAGAACGATATTTGCCTTACCAATCCTACCCTAAAGGGATCCCTACCCCGTAGGGATTAGTGTTGGACAAGGAGCCTTATGAGTTGCCATATTGAATTTCTAATTAGCCCAAGGCATGAGAGCTGCCATCATCATTGTGAGGAGAGAAGAATAATTTAAAACAGGGGTTCTCAAATTTCAGCGCACCATGACCTCCTCCTGGCAACAAAAATTACTACATGACCCCAAGAGTGAGGACTGAAGCCTGAGCCCACATGAGCATCAAAGCCTGGTGGGATCAAAACTGAAACCCTTGGGCTTCTGTCCTAGGCAGGGGGCCTGTAACCTGAGCCCTGCCACCCAGGGCTGAAATCCTTGGGCTTTGGCTTTGACCCCGGGTGGTGGGACTTTGGCCCTGGGGCCCAGCAATTCTAATGCCAGCCCTGGCGACCCCATTAAAACGGGGTCGTGACCCACTGTGGGGTCCCAACCCCTGGTTTGAGAACTGCTGATTTAAAGTAATCATTAGGAGCTGCTTGGTCCTAAAAACAGAACACTCTTTCTCTTTATTCATAGCCCAGACAATTGCATTACATTTAGGGTTCATTCCTGCAATTATTATATGGACAAAACACATGTTGATTTCAATGCTGTGCAGTACACTATCATCTTGATTATCAGAATATAATGCCAGCCAATGAACAATTTCAGGTAACCGATGTTTTGATAATTGAGGGAATTTTTAGTTGTAATTATTAGACATTGGGAGACAAGAACCTATTTTGGATAAAAGGAAGCTTTGGTTCAGAACATCAAGGTTACACTGTATGCATATCTTTTTAAGTCAGTCTCATAAGTCTGGAATTGAAACTTATTAAAATTCAAAGGATTATTTGAAAATTATTTTTCATTTCTTACAGTATGACCCTTAACTGTCCTTAACTGCTAATCATTTGATTGTTTTTCATTTCATTTCCAGAAAGCCATGTTGACAGCACATTTTCTTGCTTATGCATGCAAAGGGAAAGAAGAGAGGATAAGAGCTGTCTTATCACCTAAAATACCCAGACACTGGAAACTTCACATGACAAGTCATCGCTTATACTGACAGAGGAAATGTTTTAATTTTAGTAGTATTGTGGGGTGGTGGTGTTTGCGGGGTTGTTTTTTATTTGTTTGTTTGTTTTTCTTCCCCAACATGGTTTTCAAGTGTTTCAGTAGGATTGTAAAGTATATAGAAAAACCTTTTTGAGACCACTCTGCCATGGTCTATCTTCAGCATTTCATACTCTTTATTTATTCGATTGCAATGTTTCCTAAAGGTTGATCTATACACAAATTTTCACTAAATATCTGAGTTGTAACTGAGATCTCTTGTTATTTTGGTGCTATCCTGTGAGTAGACATTCTTATTTCGGTATAAGAGTGCCTGTATTGATTTAGCTCATGTTGGTGTTTTACTGACTTCAGCTAAATTGACACTTTAATTCTGAAACACACAGACTTCCACCAAAGCAACAAAATGTGTCAATTACAACTGATTGAGGCTATGTCTACGCTACCATTTATGTTGGTATAACTTATATCATGGGGGGTGAGGTAGTTAAGCCAATGGGAGAGCTACACTAGAGAGCTTACAGCGGCATAGCTGTGTCGGTACAGCTGCACCAAGCGCCGTATGTTCACTAGTGTAGCCATAGCCTGAGGCCATGTCAACATGTACAGTGCTGCAGCAACACAGCTGTGCCACTGCAACACGTCGGGTGAAGATGCTCTATGCCAACGGGTGAGAGCTCTCCTGTTGGCATAAAAAGAGCACCTCTGCAAGAAGCTCTCCCGCCTACGTAGCGCTGTCCACATTGGTGCTTAAATCAGTATAACTTATGTCGCTCAGGGGGGTGGTTTCTTCACACCCCTGAGAGACATAAGTTATGTCAACATAGGTGTTGTGTAGACATAGCCTGAGTTATTTTGGTGCAAGTTTAGGTGAGAACGAGGCTTAAATTGTCTCTAGCCGTATTAGAATCTTTGGCCTACCTGCACCATAAAATACCCTCTAGGTGAATTTTGTTTTCTTTTATTTGTTTTATAGAATGGAATTTTCCTTCAAGGAGCAGACGTTTCATTTTGTTTTTAAATTGGTGAGAGACTAATACCACCAGTGTGAGTCAGGCCTGGCCCAGGAAGGTGCTATGCAAATTTCCACACAGAGATAATGCAGGATGCATTTCCTTATGCAATAAGAAAGGGCAGAGAAGGCAAAGATTCTCAACAATCTAGCATATAACTATGCTGGAGCAAGCGAACATCCAGTCATCAGGAAAAAATCCAGTAACCAACAGTGGCCATTAAAGATTGCTAAATGCTGGGTAGACTTGTTTGGGAATGATGAGGAGCAGTGCGCTGCTGTAAATGGGGCAGTATCCAGAGCAGGAGCTATTGGTGCCCAGCCCCTGTGCAGCAAGCTTTGCCAAGCCCTTCCCAATCAGAAATGAAGTCACCTTTGAGCTTAGAAATCCAGAGACACTAGAGTGCTGGTAGTGAAGTTCCATGGCAGAGGTATTTTGGCTGCAGATATAAAGATATCTTTAAGCTCTTAGACCAGGGGCATGCAGAAGTCTGCCACCACATCCTCGGAATTGCCTGCCACAGGCCAAACCCAAGAAAAGAAATGGCCATTTCAGTTTTGCCTGAAAGTAGACACATTTGGACTTCGTTAGACCAGAAGGAAAAGCAAATTCTAGGATGAGGCCCCATCACTGACACCACCCCTTTCCAACCACTTAGACATTCAAATCTAGGGACTGCGTCCAAGAGCCCTACTACTGACCTTGGCTGTAATGCCAGGAGGAGAGAGAGAGAGAGTTTCTCAGATAAGCAGCAGGCAAGCCACATACCACACAAAGACGTGGGTTTCTGTTCTTAGCAAATAACTGCTACCTGGAGAAGCAATCATTCTTGCTAACTTTTCTGTATTAAGTTGCATTGTTTTTCCCAAGAATCATACCAGTGTGCAGCACATTTGGATTTTTCCTGACTCCTCCTATGTTTCCACATGCCACCCTCTCCTTTGTGCTTTTTGGAGACACTTGCCTTGGAGCGTTTTACTGCTGTACATTGGTATGACATCATACCAAGCAGGAGGTTTGGGCTTGTGCTCAGAGGTAAGAGGCAGGTTTTATAGTATGTTGCTATGGTTTTTAATGTGCCAGTCATGGGACTGTGTGCCCCAAATTTCTGGCCTACAATAGCCATTTTATTCCAATTCTGGGCTTTTTCTGAACAGACACAGCCAGCTGTGCCTAACCCCATGGTCATTTTCTCTGACATGAACAAATGGGGAATAGGGTAAGTCCATCAAACATATTTTCAGAGGTGAAAGGCCAGTATAATTATACCACATCCCCCTTGTTGATCTCATTCTGTTTCCTTGTACTATAAAGTGTCCTTGAGCCTTTCTGGTCATTTTGAATAATTTCAATTGCGTAGCTTCAAAAATGCATCAGTGACTTAGGAACCTAAGTTCTATTGACTTTCAATGCTTTGACCTTTTATAGTTATTTTTCTCATCCATTTCTTAATTATTCTCTCTGTAAGTGGATGACCTTTTTCAAAAAGGATTTTTAAAAAATATTTATTACAACTGCACATATTCTGCAGGTTATAGCCTTCCTTTCACTTTCCTAATGAAATTTATTGATGAATGAATCATCATGGGCTGGATTCTGACTCCTTTTTGTGTATTGAGTACCACCTTACTCCATGAGACGTCCCATTGATTTCAGTGGAGTAAGGTACTATTCAACATGTCAGAATCTGAACCTGAGCCATGAGCGTATTCTGCGAGTTCTCATTTACCTCTTTTGTTTCTGATAAAAGCCCCTAGCTAAAAAAATAATATCTAATCTTTTTCAAGACCAGCCTGGATGATTAGCGCATCCTAGTTAATATTTCATGATATTTGTGACCTTTGAGTTGTTTTTGTCAGCCTCTGTTTCCAGCACTAATAAATAGCTAATAAAGCTCCCAGAGGAACTTTCCATTCATATATTAAGCCCAGTTCTTTCTATGCTGTACTTCTGTTGTCTAGAAAGAGTTTAATATTTTGCCTTTTAAACTAGAATAGAAAGTTTAAATGGGTTCAGAAAAATCCAGGTGCTTCTCAGGTGAGGGCTGGAGCTCTGACATTGGTGCCTTATCTTGCCATCATTTAAACCAGTGGACATTTTGCTTTAAGGGGAGCAAGATCAGCCCCTTAATGCAGTCATTTTGATGCCCAAGCATTAATCCTTATAAAGAGCCTATCTGCTTTCCTGAGGCCAGATCCTCACCTGATGCCATCTGATGCTGTTGCATTCCCATCAGAAATGGACATCAAAAGTGGTAATTTCTAGAATAATGTTGCAATGTCTGAAATAAAGACCGAGGAGGCAATCCTGACTCCATGGAAGTCAATGAGAGTCTTTCTATGGATGTCAATAAAGGCAGGATTTCACCCTGTTTATGAAGAAATGTAGTTCTGAAAATGACTGTATCTCCTTGTTTTAGCCACGAAAGTCCTGGTATTTTATGGGATTTTCCAGTGTCTTAAGAATGTCTGTTTTTCATTTAATCAACCAAAATTATTGGTCTTATATATATTTGTATTTATATGTGTGTGTGTGAGAGAGAGAGAGCCTC
The DNA here is from genome assembly GCA_007922305.1 of Dermatemys mawii. Lineage (NCBI taxonomy): Eukaryota > Metazoa > Chordata > Testudines > Dermatemydidae > Dermatemys > Dermatemys mawii. The sequence continues at coordinate 58,041,349 of ML677349.1, forward strand.
TCTTTCCATGCAAAACATTAAGCATTCACCACTGCCTTCCATCTTTGCCAGTCTCCTGCTGCAGTCTTAGCATCTTCCCAGGTCATTTTGATTGCTTTCAATTCTGCTTTTAGTGTGCATTTACACACACACACACACACACACACACACACGTGCACACACACATACAGCACCTTTTGCTATATAGAGCAGAGTTTGCTCTGTGTTTTCCAGACACAGGCCACTGTGAGGAATATTCAGTGCGATGAATGATGTTTAGAGGGTAGAGAAAAGTCAGATGAGTGCAAACACGATCAAAGCTGTTCTTTAGCTCAAAGGGAGTGCTAATGATCCTTGTTCTATGTTTCATGATAGATTGATTCAGAACATTACGGCACTGAAAGAAATTCTTCACACTGAGAAATATGCACATTCTTATTTGAGTCAGAAGCCTGAAGTAGTGACACCAACATGCATTATTTTAAAGTGCTACTTTGTCTTCTGTATGAATATTTCATGACCTTAAAAATGGTGTCACAAAGTGACCCACTCTTTGATTTTGAATATATAGCTACCCTAGGAAATGGTGTTATTTTATGATGTTTGTGAGGGGGTGTCTTTTTGGTATCTGTGAGTGTAGTGCATCTCTAGACATTGGTTCATTGCTAAAGACATTTACATCCGACTGAACGTGGAATTGTACCAGAATGTCTTCAGTAGACAAAAAATCTTTTTGATATAAGAAATTTAAATTACTGATGTAAAAGCATAATATCTGGTTCCATTTTTCAATCTCATTAACCCATCAACAATCAGCACAATCCATTCCCAAAGGTTCAGAAGTCTTTTTTCACATTCTTAGTGTTAGTGCTACAGTGTATCCATTACATTACTGTAGCACTGACAAGTATCTATTTACTCTACCAGTCCCAGAACATCCTGCAAGATTTTTATGTCAGCTGGACTGGTCCATTTCCTGATCTTTGAGGGGAGGTTGCAGGGCCGAGTTCTGTGGGGGGGATGGAAAGACAATTGGGAATTGAGAATCCAAATAGGGATTCTCTGTACTCTATGCCAAGGATGTGTTGCTCAAACTACTCAATGCCAACACTTTCAGATAGTAAAAGACCATTTCTCTGCATCACAGATTTGAAACTAGCTTATGTTTATAGTGGCCAGAAGATCTCAGTTTGTGATGGCAATACCATGGCCTCTATGAAATGAGTTGATAGTGATATAATCCAGTTCCTAGTAGTCCAGTGTTCACATAATTGTGAGCATCATCACAAGTGGCTTCACTTGACTGCCTCAAGACTAAAGAATTCTCTCACTTTAGAAGCAGGATCTGGGAGTAGTAATGTGGGGAGATCTGCACTTGCCACTATTCACACTGTATCAGTTCTATGGAGAAGGGACTTTCATGATTGGGGCTGGGACTCTGGCACATTCACCATTACAAATTTGTTTTCAAGATACCTACAAGCAACCCACGACCATTCAAATGTGTGAACTGTCACGCTGTCTGGAGAGGCTCGTGACCGAAAGCCTGCCAGAGCAGACTGCCAAGAAGCAGGGCAGAGACCCCCAAACTGCCTGTGTGTTCTGTAAATAGATTTCACTAACCCAGTAACAATTGTGAACTCCTAATGCATGATAACAGTCATACCATGGAGTGCAAGACAGGCCCCTGGGGCATTCCAGTCTAGCTTGCCACTCAGGCAAGCAGGACTTAGCACCCATCTGTCACTATACACCAAAGATCAGAAAATATTTAGATTACCCCTGGTCCCAAAGGACCAGTCACTTACCCCAGATCACTTTGCACCTTAGCTCTCACACCAAAGGCAATGCTTGTAGATAGTAAACTATTCAAGGATTTATTAACCAAGATTAAAACAGGCAAGCATATATATGCTTGTATAAGCATACACAAATGAATTACAGTTATGGTGTCGAAAGGTGACAGAGTTGTAGAAATTGGTCAGCTCTGAATGCCTCTTAGGGCTAACCCAGGTTGACTGTGGGGATCGCTGCTTCTGTTTCATATCTCCAGCCGTGTGAGAGTCCAAACAACTAAAAAGATGGAACAATTTTCTTGTCAGCTATTTTTATTTCCTTCTTCCAGAATTCAAGCTAATGGGCTGTACCCTTTTGCGCAAAGCCTGTTCATGAGTGTAGGGGGCAATTAACAAAGTCTTTGCAATGAGATGTCCCACAATGGCCCATTTAGTTTTGACAGGCTTTCTTGATGGGCAGGAGATGAGCCTTCTCACTGGATTCACAGTTTCAGAGCAAATTGTTTACAGTTACAAAGGGTCTGTCTACACATACAGTGCAACATGTCTGGTGAAGAAGTGCGATGCCGATGGAAGAGAGCTCTCCTGTAAGCATAATAAAACCACCTCTGCAAGAGGCAGTAGCTATGTCGGTGGGAGAAGCTCTCCTGCCAATGTTGCACTGTTCACACCATACTTATATTGGTGTAACTTACATTGCTCAGGGGGGTGGTTTATTCACACTCCGCAGTGACATAAGTTCCACCAACATAACATATAATTTAGATATAGCCAAAGCACAAACTTAAATATTACCTCATAGCATGTGATAAACAAAGTATCAGTGAGATCAATGCAGGCAGCAATTTACCAGCATTCCATAAAGTCTAAATACTAAACACATTGTTGTATGTCCAATACCCATCCTTAGCATAGTAAAATACAGGTGAAACACATTGGTTTCCAGCGATGAATTTGTCAGCACTCAGCTGAAGCCCAAAGCCTTGGCAAGAACTGGCACCTGGTCTGCCAGCATCACATAAACCGCACACAAATATTGTAATTACCACAACAACAAGGACTTTAAAAACAGGATTCCTTGACACTAGAAAGCACTGACATTTATTTTCCCATTAATATGCTCATATCATTCCTGTCACTGGGAGTTGTGTGTGAACATCAAGGGAAACTATACCTCAGACTTTTCATTCCTGTCATACAGGATATAGTAAAAATAAATACAGATGTTTCAAAGTGTCTGACTACCCAGGTGGAGAATTCACAGATTAAGAAAGTGTTATTTTCCTGTACTATTAATAAATCATTATTAAGATTGTGCTAGTACATTTATGTACAAAATCTAACATGTCTTGGTAGCAGGGAATACAGTGTGAGGTTTTTAAAAGTCAGCTTGAAGGTTATTATTTAAAGGCTTTATAAGAGTCATACCATGGAGATATGGATGTAGCTCCTTGGAGATGATAAGGAAAAACTGCATTGAGAAAACAGAGCAAGAGATTAGTTTACTGCACTCTGGAAATGGCTGATATGAAAAGCAAAAGAATAGTAGTAAATCATAAGGTAATGGAAGCAAAAAGTCATTCAGTGAAATGCCCTGGAAAATTAAATAGAAGGAGGAAAGTCATGTTGTATACACAGGCATTGTGAGTGTACTGAGTAATAGAGCAGTGTGCTGGCAAAAGGGCTTTAAGCAGAATCAGAACATACTGGTTCAGATGCCCCACAAACTGCCAACCTGCCACCATCCTTCACCCTGTGCTGCTGGATTCTGGGGAGTGGCACACCCTAAATTTTCACATGCTAAAATGAGGATAGGCTTAATTCTTCACCCTTAAAAAAAACATAAACATCATTACAGCTGAAGATCACTTAACCAGCCAGCTGTTCTGTGGCACAGAAGTCCTTAAAGTGACTCCTCTAAAAATGAAATGACAGCGTGAGTGTGGCAGGAGGTCTTGTTCTCTACCATTACTATAAAGAAAGATTTCAGAGTAGCAGCTGTGTTAGTCTGTATCCGCAAAAGGAACAGGAGTGCTTTAGTCTCTAAGGTGCCACAAGTACTCCTGTCCTTTTTATAAAGAGAGAGGAATTGTTGTGTGCTCCTAGCATCTGCCTCCTGTATCAGAAGGTGGGGTGGACACCAGGCAACCCTTTGAAGAGGCCCTTTGCAAGAGCTGGGGGCCTGAGAATTCTGCCCCTCAGGAGGAAAGCTGTTGCTGGAGGTAAGTGAAACAGGTGGTAGGGGGAAAGTTTTGGTTCTAATGATCATGCCAGTTCTTACCATATACAGACTAGTCTGTCCATCCATCATTTATAGCTCCCTGAAGCATTAGGTCAAAGGAGGGTTTTTTGAAAAGCTCCTGTGAAAGCATAATCTATGTAAAGGGATGAGAAATATTTAGTTATATGGCAAGTTTCACAAAACCATTGTGACCAGTGCATAATCACACTACATTTTAATCCACAGTATGTCCATTCCCATTGCAGATACATTGGAAAATCAGAATGCTACAAGAAAACCCCCATATTATGGAAACAGCTAAGTCATGCTATTGTTGCCGTTGAAATATTGGTTTATCTCACCACTACACCATTACTTGTTTTTGTAATTCTCCCTGTGGTCTTGGGAGTTACTCCATTTTTTATGAACTACTACATTTATATCTTGATTAATGCGGAAATAGCTGATTTGTAAGCTGATCTTTTTTCAAACACGTCCATATTAAAATACTTTCTGATTAACATATACCATAGTGTATTCTCCCCTGCAAACACTATCGTGTATGGAAATGAAAGGTTTCTAACTGGGGCATTTGTGCATGTTTATTGTAAGATATTAATCATGAATGGGAGGCAGCTAAGAGAAGGCCTTCTCCAGTGAAACAGGATGTTACAATGCTGATTATGTTGTCAATGACAAGTAGCATTGATTGTGTGATTAATCGTCTCATTTATTCACTGAAGATATTTCCTTCCAACATAATTTCTACTGATATTATGCAATTTACTGCCCTTTTTTATTTAATCAAAATCTTGGCTGCCAAGGCTTATGATACCCAGACTGAAGAAAAAGGAAAAAGGAAACGCTATTTCATCCTCCAACCCAGAGAGGGCAGCCACTCCATCATATCACTCTTTCAACTTCCTTTATGTTAGAATCGTCAAGCCAGGAGCTTTATGTTTCCATGAGAAGACAATCAAGTGAAATCATTCAAAGAAACTGACCATACTTAGAGATAGCGGATCAATTCTGCCCTCTGCTACACCTATGACTCCAATAATACCATAGTTACATTATGATAGCATTTTTTTATTGGAGACACTCAAAATCTTCACAGAGTGGCTCATAATTATTATCTCCATTTTACAGATGAAGAAAATTAGACACAGAAAGATTAAATGACATGCTTAAGGTGACACAGTAAGTCAGTGGCAGAGTCAGGAATAGAACTTTAGTCTCTTGACTCCCAACCTCTTGCTTTTAAAACTGGACAATTCTACCTCCATTCGCTGGATGAGGACAGCCTTTGGCCTACTATGCCGATAAGTTGAACTATTATATGGAAAAGACAATGCTAAAAAACCCCTATGAATAATTGTGGATAAAGGAGAACAGTTTCCTTTACAGCCCTTTTCTGAAAGCTTGAGACAATTCTAATAGGAACATCAACAATTCCATCATACCTGATTACACACTATCAAATATTTCATAGGTCCTGCATGATCTTGTTAAGACTTCACGAAGATACATTGGAGGGGCTGTAAGATTGAAGGTTGCGATTCTAAGTAAACATGATTGGGGCATCCCAAAGTCTGGGAATTTGTGCACATGCCTTCTCCATACATTCTGGGAATAATGGTATAATCCAGCCTGTCATAAGTCTTGCTAGGGATCCACTGAAGAATGCATCTCCATTTAGAACTTTTTCTTGACTTCTCTATGGACAAACATGGGCCCCAATCCTACAGTGGGGCATAACTCCTTGCAGGATGGAGGTCAGAATGGAGAAGTCCATACATTCCAGCAGTTACCAGATTTTTGTCAAACTATGGGATAGTTCATAGCTTGAAAAAAGTTAAAGAATATGGAGTACTTTGCCATTGGAATCTGCTCATTCAATATGCCTCATGTTTGGCAAAGGAATACCAGTCAAAATCTGTGTTTATTCTTTCTTTTCTTCCTTTCTTTTAAGAGAATTTAGTCTCAATGAAAGTTATCAGACCAACTTTCCTGACAAATGATGCCCTTTACCTTCTCTTAATAAGAAAATAATCCACTGTATGAACATTTGGTCTTTGGCTGCTCTGTGGAGACTGTGAACAAAGATCCCAGTTACTGTCACCAGAGTATGATGTGGAGTTATGAGCACTGAAACTTATTTCTCCCAGTGCTTCAGATGATAAACACTATCCAATTTACAAAAGAAATAGGTGAATCAACATTCAGTGGTACTCAAGTGAACAAAATAATGGTCTTTTAAAAAGCAAGAAAAGGGACATCATTTCATTAGACATATCATTAAAAGAGAGATTTTCAGTTATCACCTGGAGCTGGATTTGAGCCAGTGACCTAAAGTTGCAAGGCTCTGTATTGCTTTACTAACCCCTCTGCTATAAGAAATATTCAGCCTATAGAAATAGAATTTTTAACAATTAGAGTTTGCTCTCTGATGTGGTACTCTGATTCTTTTTGTTTTAATTTAAAACTCTTTCATTCATTGACTCACAGTCTTCCTACCACAATTACATTTCTTGCCTTTCTTTCTAACTGTGGTGTCCTCACTATGCTTAACTATCTGGAACTCTGATTCTCTGTCTCTACATTTTATGATTTTCCATCATGTTACATCTCATCTCAAAATCTCTCTCTTAATGATATGTCTAATGAAATGATGTCCCTTTTCTTGCTTTTTAAAAGATCATTATTTTATTAACTTAAGTACCACTGAATGTTGATCCACCTATTTCTTCTCAAAATTGGATAGTGTTTTCTTTGGTGACTGTATCCTCCTGTTTTCCTTTCCCAGTACTTGAATTCAAGGCACTCCATGTATTTATGTATAAGGAAAGTAAGAAGAAACTCTGGAATGGACAACTGTGAAATTGCTGCCCACAAATGTAGCTTCTTTCTAATCCTCTGTTGGCTGTTGGCATGTGCCCCAAAGCATGAAGAATTCTATCCCTGACATAAAAAATTGCGTTCCAGCTAACGTAAAATATGGATGTTCTTATTAGCTATGTAAATTTCCTATCCTCTTTTGAATGCTACTAATTCCTAGCCTCAAGGTGACTTTTGTCAGGCTTCCACATGTTAATTATGCAATGTGTAAAAAAGCATCTATTTTTATCAGTTTCAAATGTGTTATAATTTATTTTTTTGTTACTGTTTTATGAAAGTGACTTATTAAGAGCCTACATTTTCTCTTTTCTGTTTTATATGCCTCTTTCTGTTCCCTTATTATTCAACTCCTCTCTAAACATTCTCAGTCTGTTAATCTCCCTTCATATGGAAGTCTTTCTATGTCTCTCATCACCCATCCCTCAGCTCTTTGTATTTCTGCTATTTCATTTTTAAGATAGGATGACCAGAACTAGATAGGGTACTCCAGAATCAGACATATCATCAATTTATAGAATTGAACTTACCATTCTTTACACATGCTAACATTTTATTTGCTTTCTTTGACCATTGTTGCATATTGAGTTGGAACCCCATTGCTTGATACATTTGGAAATGATTGACTAAAGCACTGGAGAATATGTTGTTGGGTAGGAGATTGGACCACATGACTTAAGTCCTTTTTATCTTTATTCTACATAATTGTACATCCTTCTCAGCACTACTGAGCTAATGTATCAAAACAATTGCCAGTTAAATTCCAGCTCCAAAGTAATTTTTATAGGTGCTCTAAAAGTGAGAAAGAACAGCTTGATCTACAGATAGGTACTAAACAGTGAGTAGTTAAGAAAATCCTTTTTTGATTTATAAACAGCAAGAAACATTTTTCACAATATTTTCTGAGCTGTACTTTACACCATCACTCTTCTAGTCAAACTTTCTCCAAGGAATAGTATGAAATTCAGGGGCCTGTTAGCAAAGCCTTTCTTCCGTTCTTTCTATCTCTCTAGACTGTCATGCTGCTTCCTTTCACTGTTTTGTGAAATTTTCCTACTGATTCTTCCCCTTCTCTGATCTGAAGGGAAATTAGCTTGATCCTTACGTCTGTAAAAGGCTAAGTTAGACCAAGTAGCACCTGATTTGCAGACATGCTGAGCCCCTCCAGGTGCTATTGATTTCAGCTGGACTTCAATTCGCTCAGCCCTTCTGAAAATCAGGCCCTTAATACCTGGCCCTTGGTAGCTGGCTTTTAATGAGATGTACCCTCTCCGGTTACACATTCACTTCCAATTAGCTCCCATGTAAGCCATCATTCATTGAACACACTCTGGCTAACACCGGATAAAATCTCTTTGATGGATTTACATTATTTCTTTTCTCGGTCTGTTTATCTCAGGCTGTCTCAAACCTAAAAGTTTCCATAAAGGAAAAAGAAAAAATAATGATGTCTAGCAATCTTTCCCCTAACCCACAGGTCCTGCTATGTCCCTTTAAGTGGCAGTCAGACTAGCCCAGTCTGACCTTTTATAAAGGCAGCATTGCAATATCTCTTCTGCTGTGTTCACAGTCTTGTCAAAGGCCATGTTTTCAGGGGAAAATCTGAAGGGGCAGCTCCTTCGGAGAAGGAAGCGAGGCAGTAAGGTTGATGAGCAAGAAAAGATGGGAGAAGAGGTTAGTTATTTTTTTATTCTTTACTTCATTTAATTTGGTGGCTGGTGCAAAAACTTTATTATACTTTCTAGGCTATGAGAAAACTTGCCAAGGACCCTCTTCAAACAAGCAGGGTAGCCTGAGGGCTGCTAGGAGGTCACATTTCTAGTCTTGAGAATTTTAAGGTCTGCTCTTCTGAAGAAAGGGGGGCAAGCAAAAGAAAAACAACCTAAATCTTGCAGATTACATATCAGAAACCTCTCTAGGCTTTTCACTTCATTGAAATAGATCCCTGGAAAACTGTATTCCTGCCATTGTGCCATGGCGCAAATATTCAAGAGCTCATTAGCCACAGCAGGTGTGAAGTTTGAAAATGAGCCCAGCTCCTCTTTGGGCACCAAACAACAAGAGCCAGATTTTCAAAAGATTTTCCACACTTGGTATCTTCCCCCTGTAACACTGATGGCCAAATGATCTTATGGCCAGATTTTAAAAGGCATTTAGGTGCCTAAAGATGCAGGTAAGCATTTAAACGCCTCTTCAGAAGTCCTTTAGATGCCTAACTGCCAATGATTTAAAAATCCCACAAAGTGGTTATTTGCATTTTTAGGCACCAAAACACTTCAACAAATCTGTCCCTTTGTGCTCACGATGCAGAGTTCTTTTGACAATCTGCTTATTATTTTGGTTCCTAAATCAGAGTTTACTGCCTCGAAAATCTGGCTTCTTGTTTTCTATTGTTCTCCTTATAGTCTGGCTTTCTTCAGGTCCTGTTCCCTGCTTTGGTAAGTAGAGCCTCTGCTAAAAGCAAACAGTCTACTGTATGCAAATATCGCCTACTGAAGTCAGAGCTACTGTAAAAATGTGGGTAGGATGACCAGACTCATGCACAGTGAAGGACCACACCAATTTTGGGAGGGTACTGTGAGGGCAGTGGGTGGGAATTTGAAGGAGATTGGTAGTTGGGGCTGGGGTAGGAAGGGGGATAAGTCTCCATTCTGTTCTCAACCAGACAATGTTCTTCCCCTGACATCCTTCCATCGGCTATTTACAACACTTTGAATTCTTGTGTAGTGCAGGCTGACTTGAAGACTTGGGTGGAACAATGACTTGCTGAGCAGTTTAATTGAGTTGGGTAGAAATGGGGATTGTAAGAACACAAGACTGAGCTTGGGGGCATGGGGAAGAGGCATCATTCTAGAGAGGCACAAAAGCTAAAATAGCTGTCAATGTCACATGTGTGCCAGGGAGCAGGGTGAACCCAGCCCTATCAGGATGTCAAGATAGACACACACCTTGTTCTCAGGGAAATAATTACATGTTTTGTTTCCTCTTCAGAAAAGACTAATCACTTTTGGCCTATTTTATGAGTTTGGTAAACAAAGAAAAGACAATGGATTTGCTTTATCTAGCTCTAGTGTAGTTTTTCATTCCATTAAAAATGGAAAGCTACAAAAACAAATCTCCAATTCAGAAGTGGCTGGATCATAATCTAGGCATAATTACTAACAGTAAACCATCAAAATGGGGAGAGGAATATCAGCTGAGATCCACAAGGTTTGGTGTAGATGCTAATTAACAAATATCAGTTAGCATTTCCATTAAACAATCTGGAGGATAAAATAAATTGTACATTGATCAGATTTGTGGAGGCTCAGTTGAAGCTACAGAATAATTGATCTAGAGAGCTTAGCGTAAGAAGCACATCTAAATAGAGAGATTTTAATTTAGATAATTGTTAAACAATACACTGGGGGATGACTCTCAATACAAGTATAAAATGTAGGCTGCTGATTATAGAAAAGAACCTGGGATAGTGGATAAAGAATGGGACACAGAACTGTCAGCTACTATGAAATGGTAAAAAGGCAAATGGTCATCTTTATTACATACAAGTGACAGACCTTTACTGTGTATAACAATGGTGGCCATAATATTTCTAATATGTGGCATAGCAAGACTGTAGATAGGGTAACACTCTTTTTCTATAGGAGAGGACTAGAACATAAAGTAGAATCCAAAGATGGGTGAGAAGTGATTAAATATGACAGCTGGAGAGAGATTAAAAAGACTTGATAAGTACAAGTGAGCAACAAAACAAAGGAAATTATGACAACTGTCAAACATTTATTTATTCTTGGATTACAGAGACGGGTGGTCAGGGTTTGTTTCTGATAGTGATATTTAGAACACCAGTGCATAATATAATAGAGCTTTGCCTTCTATCTGGGAACCTGCATGACTGCTCTCCATGCCCCCTTCTCCCTGCCCCATTGTATTTGAATACCTCCAGGTATTTTAAAACAGAATAACAATCTCTTCCTTCCCAGCTTGTGGTGAAAGGGGAGGGCAGAAAGTGTGAAGAAAATTAATCTTGAATTTAGCTCTGAAGGTAGTGAGGCCTATTAGTGGTTATTATCTCTTGTAGGACTGAGTTTGTAGACAAGGTCCTGGGAAAGTTCAGTCTCCCTTACATTTGAACCACTCCTCTTGGTCAATATGTTCCCCTGGGATAGTGAATTTGATTCTTTGGAGGAGAAGTTGGATATCTCTTAAGAGTGCTGTATCTATAGCAGTCATGGGGACAGTGGTGTTGCCAAATAGTACCATGCTAGCCATTTGCAATTATGTATATATACATACTGTGCATCTTATTTCTAGAAGGGCACGGGTGAGTGCCGTGACATACGTATGTATGTGCACATAGTTTAGGCTTGAAATTAGATGAAGGTTTCAAACCATCAGAGGAGGGAAGTTCTGGAACAGCCTTCCAGGGAAGTAGTGGGGGGCAAAAAGTTAACTGGCTTCAATCTTGAATTTGGTAAGCATGTGAAGGGGATAGTTTGATAAGACTGCCTACAATGGCATGTAACTGATCTGTGACTGCTACTAGCAAATATTTCCAATGGCTGGTGATGGGACACTAGATGGGGAGGGCTCTGAGTTACTACAGAAAATTCTTTCCCAGGTATCTGCCTCTTGGGTCTTGCCCACATGCTCAGGGTCTAACTGATTGCCATATTTGGGGTTGGGAAGGAATTTTCCTCTGGGTCAGATTGGCAGAGATCCTAGGGGTTGGAGGGCTTCATCTTCCTCTCTACAATGGGTCACAAGTCACTTGCAGGTTTAAATTAGTCTAAATGGTGGATTCTCTGTAGTCTGGAGTCTTTAAACCATGATTTGAGGACTTCAGTAACTCAGCCAGAAGTTAGGGGTCTATGACAGGAGTGGGTGGGTGAGGTTCTATAGCCTGCAATGTGCAGGAGGTCAGACTAAATGATCATGATGGTCCCTTCTGACCTTCAAGTCTATAAAGAAGCATTCTGAAAACTCGGATGTTGCTTGTCAGTGATTGTAACATCTATCTTTCAGCAAGACTAAATTTTAATTTACAATTTTAAGTATATCCACAAGTTTAGGATGAAATGTTTTGCCTTTCAAAAGTAAACAGGAAGTAGACCTGGGGTTTAACCAGCTTCAAACAAATCATCCTGATAGGAACAGGAAATATGTTAAACTCCACACTAAGCTTGTGTTCTAGTACAGAATGTATTTTAATTAAAGCAGTATATGAGAAGAAAATTATCTGCAAACCATACTTACACTCTGGTCTGGGGACTGTTGTGTCTCTTACTATTTATTGTTTGCCTAACAGAACCAATCAAAGATCAGGGTATGTTGCACTGAGCATTCTACAGACTTAGTTTAAATAATAAATTTCCTGCCCCAAATTTATGATCTAGGTGGTTACAACATGAAGTATGTGGATGAGACAAACAGGGTGGGCAGGAGAAGAAGAAAAAGCAAGGAACAGCCCACTAGTGTTGGTTCATATTGTTCTACAGGTAATATGGCAGAAATGAATCTTGTAAGCTCCCTGTGGTAGACAGTGTCTAGGTTTATAATTAAAATTTATTTTATTTAAATTTATAGAAAGGCCCTTAAAAAAAGTGCCTTCCACAATGGCATACTGATCGGGACCTCTGGCTGCTATTGCAATATAAACATTTTAATTGCCATAATAAACTTTAACTTGCAGCTCTCTTTAAATGTTGAGAATCTAGTTCCATGGTCTGGACCTTGACTTGTACTATGCTTGTTGAATAAAAAATGGAAGAATGTTACTCTTGATAGTGGATGTCAGCCCATTCTGGGGCTGATGGGTTTATTCGCCATTATTTGCTGTTGTCTGAACCACATAATGGATCAATATTTCAATATAAACTTACTGATTTCTCTTCTCCCCCTCCCCCAGTCAAGTTGAAATGTAAGTTATTATAATTTCCTTTAAATATATTGTGGAGCTCGAGGCCACTGGATAACAATGAGAAGATCTTATTGAACAGCTATAAGTAACTGGTTTTCAGATGACCTACTGTAGCTTGAAGAAAAATACTGAAGGAGAATAGCATCTTTCACCAGAAACTCTCAGTAATATGTTGAAAATTTGTCTCTGCTTTCTGCAGCTTGTAACAGTTTTGTTCAAAAAAAAAAAAAAACTAATAAAATATGCATCACTACTTTATTCATGTGAGTTGTACTTGCCAAGAAAGTTAGTATAACACTGCATAATTTCATCTTTTCATATGTTGCTTAAGTGTCTAAGGGGCTATTAAGGAAAAAATTGTAGAGCTGCAGTCCTGGCTGTGGTGAAGCTATCCAGCAATGAGATGACACTGCTTCCTACGCTTTCACAGCTCCAGCCATCTGGATTACTGCAGATGTCTCCCCTTGTGCTCAGTAAATACCCATCTGTACCATATCCAGAAACAGGCGCACCTGGTTTATGAAGGATTAATGTAGGCATGTCCTGAAACAAGTCCACACCCAGGAGGCCCATCACTTCTGGAGGAAAGCGTATTGACTTAAGGTATTTTAGGGTTGTGAAAACAGGCAGTTGTTCAATGTATTTCTGTCCATTCTATAATACTACTGCTCCTCTGCTCTTACAGGAGCTAGGTGACAGTAAAGAGGTCATGTGGAACCCTTGTGTGCCAAGTCTATTTTCACCCATTATGGAAGAGCAATGTTAGAGCAAGCCCAAGTCCCACTCAGACTGTGATCCAAAGGCTGTCATTTTGCAGTGTGGAAGCAGTTCAAGCCACAGATCTCTGTCGGAAGGTCTGTGTAATGCAGTATGAATGCACTAGCATGATTTGTGAGACCAGGTTTACAATGCAGTGTGGATGCTCACGCATGCACTTGGAAATAGTCCCCCAGACCTGGATTTACAGTGTGGTGTTGGTGTGAACATAGCCCTAGAAATAGCAAAATATTTCTATCAAATGGATCAGTTTCTACAGAGATTCACAAACTAAAGAAATCAGTTCTGTAGATTTTAGGCAAAAGGCCTAAATATTTTTGGTTAATTAGTCCTTGGCTGTTGTATTGCTACCACCCAAATACTAGTCTTTACTTGAATGCTGAGGGAATTATCATAGTTTACCCAAATAAGGACTAAAGATTTTGTCTAGTAGATTCCCATTGACTATAGAGTGCTCTGAGGAAAAACTGCAGGATTTGTCTGATTAACTTTAATGAGCACCTAGCCCTTCCCTTCAGCATTACAAGGATTTTGTCACTTGTAGCAGAAATCTTCTGTAATTCTAAAAGCAGAAAATCCTAGTTAAAATATTCAACTGAAATGTCTTACACTGTTTTTGACATTCACCATAAATGCCAGAAGAATGCTGCTACTTGTCTGATCAAATTTATATCTTTGAAGGGTTTGGGAGGAAGGGGAATACATAACTAGACAGAAAATATGATTGCAAATATTACTCAAAGTGAAGGTGCTAGTTGCAGCCTAAGCTTATATGAGCTTAAAATGTTATGCACTATAACAAGCATTTGTGACATCCAGCAGTTCCATATTAGAAAATGGAGAATAAAGTAATATGTGGATTTGAGATGGACAAACAAGATTCTCTGTGGAACAAAAGTGAAATCAGACCTCGTGGTTGATGAAATGCAGATGAGGGGGCGGGGAGGGAAAAATATGCTAGAAACAGCAAACTTCCAAACTATTTACTGGAGCTAAACAAGCTTTAAAAGGAACTGGGATTTAACTTCTGTAGCAAGGGGGGATGGGGAAAGTCACCAGTTATCTAATAGCTGCAGCAAGAATAGTCTTACTAGAAATAGGATCGTCAGATCTCTGCCGGAGAAGTGACTTGCATTCTGCGTGACTGCCCTGCTCATGCTGTCCTTGTGGCATTTTAACACTGGTCATTTGTTGTAGACACTGCATTTGATCCTCTGGTTATCACCAGTTGCACTGCAGAAAAGGGTGTGTGCAAGACTTAAGGACTGCCATTCTTCACAGGAGATAGAAAAGATGCATTCACATTTCAACTTCCAGCCTGGGGAGCTTATTTAACAGTGCCCTAAAGAGAAGAATTGTCTAGCTGACATTAATTATGGATAATCTACTGCATAAATATCACTTCTCCTATTTCCCAGAGCTGCTTCTCAATGCAATTGGGAAACTTGTATTAGCACTGAAAGAAAAGAGGACTCAAGAAAAGGTAAAAAGAGAAACCTCTTCAGCTGTAACCTCATAGACAGATCAACTAGTTTGTGGGAATTTGAACTTTGGGTGTAATGATTTTTAAAGTCCATTGTTCCTTTATGGCAGTTGTGGTTTATAGCTTCACAGGAACTATGTAGCTTTTTGTGAGGGGAAAACTGGCCACTTTAGCCAATCGTGTCGCTTTAAGGTAACTACTTAACACGTACAGCAGTTAGGGCCTGAGACCATAGAGCTTTTTAACAAGTCATTGCCCGTCTGGTAAGGATCGCTAAAAAGCCCTACACATTACTGCTGTATTGAACCATATTTATAGCCATTTCAGTTCTTGAATCCCTGCCTCAATTCAAACTAGCTGAATAAATGGTTTGATTCACATTTTTTGATAGTTTTGAATCTACTTACTATGCTAATAGCAGTGTATTTAGACATCTGAAATTATTTGTGTGTGTAAGAGACACACATCTGAAGAGAAGGCTGTTTACCAGCTGCAAAAGCTATGACTACAAGCTTGCTTATTTGCTGTCTTAATGTTGTAAGCAAATTGAGCAATTGGTAAAGATAATCTGCACATCTAATCAGTTCAGACCAATGTTTAGTCCCCACTTTGAAGCAGACTTCTGCCAAAAAGAGAGTGGGATTCTTAGTAGTAGGTTTATATCCTAATTCACTAAGCCTTCTGATGTGAAAGTTGCATGATTTTCTAACTTTTTTTAGAGCAATGCAACTGACTTTTAGAAATGTAAAACTTAATCAACTCTACTGCTAGTTCAAGAATAGGAACGAGAGATGGGGTGAGTGTGGAGTTCAATGTCATTATTCAGTGTATGATCAATATCAAGGTACATAATCAGCATTCATGAGATGCTGGTAACAAGCTGAAATCTTCATTCCTGTTTTACAAATAGATTTAAGACTGTTAGACATAGCACTCTTGACTCAATGAAAGGTCAGCAGACAAACAATGCATCCCTTTCAACACAATATTTTGGACAAAAATACCAATGCTATCACTTGGATGAGAAGAAACTACTTTTGACTGGTGATGTTTTCCCCTCTGTTTTTACAATAGCTAAAAATCCTAACTATGCATAGAAAAAGAACAGCTTGTGTTTTCTGATTGGTTTAGTTTCCATGTTTATGTAGTGATACAAAGGTATGTTTCTTTTCATTTACTCTTAACACACTGTTAAGTTGAGTGGAATGCTGGTTGTGCTGTATGGATTACCACACACAGTGTTTAGGACAAGTTTTTGCTTCTGAAGGTCCCATTCCTTTTTCTAGCAGTGTGAATACTTAGGATCTGTTTGCTTAGGAGAGCTTTTGGGAACAAGCCCATTCTTTCATAAATATTGCCAGAGGTTTGCTGATCCCACTTTTTGAAACTTGCTGGCAGTTGTTTCACTCACTCTGATCTCAACTTAATTAAAACTCCAGGTCAGAATGGCTATAAATTCCTGCTACTTGAGCTTTTTTTATGTGCAGATCTGGAGATTCCTGTCTTACTAGTCGGGGAGGCTTCATACACTTGTGAAAGTGGAATGGAAACATGCAAGATTGTAGACTAACTATTGTAAACTAGTTAACTATACACTTTGAATCATTCAGAGAAGGCTTTGCCTGAACACTGAACTTGACTGTAGCTATTTTCTACATAATTCTAAAGAGTCTCAAATGACCAGATTGATTGGCATGAAAGCAAACTGCAATGGATAACTTATAGTTCAATGTCATAATGAAGCTTGTTTGTAGATCTGAAATATTCAAAAACAAAAGTCTTTTAGCTGCCATATAACTGCAATATGCAGTACTCTTGGTACTGCAGCTCCAAACAGTGGGGGGAAATATCCATTCCATTGACAGAAGCATTCACACAGTTGTCTTCAATTTTTTAAATACCATTTATGATGCTGTATTTATGTGAAATTATATACATTGCCATTCATGGTCTATTATTTATATTGTCCTGCATTATGTTGTGAATGCAAAATGTTGTATGACTGCTGTTCACTGGGATGTCAAGAAAAGGTGTGTATTCCAAGACCCTCTTCTATTGATTTAACGCTTTAAATGAAATAGAACATTAAAATAGATTTATCAATTTCAGTCTGAACTTAGCTTTACATGATTGTTACTGAGCTGTTCCTCAAAGGTTGTGTGAAAACTTTTAGGGAAACTATTTCCTTTTGATAACACTAAAGCTGTTCTTCTACCAATAATGGAACTAGACCTGAACCACTTCGGTAAAAATAAAGCTATAAAATGTATATTGTCTAGAGCAGTGGTTCTCAAACTTTTGTACTAGTGACCCCTTTCACATAGCAAGCCTAAGTGTGATTTTCCGCCCCACCCCCCGAATAAATTTAAAACACTTTTAAAATATATTTAACACCATTCTAAATGCTGGAGACAAAGTGGGATCAGAGTGGAGGCTGACAGCTTGCAACCCGCTCCCCCATGTAATAACCTCACAGCCCCCTGAGGAGTCCCAAACTCCTGCTCTAGAGAGAACACAATAACCTGTGGAACTCATAGTTTCAATTACATTTTGTAGCAAAGAGCTTAACAGAATTATAAAAAAAACTTTTATATGGACAAGAACATGAGGCTGGAAGAGATGGACAGTCGTGCTTTGCCCACATGGCAGTTATTTATACCCTGCCCTACTGCAGGATTTCTTGCCTGCTTCTCTGAAGCATCTAGTACTGAACAATGCAAGATACAGACTGGGTAGTCGACTACATGAAGTCCTGATGTGATCCAGGATCTCTCTCATTCTGTTCATGGTCTTCAATAAGACATCCACTCTTTTGCTGCCCAATCGCCTAATGTATTTAAATACATCAGGACTGTTTCTCATAATAATAGCATTGACTAACCAAAATAGCATTAGTATTTTCTAAGTAGATAAGTAAGAAATTCATAAATGAATTTGGTTGCTGCTCTTTTATTTAAACTCTTTGTTAAATGCTGTCATGCATAATAAATCATCAAGGTCTGTTGATGGACTTGGCAGAAAATGCATGAAAACATGCATATTATGGATACATATCAGATTCTTTGAGAATTAAGTGACCTCTCTTTATAGTTGTAATTAGGACATAATGCTATTTAAATGAGCCTTTTATTCACTCTGATACAAAGCAATTGCTATTTCTCATACAAATATCTTAAAGAACACTTCTTATTTTGCATTACACTCTGAATTCTTAAAATATGACTGAGATTACCTTCCTTGGAAGGTGAGGTTTGTTACTATTGATAGTTACAATACTGTTAAAACCGATCCCTCACTGGTTCCTGGCATGCCAAACCAGACTCTGAGAGTCAAAATAATGTATTAGTTGTTCCTCAGTGTTTTTTTAAACTTGTATTCTATCAGTAAGGAGTGCCTATAATCTATGCAGGAAATCTGAAAATACTACAGCAAAGACTATAAACTTTAGGGGAAACATATATGCACCCAAATGTGAGTATGGAGACAGCTTGGTATAAGAAAAACTGACTTTAGCTTCAGGAATAACTGTTAGTAGTCCCAAAATAGCATCTGAAAACCACCACGAGCCACTTTTCTGCAGTAAATAAGCAGAATCTACAGATGTGTGGTTTAAATAATATTGTAGGCTAATCCTGTTCCAACCCAGTTTAAGTAGGTAAATTAGAAAAATTAATTTTGCCCCCCTGCTGATAGTCACGATATATCTATAAACTGCACAATTTTTTTCCTACCAGGCTTATAAGAACTTACATTTGAGATGCTGTTTAAAATCTCCATACTCTTGAGCAAATACAGTAGAAATAATTTATGCCACTTTACTTCATGGGATATTTGCAGGGTTTTTAATGTGCTCTTCTCAAAGAACTAATTTTTCAATTTATCTAGCAAGACAAAATATTACCTCATTGATTTGATTATATTATCTAGCCCCATAAATTAGCATTTAAGAACATGACTCTTGAAGAGTATTCCAAGGTTATCCATTTCCAACACGTTACTGTAAATTTATACTTCCTGTTGCAGAAGCCAGACAAAACACTGTCACTGGGAGAAACCACAGGCTTTTTTCCTAGCTTACACCAGCTTGAAAAGAGCGTCCGACTTCCATTAAGGAAAATCGGAGAACCATTATGTGTTGAAAACTGCCAATGCAGATAACTAGTAATTACATGTAGAGTAAATAGGGTATTTATAAAGCATTGAAGTTATGCGCTCTCAGTCATTTAACTGTCCTACTGAGTCCTAACAGTAATTATGACATTCATGAACTTGTCTTGGTCAAAAAAAGATACAACACTTTATTAGAGGGATCATTTAAGTACCAGATAAGCTACATTCAATATTTCTTTGGTTAGCTAATGTTATCTTTGTCCAATGATAGTTCAAGTGTATACACTCTATGTATGAACTTCCGCATATACACCTTGATCCTGACAAGAAGCACTGTACAAGCATCAGACTATATGGAGCAATTTGCAGGATTGGATATACTTCGGTAATCCAAAGGAAAAGCTTGAGCTCTCCTTGATTTGACAATAGGCATGTCTTGGACACAGTTGATTGCTGGTTTGGTGAACTTCCCCCTACACTAAGCGACCAGCATCTTTATATAGGTCATATAAACTCTCACTCTTCATGTGAGTTCCTTCTGAAAGTATTAAATTAGAACCAGGTATTTATATCTGTATCAAAGTGTACCAGTGATGCTACCTGTAACTTTTAGAACATATGTTACTTGTAGGTCCCTCTCAGGCCCTGGTTGAGACTAGAGAGCACTGCCCACTTCCACCCCATTAGAATGTCATTGTTACATCTCATTGTCCATTGTCTTGCATTTTTCTCAAAAGTGCTAGCCAACATCTTCTATAGCATAAATGCTGAAAGCCAAGTCTCTGATCCGCAAGTACTACAAGGGAAAGAAATTTCTGATAGCAGATGGCTCTTTAACCAGCAGAAAAAAGCTTAAACAGAACCAGTATTTGGAAGCTGAAACTAGACCAATTCAGGCTAGAAATAAGGTGCAAGCATTTATCAGTGAGTAATTAATCATTGGAATAAATTACCTAGGGTCACAATTGATTCCCCTGCCCCCACAATTTAAATTGACTGGGTAACTTTGAGAGAACTGCTATGGCTCATGTAGAAGCTGATGCAGAAATTACTGAGTGAGGCTGTTTGTGCAGGAGATCACATGAAGAAAAAGTCAAAAAGGATAGTTTGAAATCTAATCTGATCAGATTAATAGATTTCATAGGGGCAACAGAAAATGAGACCCTTATCTATTAAATGCAATAGATAAGAAGGCTTATTTGTAGGCCAAGCAGAGTTAGTTACAGTGGGAGGGGTGTGTGTGTGTGTAAAATATATCTTAAGTCCAATGCTATGCTTATCACCACTTCTTGTACCAAATCCTGGATATACCTGCATGTGAGATTCACTTGGGCTTTGGCCAGAGAGGCCAAACAAAAGGTAAGCACTACATGTGTCTTTAAAGGTGTCAACTTAAGAATTCTGCAGGAGACCAGCTCTACCTTCTTTTACTCAAGGGAGAGTCTGGAGCTCAGTTCTGACTGGAGATTACTAGAAGGATGAAGCCAAGGAGTCTGACTGGGACACATGGCCTAAGGTGCGGATCTCCTGGCAGATAGTGCTGAAATAGCTGTCACCCAAGAGTTGAGATCAAATCTCATTGAGATGAACTTCCACCTTCTTCCCTCCCCAAAACACACACACAAGCAAGCCTCCCATTGGAAGTGATATGACTTAAGCGGAAAACCCAGAAGCCACATTTTTTATGGCTATTAACGTATGTTGTTTGGAGGGTGCTGGTCCTCCATTGTTGCTTTTAAATTAATAGCTGAGCATTGGAAGTTCAAATCTCTTGTCCTCAGCAACATGACAGTAGTGGTAAAAGCATGTAAGACCATCTGACCAACAAGCCAAAGTACCACCAATGACAATCAAATAAAATAAGAGGGGTTAAAAATCTTGGACTTTCTTAGGCTCTAGTCTGCAGATGAACAAAGACAAGGCTGTCTGTATTGGAGGGTTTTTTCTTTTGGTGCAGTTAAATGCTCTAAAAGGCAACAGTTAAAAGTGACTTATCCCTTTATTAGGAATTCATTAAGAAAACTATACAGTTCAATGAAAAGGTCTCTATTTCAGAGAACTCCAGCATCAAACTAAACTTATTTTAAACATGCTAATGCAGGTACCTGTATTTGCTTGTAAACTCTGCGAAAATGCCATTTTAAGTAGGGCTGTAAAAAGATTTAATTGCTGTCCTTCATCCAATATGTGGCTGTATTGGCCTGTGGTGGTAAAATGCCTTGGGACTGAAGGCATATTGTATTTTAATTTAGAATCACTTTGAGGCCTATGGAAATTTTTGCTTTAACTGAGTTCTTTGCTCACTTAATATCCTTAGAAAATATGTGTCTGCCAATAGGGAGTGGTAGTCCAGGTGTTCCATCAGTCACATTATGCTAATTCCAAATTTATTCAGACAATGTGAGAGTTGTAATCCCTCGGTTATGTGAATGGTAGTGCTTCAAAAGCTAAACCACCTGAAAACTGCAATATATATGCAGTTCTGCATTGAATAGATAGTATAAAAATATTATAGTACAACAAAGGCACCTCAGGATCAGGGCCTCTGTGTAAAACATATGAAGATACTTATTCTTGCCCAAAGTGATTTTCTTCTAAAATTGTGCTCACTGGTATCAAATAAAACTTAAATGTTTTCCATCTAGGATCAACTCTTTTGCTGACTCATCTTCCTGTGTATTAACAGTTGAAATTCAAGCTGCATCTCAAATGCCTTACAGTAAGCAGATGACATGCTAGCCCTTCAAGCACATGAAGTGTACAAATTAAGGACCCCTTCCAGCACTCCTGTAAGGAAACAGGAAATAAATGACAATCTTGTTGGAGGGGAGTTGGGAAGCTCAACAGGAGCCTAATCCTGAGGTATCTGAGCACCTGAAATCCCCAAGGAAGTAAATGGGAGTTGAGAATGTTCAGCACCTCTAAGAATTAGGCTGCCATCCAAAACTACTGGCAAGTAAAGCTTGTTTAGCATCCACTACTATTTATAAAGGTTTCTGCTGTTCAAATCCCTGCATTCATCCAAATAAGACAGCCAATGGTTTGTCATAAAACCATGCACTACACTAAAATGGACAATGATTCTAGGGGTCCTGCCTTTTCCAGAACCTGGGGAATTTGAGACCATGACTAACCAAATCTTCTGCTTCAGGGTTTCAGCTAGTCACCTAAACGTACAATTGGTTAAGAACCAAAACTTATGCGTGGGGTCTCAGCACCACTGAGGTTGAGAAACCCTCTGAGGCCTCCCCAGTGAACTGGCCCTTGGCACATGCCTAGGTTGTCCATGCATAGTCTGGCACTGCTCTGAAGTGTTACAGAGAATCCTGTTTCTAGAATGTCTGGCTGGGATTTCTTGCTCGCATGCTCAAGGTCATGCTAACTGCTTGATATGGGGTTGGCAAGGAATCTTTCCTCAGGTCACATTACCAGAGACCTGTGGGTTTCTTCCCCACTCCCTTTCCTCTGTACTGGGCATAGTTTGCCTGCTGGATCACCTAGGCAAATCTCACCATTGCAGAGACCTCAGATGCTGGTGTAATACCTTGGTCTTTCCTGTTCCCTGATCATGGCACAACAGTTTAGTCTTCTGGGACTGAAATGCTTTGATCCAACTGAAGTCTTTGGGGTTCATATCAGATTATCTGGTGAAGCTTAGTGGCATGTGATAGATGAGGTCAGATTTGATTGTCCCTTCTGACCTTTAACTCTCTGAAACAGAAGTACAGAGTTTGTATGCTGACATGGTGCATGATAGAATTCTTATCAAGTTTAGATTGAAAATAGAAAATTGTATATTCCCTGTATAAAAGTGTTTTTTAGGCACTTGACAATACCAATCACAGATGACATCTCGCCAATGATGCATTGTCAGGTCATTCACAGTCAGTATCAGTCGCATTCAGCCATGACTTTAGTAGCCATGACAGCAAAACTGATTACTGAAGCAATTTCTTAAGTAGTCTTATTTTTTTGCAAAATTAAGACATTAAATAGTAGACAACAGTAACAAACTTCATGAAGTCAACTTATCCAGATAATACTGTCTATGTAGATGACTGGTATATTAACATAATTATACAAACGTTGGGTGTACAAAAAAGACTGCAAAAGAGAGAAGCTGTTAAGATTTCAAAATATAGAAAAACCCTGTTGCCTTAATCTGTAATGGTACACTAGATTCTCTACTGATATCAGTGGTGTACAAACTTTGACTTGTAGCTAGCTTACACACACACTTACTCGCAATAAAGTTGCTAGATAAAGTCAGATGGGGTTCACTTTGTGGAGATCTATCTAAGAACTTGTTACAAATATCATGAATGTCAATCAAAATGCACTAAAATTAAGCTAAAACCAGGGAGTTTGAGTGAAACCATGTCTAAGAGCGGTAATCAACATTAAGTGAGTTTACCCCAGCACTACTCATCACCTTTTCAACTGTTCCTACCAAGCTATTTTGATCACAAACCTCAATGCACAGCATTTTCCTTTCACTAGTCTTGATTCTACAGAAGAAAATGTAGTCCTTTAGGAATTTCCACAGTGCCTAGCACAATAAGGCCCCAGCTCCATTGGGGTCCTGGAATTCTACTGCAATATAAACAAATAATTAGGCAGCAGAAAATGTTCAATTAGACTGAATTTGTCTACTAATCTTAGTGATAAATTCCTTCGAAACAAGATAGAAACGCCAGCATCAGTCTAGCATTGCCAATTCCAAGAGCTCAAAAATCATGAGACTTACAAATTTGGTTTTTTTATTTGCAGCCTGGTTCTTGAGCTTTTACCATTCACATTTTCAAGCTTTTCTCCCAGCTACAAGGGCCAGAATTCTATAATGAACTCTGGTGGGTGGGGTGGGGAGAAATCTCAATCACATGAGTCCAGGAACAGGCTCTTTAAGAAATATACCAATTATTGCAAGACCTGTGATTAAAATCTCAAGAGCTGGCAATGCGGCTATTAGCACAGCCTTTTCGTAACAGGGCTGTCCCACTATCTCCCATGCACATTATACCAGCTCTTTTCTCCATCTCCTCATCCCTACTTCATGAATGCAAAGCAGGGAAACTTCATATAGTTCTACGGAGTAAGACAAACCCTCAGGGGTTGTGGCTGATGTCATCAGAGCTTGAGCTATGGTACAAAAAATACCAGCGTGGATGTTGCATCTCAAGCCTAAGGAATTGGGAGGGTTTGAGGTCTGGAGCTCAAGCCCAAGCTGCAACATCCATAGTGAGTCAGTGTACTTGGGCTCAGAGGCTCACTCCCAGCTTGTAGACATACCCTGAAAGGCCAAAGGGAAGTGTATACACTTGCAGTAGTACCAGTCAACTGGTTGTGGTAGTCTTCTGCTATAGCTATATGAGGGGTTCCCCCCACGTGTGTGTGTGTGTGTGTGGTCACTACAATTCATTTAAGGGAGTCAAGTTACTGATATTTCTATTTGAAAACTGTAAACTCTTTAACAGCATGTTAATTCAAAGTCAAACTAAATCTGATAAATCGTTAGCTTTCCATTGTTCCAGAAACAAACAGTTGACTCAAAACACTATTAATCTAAAACATTTGAAAAGAACAAGATGAATAAGGCCTCTGATCCCTTGTCACTAGCTATAGAAGTATTTGTGACATTACTCAGTGTACAATCTGGATCACTGAACAGCAGTGTCCCCTTAATTCTGTATCCTGGCATGCTTTTTACATTACTTTGCTGTCAGAACATCCACTCCTGATCTGCTCATGCAGCCTTCAGCATGCAAATTCACTCCAAGCTAAGTACATGAGCACTCTGACCAGTCACTCATGAATTTATCGGCAGGATGATGCTGGCAAATTCTTAATCCCAGCCTTGTCTACCAGAAATGTGCATTTTTGTACTGTCCAGCACGCTGCTGAACAGTGCAAGCTCACAAAGTCCATCAAAGGAAAATGATAGATGCACCATCTTTGCTATCCCAAATACTTTCCCATATGTCTTCATCAAAACATACTAGTTAAACTTATCTTATTATTTTTCTTATTAACAGAAAGATGTAATCACTGAAAATTCTAAGTACTGATGCATAAGTCAGGACTGGTTACAAAAGAAAATAAGAGATAATAGCTTGCATATTACCAACTGAAACTAAGTGAATTTAAAAGCAAAGATTTGTCTCACCGTATGCTGCTGTAAATTTCACAGGCTGCATCTCCTTTCAGCCTGGGACCACCTCCTCCTTAGTTCATTCTTTGAGTCACTGATGTTATGAGCAGAGAGATGGGGGGAGGAGGAGAGGTGGAAAAAATGTTTTCCTCCCTCTTTATAATTCAGTTTCTTGTGCTAAAACATCCTTGCTGAGTCACAGTGACTCAGTCTGTTGAGGACATGAGGTTTGAATTATCCTTGTGATGAAATATAAATTTCTCATCTATACCTTCCCTTGGCTGGAGGGTAGGTTTAGTAGGTTTAGTGCTTAAGTAGGTGATTACCCTTTAACACCTGTCTGAGGTGCTAGTGTGTTCTTGTCTCTGAAACTGCTTTCTGGGTGTTGTAATTCTGGGTAACATATTTAAGTAACATAGACTTTGTAGATCTTACGTCCAGAAGGGAGCATCCTGATCATCTAGTTGGACCTCCTGCACACTGCAGGCCACAGAACCTCTCCCACTCCTGAAATAACCTCTGGCTGGGTTACTTCAAGTAACTGAACTAACCATTTACACTGCTTTAAACCTGTGAGTGATCCATGCTACAAAGGAAGGTGAGAACCCCCTGAGTCTCAGCCAATCTAACCTGGGGGAAAATTCCTTCGGCACCGCAAATTTGACCATTAGTTAGACCAGGAGCATGTGGGCAAGACGCACCAGACAGATATCTGGGAAAGAATTCTATGTAGGAACTCACAGCCCTCCCCATCTAGTTTCTCATCTCTAGCAGTTGGGGATATTTGCTACTGGAAGTCATCAACGGTCCACATGCCATTGTAGGCAATCTAGTTATACCATCCCCTCCATAAATTATCAAGCTCTGTGTCAAAGCCAGTTATGTTTGATCCCCACTGTTGAGATCAGAAGATTCAAGTTCTGCATCTAATTTTGAGCCTAACTTGAGTCCACATTGGTGCTTAACTTAACTCCTCTCCCTCCCTAGCATTTGCTCTTTATAAATACATCAGGTTTAATACGTGGTTAGGCTAAACAACCAAGCTCATAAAATAGGTTTTCCATTCCTTGGATCATCTTAGTAGCTCTTCTCAGCACCTATGCCAGTTTGCATTCATCTTTCTTAAACATGGAAGACCAGAATTGCACACACTATTCCAGATGAGGTCTCACCAGTGCCTTGTATAATGGTAACACTTCCCTGTCTTTACAGGAAATACCTCGCCTGATGCATCTTAGGACTGCATTAGCCTTTTTCATGGCCAGATCAAACTGACAGCTCATAGTTGTCTTGTGATCAACAACACTACAGTCTTTCTCTTCCCTTGTTGCTTCCAACTGATAAGTTCTCAATTTATAGCAAAAATTCTTGGTGGTGGTCCCTCAATCTGACTTTGCACTATTAAATTTCATCCCCCTTTCTAGTACTCCAGTTTACAAAGTCATCCAGATCTTCTTGTATGATATTCCAGTCCTCCACCGTATTGACAAAGTTGGGAAGTATTGCCATCTGCTAACTTGACTAGCACGCTCACTTTTTGTGCCAACGTCAGTAATAAAAATGTTAAATACGATTGGTCCCAAGACTGATCCCTGAGGAACTCCACTTATAACCTGTCTCCAGCCTGACAGTTCACCTTTTAGTATGACCCATTGTAGTCACTCCTTTAACCAGGTCCTTATCTGCCTTTTAATTCTCATGTTAATTAGTAATTTCCCATATGGAACTGTATCAAATGCCTTACTGAAATCCTGGTAGATTAGATTTACTGCACTTCTATTGTCTAAAAAGTCAGTTATCTCAAAGAAGGTCAGGTTGATCTGGCATGATGTACCTTTTGTAAAATTGTTTGCATTTTATCCCAATTACTGTTCACCTCTGTCCTTGACTACTTTCTCTTTCAAAATTGGTTCCAAGACTTAGCATACAATTGAGGTTAAACTAACAGATTTATAGTTTCCTGGATCACTTTTTTCCCTTTTTAAAAAATAGGACTTTTATTAGCAATTCTCCAGTCAGAGGATCTGACCCCTGAGGTTTATATATTCATTAAAAATTCTTGCGATTGGGCTTGTAATTTCATGTGCCAATTCCTTTTAATATTCTTGGATACAGATTATTTGCCTCCCCCCCCCCCGAATTAGTCCCAGCAAGCAGTTTGTGTTTGACTGCCACTTCAGATGTGGAAATGTCTACCTCTATATCCTACAGCAGAATCTTAACTTCACACATAGTGTGGCTACACATTTTAACAGGATAATGATATTCAGCAGATTATGAATTTTCAAATGATACCTCACAAGACCCACTTTGTATAAAATTTCATTCTTGTGAAAATGGTGACTATACTACTATAGGCTGTTATAATATTCAATAACTAAATTTAACTTTAAAATTTTCCTCGCATTTTGTCAAAATTTCTTTCACAGTTCTACATTCTTCAAACCCAGAGGTATAGTGACTTGAAAATAGGCTCACTGATGACATCAGCTTGTCTTTTCTGTAAACTCAGCTTTCTCATCAGAAATGCTAACATGACTCTGGCTTCCAATAAAAACAGTAAAAAGCACTAAGGATAGTAGTTTCTTAATCCTCACATCTCTTCAATGATCAAGTGAAGAAAAGATTCAAAGAATTGTGTAGGGGACATGAAAGGACTTGTCACAATTATGGATTTCAACTAATTTAAAGAGCTAAGACAACACAACTCAACTGTGAAATTTTAAAAGCCCTGAAACTTTTACAAACTGCTAAAATGCACTGGGCCTACTGGAAGTTTTCTTCAGAGTGAAATACAAGTCCCATCTTAAACTGTAGGAAACTACGTTAGGGATTTTATGACCTCTGTATATGCACAGTGTGCATCTTGTAATTAATCCAGATCACTGCTCAGGGTCTCATCAAGATTCTGTGAGTTCTGAATCTTCTCTAGATGGCTGACTTTTCATATAGCACAGACAACTGCAAAAACTAAAAATGTTTAACATTCTGCACATTGGTATTTCCCATTTCAGCAAATCAAATGAGTGACCATTTTTGTAGGGGTACTACAAAAACAATGCCAGAAATGAGCTGCTAAAAATCTGAACGTAAACCTGTAAATTGACTAGAACTGATCAATGTTATCTCAGATTTGGATGACTTTAAAAATTAGCTGCAAACCTAAAAAGAAACAAGCTTCTCGGAAACTTGAACACTTATTGCTAATTTTTGAAATCTAGAAACTGATACCTTTTAATCCTGAATTAAGGGACCTTGCCTAGTCCTGATTTATAACAGAAAATTAGAAATTCATGAATATTTTGCTGAAAAAGAAACTTCCTTCAGAATAGGCAGTAGAAATTACAAATATGTATAGAATGTCCCCACTACAGTATGGTAGGGAGGATTCAAATTAACTTGTAATTAAGCATGAGTTTTAACTCTTGAAATTAAACTAAAAATCCTCCCCCACCCTGCCATTTGGTTGGCTGAAGATATGCAAGAATGCAACTGATACAAGGTCACATACTGCAATCCATGTTATCTGCCACAGATACATGTGACAATATTTTCAGTAAACCAGGAGAGCAGCAGACTTGAAAAGAAGGGTGGATATACATATAATAGCCTTATTCCTTGCCCTCTCCCTGACCAAACTCTATAGCCATATTAGCAGAGAGATTAAAAATAAAATCTTGCTTTCATCCACTTTCACGTCAATATTTCATGTTCTTTTAAATCTCCTGGTCTTGGACTCTAGTGTACTTTAGTTTCTATAGAAACAAAGACAATAGCAACATGCTGCAGAAATCACTTAATCTCTACCCACCTTAAAATCTGACTGTCCCATCCCATTTAGAAGGGATCTATTTAATCTCAAAGGGAAAAATAGATTTCTGTTGCAGTGCAAGTAGTAATCCTTTTTTGTAATAAAGAATGTGAATTGTCTTACATGACACAAGTTTAGAATAAATCTTTTGCCAAGAAAGTTATAGCATGCTTCCATTAGATTAAAATTTTGGCTCAGTCTGAATGAAGTTATAGAAACAAACCCATCACCTCTAAGAACTCATCACTGAAATTAGCTTATTTTTGCCCAGAGCTGAAATCTTACAAGTAAGTTAACTAATGAAGATTTACGTAATAGGTAAAGATCCCTCACCCCAATTTTCAAGAACAAAACAGGAATCTTGTAAATTCTTAAGTGTTGAGACAGGCAGCTTTCCCTTTTAATATATGCAACAATCTTGGCATGTTAGCTTGGAATTGACTGAAATTAAACTCCTCTACCACCACTAATTTACATCTTGCTTCATAGCATTATTGCTGGAATTTCTTTATGCTCTGCCACAGACACTTCAGTACTGTAACTGAAACCGCTTAACACTCTGCGCTGGAGTGCTCTTCTTTATTCTTTTGTTTTCAATTCAAGAAACTATCATTGTTTCCCTCTGAGTCATAGAACACTTTACTCCACTAAGGGCATGGTTACACTTACGAGATTATAGCAGTCCCCTTATACAGTAATATGTATAGCGCTATTATATGTCCACACTCAGACGCGCCAGCGGTATAGCCTGGCCACATTTGGGGCACTTAAAGCGGCATTAAGAGCAGTGCATTAGGGCAGGTATCCCAGCATTCAGCTGGGTGCAATGTGCTTTTTAAATGACGGGGGTGAGGGGGGACATGTTGTGTGTATACGGAGGGAGAGAGCCAGTGATTTTTCTGTTCTTCTGAAAGCCTGTCAGCGAGCCTGTCAGCATGTGTCCATTCACAGAGGGCTTTGTTTTCACATAGGCTCCCTCCTTAAACATTTGCATTGCTTATCTGCCAAGTTAAGAAAGAAACTCTAAAGAGGTACTTCTGCATTCCTCCAGCCGAGTTCAAAAGAAAGGGAAGAGACGTCAATTGCCTTAAATGGCTCTAGGCATCTCAAGAGATCACTTGTAGTGCAGTGGGTGTCCACATTCTTGCTGTAGTGCTACAGCAGCTGCGCTACAGCCCTTATTCCCCATGCGGAGGTGGATTACCAGGAGCGCTATAACTCCGCGGTTATAGCGCTCTACGTGCCTTGCCAGTGTGGATGGCGAGGAGGTTATAGCACTATAAAGTACCAGTGTAACCAAGCCCTAAGGAACTGGTAGTTAACTTTCATCCCAGCACTAGTACTACATTATGATTAGTGTTGAAAGGATGTGGTGAGGCAATATTGTAGCAGGAGCCTCCAGAAGGCATTGTGGCTGTCTCACTGGGCATCCTGCTTGGCATATGGTACAATTTAAGCTTCTGTCCCAGGATGGTGTAGAACATGCACTTTTTCCTTCTGGCCTGGATAGCTTTGTTGGCTATTTCTGTGAGCAGGGTCATGGCATTCTGCTAGTGTATGTGAAAAGGGGTGCCATCATGGGTGTTAGGGGCATTGACCTTCTGTGAAAAATCTGCACTTGATAACTCAACTTGAATAGGAGCAGTTGAGAACATACCAGCAACAGCTGAAGATCCTCACTTGTGTTAATGTAGGGTCTTGAAACACCCACACCTGAGTCTTTGACCTAACCCAAAACGCAAGCAGCTAAAGGAGAGGATTAGCTAAGGTGTACTCTGTATGAAGTCTACAAGAGAAACAGAAGATGCTAAGAGGAAAGAATGGGAGAGAGCAAAATATGAATATGGGAGAAGGTTAGACATCTTTCCTGATTACTTCATTTTTCTAACTTTGTAATCTTGAATTACTGACAGAGTCTGAAGCCTTTATAATTCTGCCACAGGAGGAAAAGCTCTTTCAACAGTCAATGTTTAAAGAAACATTAGGCATTTTCGTGTTGGTGGTTTCAGATTACATGAAAGAATGCAGTAACCATATATTTGATTCCTCATTATAGGGGAGAACTAAGGTTGTTTGGGTACCCCAGTTGAGCATTTCTTGCATGTGCTTGCTTTAAGTAAAACCTTAATTATGATTTTGGGGGGGATTTATAACACTTTGTGAAAATTTTAAAATATTCTTGGGAACCTTTCTACTCTTAACTTGCTGGTACAAACTTAACTCCATCTTAGCACAGTTTTCTGTTCTGGGAATTCTATACACCAGGGGTTCTCAAACTGGGGGTTATGAACCTTCAGGGGGTTGTGAGGTTGTTGCATGGGGTAGGGTCACAAGCTGTCATTGTCCTCCCCCTCCCACAACCCCACTTCTCTTCCAGCATTTATAATAGTGTGTGTGTGTAT
>ML677349.1:58072900-58288366 GCA_007922305.1 Dermatemys mawii
TGTGTGTGTGTGTGTGTGTGTGTATATGTGTGTGTGTGTGTGTGTGTGTATATGTGTGTATATTAACTTGATAAGTGTGTGGGGGTCACACTCAGATGCTTGCTGTGTAAAAGGGATCACCAATACAGAAGTTTGAGAACCACTGCACCCAGAGCTGAAGTGGCTGCCACATTAACTGTCACAGATACTATGATGGTGGGTGCAGGCAGGGAGGAAGCTTTACAAATGACACAAGCCACTTACAAAATGTACATGGCTATAAATGGAGGTCTGCAGTGCCAACCTTTCTCTACCTAACTTTAGTAGCAGAAGCACTGTGCTTTTACCTCTCCAACATTGTAGAGAGTAAGAAACTGGATTTTTCACTTTCTTCAATCCCTTCTACCAGAAAGAGATTCCTTGTTATGAGGGAACATTTTTGTCCAGAAAAAGCCAGTTTATGAAGCAGGCGGGAACAGGGTGCTCGGGGAGGCTGAATTATCAGTCTTAGAGTAAAGATGAATTTTTAAGAGCGAGTACCCAGTAATATTTTCTTCATTTCCCCAAATTCAATACCAGTGTCTCAGAACTTGGCTTCTCTTGGTATCTTAATGATAGAACATTTAAAAAATCCAGGGTGTGTTAGAATATAGAATTTAATAGTTTCTATAACCTGAAATATTTTCCAGAATTTTAAATCTGTACATATTAACATCTCATGAGTAAAATAAAGTCCTTGGCAAGCTTTATTCTAATTTAAATATTATTGACATTGAGAAGTTAACAAATCCCTCTTTAAAAGGATGCTTCAGTACTGGTTTTGTGTGTGGCAGGGTGAGGGGAGTGAGCGTGGAGGTTGTTGGATTTTTACCTAGAAGAAAAATGGAAAAGTGCTTCAGAATATATTAATCAAAATGTGAGATCAATATAAACTACCCCAGAATTTATTTCAATAAATGTTCTGATTCGACTTTCATATCAAAGAATTTTCAAATACCTATTGGTATTGAGTACTTTTTTGCAAGATAATTTCTCTGAAAAAAATTTAGTTGTGGAGCTTGAATATCTTGCAGTTCTGCCTTTCATATTCCAATTAGCAGCTAATCACCTACATTCTCCCTCTAATGATTCTGTTGAAATTAAAGGAGCAATATTTCCAATTTTGTTTAGTTTTGCAGACTAGTATTATAAATAGTTTGAAAATTGACACACTGCTCAAGATTCTCACAATGTATGCATTGACTGATCACATATGCATATGACTGATGACCACAAATGAAAAGAGACTTTAAAAAGAGAACTACTAACTTCCCTTTTTACTCGGATTTCTGGTATCTATCTTCAGGCTTTTAAAAATCTAGTCTAACAATGTCCTCTTAGCAAAATAGCTCCTGCTAAAACTAAAGGTTTCCAGTGGAACCTGAAACTAATAAGGCTATCTTGACACTTTGGTTTGTGTATCAGGCTCATGTTAGGGTCAAAACATCTAAAAATTGCTGCAGTAGATGGAGTTACACCATTATCTAAGATTTTTTTTAATGAACTGGTAGGAGTAGGAATGTTGGAAACAGAACTAATTATTTTTTTTTTCTTTTTAAAGAAGGCTTCTAATTCAGATGTCACCAAATTTACATTCGGTCAGACTGAAGTTGTTTAGGCCTAAATGCTTAAATCCTATGGTTGAAAAATGTAAACACTGTTTTTGTAGTATCATATTGCAAAGCAAGTGTAAGTGGCATGTGGATGTAAATATTAGCGAGAGCTAAAGGGCTTGCACTGACACTTTTTTAATCTTTAGAAAGGAAAATGTTGAGAATTGCTTACACACTTTGCCTTAAAATAGCAGTTGGACTAGCTGTCACAAATTAAATGACTGGTTGCCCACTAAATGAGTCCTTATGTGCCTGCATTAATTTACTTGGTAAATTGAATTATACTAGTTTCCCATTAATACAAGCTCCATGTTCTTCTCTGGTCTAGCTCATTGTGGCTCCTTGATGACTGCTGATGATAGCAATGAGAGGAGATAAATATGAAGGTGCACACATGCAAAAAGCATAAGAATGGGCAGGATACATTTAGCTGTGCTGCTATTCTTGCACCTTTTTCCATTGGAACTAAGTGGGACACAATTGTACAGATAAATCACTAAAATCTGTAT
Source organism: Dermatemys mawii (assembly GCA_007922305.1). Classification (NCBI taxonomy): domain Eukaryota; kingdom Metazoa; phylum Chordata; order Testudines; family Dermatemydidae; genus Dermatemys; species Dermatemys mawii. Next base: position 58,075,041 of record ML677349.1, read on the forward strand.
GTTGGTGACCCACTGTTATAATGGTAGTCTTTTGGGATACTTTGCAGTGGCATCCCTAAACTCTAAAGGCTCATTTTCAGACAGCATGGACTACCATCTGTCATGGCAACTATTTGGGCAGCGCCTGAAATTATACTTGCTTATATTTATAAATATAATCTTTGGTACAACTAACTTACCTTCTCCTTCTCCTCCTCCTCCTCCCCTGAAAGCAGATTTTTCTTCTCATAGTAGGTTAAATCAGCACTTGTGTATTCCCTTCCCCCACTTTAAACAGATACAAATATATTCACATATAAACTATTTTTTCATGTATTAAAAAGAAACAAGCATTTAAATCTGATCTTGCCTTGCTGAAGGCTTCCGAAAGCCATACTAATGAGTTGTGAAACTTAATTTTAACCTTTGTAATTTGGTTGCTGTAAACATCACTTATGAACTGACACTGATTTGGTTCCCTGTTCTCTTGCTGAAGACTGATTTAGCCTGTCACTTCAGCTTTGTTTGACAGGCCATCAATGAGGTTCCTTGTATAACCATCCTTTATATTTCTTTAATGCAGGCTTGACACCTGATTTTTAGCATGCCTAGATCACACTTTGACCTTGAATGACAACACATCATGTACTCCATACAACATTATCTCTGAAGGAACAATCCTTCTTTAAAAGATCTACCCTGGATGTTCAGTACTTTCATGGGTGTCCCAAAGGATGCCCTCCATGTTGCTGGAGTCTAGATAGCATCTTATTAATATTTTTAGTATTTGGTTCCCTCCCTAGTAGGAAGGGTTGGGAGTTACCTTTATTCCTTTAAGAGTGAAAATATATCCTGGAGTTAGAAAACTCTCTGGTTTAAAATATGTAGTTTTTAATGTATTCAAATATTCCTCTTTCTGGTGGTTGCAAGCATACTAATTTATGAAAGCTAGCTAACATATGTGATTCTCTAAAGCAGTGGTTCTAGTGACCCCTTTCACACAGCAAGCCTCTGAGTGCAACCCTCCGTTGGTAAATTTTAAAAACACTTTTTTTGTAATATATTTAACACCATTATAAATACTGGAGCCAAAGCAGGGTTGGGGTGGAGGTTGACTGCTCACAACCCCTCATGGAATAACCCTGTGACCCCTGAATCCCAACCCCCAGTTTGAGAACCCCTCCTTTTAAAGCATCAGTTCAGTGTGTGTGATGTTGGCCTTCATAAAAGGTGTGACTGACTGCTAGTAGTGAACATCATAAAAGTAGCAATGGAGACTAAATTGAAATTAGTTGGGACTGAGTCACAGGAACAAGTGGTGTTGATTTGTGGAGGCCCTGGGCTGGGATTACAATATTCAGGTTTGTTGATATGTTGCGTAGTCAATTGCTTGACTACACTTTGGATTGTTATGAAATGTACTCAAGACCAAATAATTGTCAGTCAGGTGTATTAATAGGGTACATGAAAAGGGGGTGTTATGCCGCCAGTCTCTGAAAAGCAGAGCATGGTAAATTAACTTTTTTTGCAGAGGGTGTGCTCTTCAAATTACCTACCTGGCCCAAGGCCACTTAATCCATGCCTCTGTAAAATGAAGATAATGATGTTTACCTTCTCTGTAAAATGTTATGTAGTGCTTTTAATCATAGGCCTCAAAAGACCTAGGCATTAATAAACTGTAATATATTTGGAAGGGGGACTGTCACACTATGTACTGTGCCTAATATAAAAGCTTGATCTTGGGTGGATCCTCTTGATGCCATTGTAATACTATGAATGAGGTGGACCCTATCTCTCCACTTCCTTATCAACCATCACATCAATTCTCTAATGCCAGTTTCCAGAATCAGTATCTCTGATAGAGTAGCAAAGAGAGCTATGTTGATAAGGCCCCATCTGCCTGTTGGAATCAGGCCTGGTCTTAGGGCTCTGCCTCCAGGGGAAGGGGAGGTGGTGGAGCATGCAGCATGGGGAGGCGGGGGTGTTACTCAGGGTGGATGTCTGTGGTGGTTGGCACGAGGGCTGTGTAGCAGGTGTGCGATGTGGCTCGGGGTGGGTAGAGTGGGGATACGCAAGCAGCTGGGGTGGCAGGGTGACCAGATACCCTAATTTTATAAGGACAGTCTGGATTTTCAGGTCTTTTTCTTATCCAGGCTCCTATGACCCCACAGCCCTTGTCCTGATTTTTTACACTTGCTGTCTGATCACCCTATGGGGTGGGGACAATGAGGGGGGGTTGTGAGGGGGTGGGCAGTAACGCGTGGACATGCTCAGTGCCCTGGTGGGGGAGGGTCTATGGAGCACTGTGGACGGGAACGCTCGCGGGGGGGGGGGGGTCGGTCTCGGGTCAGACTGTCGGGGAGGGGGGACGTGGGTCACTGCGGCTGGGGCGTGCAGCACGGTGAGGGGGGTGGTCCCCGGGTCTCGCTGAGGCGCTGGCGAGGCGCGCGGGCGCTCCCTAACCGTTAGCGGCCGGAGGGTCCGTGAGCCCAGCGGTCGCGTCGGGGGAGGAACTCGCTGCTCCTGAGACTGGGAGTGGTAGAGGCGCGCGTGCACGCGCTCGCTCGCTCCCGACCGTGGGCCGCGCGCCTAGGGGGAGCAGGAGGCGGCGACGGCAGCGCCGAAGCGCATGCGCACCCGCAACTCCGTCTTCACAACCGGCTCTTCCGCTACCCGTGGGGCCGGGAACGGAAGTGGATCGAGCGCTCCGGGAACTGGGGATGCGTCTGTGCCGCCGCCGCGCGGAGCCCGAGCAGTGAAGTGCCGGGGAGCGGAGGAACCGCCGCCTGCGCCAGAGGTGTCGCGGGTGAGCGGTGAGGCAGGGTCCGCTGCGCGGGGGAGTAGCCGGTGAGGGGAGGAGGAAGAGGAGGATGGGGGGGGGGTAAAGGGGAAGCTGCGCGGGGCGGCGGGGTGTGTCGGGGGAGCGCCGGGGACAGTGGGGACCCAGGCCCTCCTTGGGGGCAGGGGACGAGGGTGGCCACAGGATCAGAGCCCCGGCATGGGGAGCGGCTCTCGGCGGCTGGGCAGGGGGCGGCAGGAGGATGAGGGGGGCGGGGGGGAGGTACGGGGCTGAGGGGGATAGTGTGTGGTGTTGGGGTTTTTTTTGGGGGGGGGGCGCTATGGAGCTGCCGGGACCTGGTGTAGGAAGCGCGTCCTGTGCTCTTTGCTGGGGCGGCTTCTGTGCTGGCTTCGTTGCTGAGTCTCCCTGTTCGGTGCGGCTGCTGGGTAACTAATCCTCCCGTGGCAGCTGCGAGCCAGCCAGCTCACCCCGTGTGTGTGTGTGTGTGAGTGAACGAGCGAGAGGACCCGGAGATCTGCTTTTTCTTTTGCTAGCGCCCGTTTCTCTTGCAGATGTTGCTGCAGGTGGGGGCAATGGGAGCTGTGTAACAGCCTGGGATCTGGGGCGGCTCCCCCCTTCTCCTCTGTGCCAGCTCCAGTGCTGCTGTTGCTAAAGTCTTTGTAGCTAACAACCCAAGGGCAGTTTCGATGGAAAATGAAGGTAAAGCTCTCATCAGTGTCATTGACTTCATTGGAGCCCAGAGGGGAGGGGGGGGTTGCACGTGATTTGATGGTAGTAGGTCATACAGCTGTTTGTACACTGCTGCTTTGACATGTTCACCTAGTAGCTGAGGGTTTTCTGAGTTGCTGGGTCTTATTCTGCAGTCGTACCTTAAGCATCATAGAGCTATCATCTTTGCGGCAACATCTGTTGAACATATTGTGGTGAAGTATGTGTTGGTTTTTGTCATCCTCCACAAAATATAGTGAAATATATTCTTCTCCAGAATGTCTTAACAGTAAGTAGATCTTTGGGGTCTTTGTGACATTGGAAAATGCACCTTAGTTGCTTTGAAAATAACAAATTAAATATGTATCCTAAAGCTAGTTAATTATTTCACTGGTGGTTATTTGGATTGCCTGCTCCTTAGAGAGAATTAATATTGAAAATACTTTTATTTAAATTGCGTAATTGTAGTTCTGTTTTTATGTAAAGGAAACCTGTTTTAACTCTGTATTGTGAATAAGTCACTACAATAGTCTTCCAACTGTGTTTTTCCTAAATGAGTAATGGATGTTACGGTGTGTTGATGGCTATGAAAATGCAACACTGAGGAATCTCATGTTCATAGTATCTTGAAACATCCTACATAAAGATATAATGTGTCAATCTAAAAACAGGCTGCTTTGTTGCCATGCCACTTCCTTTTAGGTAGGATAGCTAAGTGTTCCAGTAATACATGTATGAACTATTAGTAGTTCTCATAGTCCAGTGATGACCCCGCCCAAGCCCTTCCTATAGTTTGAACCCCCACATGCATTTACACATAGTAGGCCTATCCTAGAATCCTTAGAGCAGTGGTCTTCAAACTTTTTTTTTTCCTGGTGACCCAGTTGAAGAAAATTGTGGCTACCTGTGACCCAGTGGAGTTGGGGATGAGAAGTTCAGGTTGTGGGAGAGGACTCAGGATTCTGGGCTGGAGGTACGGGCTCTGGGGTGGGGCCAGGGATGAAGGGTTTGGGGTGCAGGCTCTGGGCTGGAGGTACAGGCTCTAGGGTGGGGCCAGGGATGAAGGGTTTGGGATGCAGGCTCTGGGTTTGATGGGGAGGCTCGGTGGTGGAGCTGTGTTACAGAGACAGACTTCCTGGCACCGGGGACTGAGCTGCATCCCAGAAGCAGCCAGCAGCAGGTTCACCTCCTAAGCAGAGGAGCACCAATGGCTCTGGTAACAGACCTGCGTGCGCCCCCCCAACTCCCAATGGCAGGGAATCTGCCAATGGGAGTGCAGAGCCAGTGCTCTGGGTAGGGGCTGTGCGTGAATCCCCATGGCCCCCTCCTAGCAGCCAAACCTGCTATTGGCCACTTCCCAGGCACAGCACAATGTCGGAACAGGCAGGAACTAACCTGCCTTAGCCCAGCAGCGCTGCTGACTGGACTTTTAATGGCTTAGTTGGCAGTGCTGACCAGAGCTGCTGTGGCCCAGTACTGGGTCATGACCCGCATTTTGGAAACCATTTCCCTAGAGCAGCATATTTGTGGTCCCTGAAATGTTGACACTTCCCTGCACTCTGGGCTGAGAATCCCTGTTAGTTTATAGTTCAGTGGTAGGCAACTTACGGCATGTGTGCCAAAGGCGGCACGCAAGCTGACTTTCAGTGGCACTCGGATTGCCTGGGTTCTGGCAATCAGTCTGGAGGGCTCTGCCTTTTAATTTAATTGAAGCTGCTTAAACATATTTTAAAAACCTTATGTACTTTACTTACAATAATAGTTTAGTTATGTATTAAAGACTTCTAAAAACATTAACATGTGTAATTGGCATGGGAAACCTTAAATTTGAGTGAATAAATGAGGACTTGGCACACCAATTCTGAAAGATTACGACCCCGATTATAGCTGATGGCAAAGTCAGTCTGTCGAAACTTGTCAGTGACATCTGGATCTTCTGTAGATTTTTGGATGGGTATGTCTGTGGCTTTGGAGTTTTTGTTCAGCTGAACTTAGGGGTGTGTTTTGTTTTTTTTTTTTTTTGTTTTTTTTCCTCCTTCGGGACTTCTACAGGTTGTGATTCTGGGGGAAAAAAGCACTATTTTTCTTAGCTTTAAATAGAAGTAACTCCATAATCAAGAGGAATTCTGCTCACAATGGGTTGAAATGGATTCATGAGACTGTTATGATAGACCTTTTTTAGTCTCTCACTTGGTAGGAGTGCTATTTTTCTTCCTCATTTTGTCTCTGAACTATGTGTAGTTAGTTTCTCTTGATTGTATAGGTCTTTCAGGCAGCAATGGGAGGAATTATTTTAAAAACAGTGACTGTAGAGTCACAAATTTGCAGTGGCACTTGAGCAACTTGTAGGTTTTAGCCTGTACAAAGTTCTAAAAGGTAATTTTTTTAGTTCATTACCTTGAAAACTGAGAGTTCTACTTTGATACTCTGATATTGTTAATAAATTCCATACAAGAAACTGAACATTTGAATCTTCTAAGGAGTACTGTATTCTAGTTGAAGAGCATTAATGTGGAACAGCAGGGAGTGTATACAGGAAAACACCTCATAATAAGGCATAGACTACCCATTTGGAACCCAGTTAGCTTGTTGCATTGATTTTTCTTCAGTAATCTGCATTTCAAACATTTTTATTGTGAAGAAATACTGAATTTTTTTAAAAATTGAGACTTTAGAAACTGTGTTCAAAAAAAGAGAATAACCTGTTGAATGCAGGTAAGCGTAAAAGTATCCAGCCTGAATCCTGTATGCTAGAAATCAATAACACATGAGGCTCATTTTTGTATCTCTGTTACACTATAGAGGACTAATCTAGTCCAACTCTTCAGAATATCAGTTGCATGAGAAGGGGATTTCTTAGTTAATTCACAGTGAGGAAAATATCTATAGGAATAAATTAGTGGAACATGTAAGCTTAATGACAAAACTACATTTTTTTAAAGTGGAAGTAAGTTCTGGAAAAAAGGAGACATTTTAAAAGATGAACAGTTGAAACTGTTAAATTTAGATAGTGAACACTTGTGGTGTTAATACACACTTTGTCTGCCATCAATTCTGAATTAATTTAAGAAATGCCAACCTTGTTTTGTTTTTGCTGCCAAGATATCTCATAAGCAATTCAGGTACTGAACCTGTAACTAATACAATATAGTCTTTCTTTGTGAGGACAGATACTAAGATTGTGTAGTGCTTTGAAATTAGGGTGACCAGAGTCCCTATTTTATAGGGACAGTCTCAATATTCAGGACTTTGTTTTATATAGGTGCTTATATAGTTTTATATAGGTCCCACCACTCCCTGTCCTGATTTTTCTCACTTGCTATCTGGTCACCCTATTTGAAATCTGCTAATGGATAAGTCCTATATAAGAGGTGGGTGGTGGTGTATGAATGATGCTATGCCTCTCTCATCTGCCATAGAAATAGTGAGAGAAACCTGAGGTGCAGGTAAGGGAAAAGAGTGATACTTGAGATAAAAGGAAGTCTGATCCAGAAAGAGATGTACTGTTCCTTCTAAGTGATATTTTACAATCTTTTAAACTGTAAGTCTTTGTAAGTGCAGGTCACTTCTTAACATCTATGTTGTGAAATATGAATGGGGAAGTGTTCAGTGATTGAAAATAATTGAATAAGCCATGGCATTTATGGAAATAGAAAACTTGTGTACCGTCCAACATTTTCTATTTCTGTTCCTCCTTTTTCTTTTCAGACTTTGAATTAGTTCTTCCAGAGGTTTGACAAGTGGTTCTGTTAATAATCAATATGTTCTTGTTTGCACATCTGCTGTTCTGTTCCTTTCCCTCCCCACCTTATTCCTTTAGCTGTTTTGAGCTCTTATCTTCCTTCTCTATCCTGATTGACATTTTTTACAGCTAGATGCTAGGAGCTTTCGTTTCAGTAGCTCTTCTAGTTATCCCATCTGAAGTAGCACTTCACTGATATTTCTCTCCTAGAAAAAATATTAAAGATGATAGAACTAAGACCTTAGTTTTACATTTTGGGAAAAGGATATTAAATTTGTTTAATAAGGTCTTGCTCTGAAACACTACTACTTGGGGTATTGAGAGTGGGTTTTATTAGTCAAAGCGATGATTTTAAATGATTCACCTTGAAAGCAAAAACATTGTTCTAATTGACATTAGCCTCTTCAAACTCAGTTTTGGTAAGCAGTGATGTATGAACATACAAGTATGCTTCTGGAAAAAGTATTATATACATTTCTCAACTTGTAATTCCCAAATGGGGTCAAAGTGAATGAAAAATCCAGTATTCCTAGAAGCTGGGATTCCCACCAGTGTTGTCCAGGACCTTGCTTATGTCTCCCTCTTGTATTGAGGTTGACAAACTAGGAATGTTTTTTTAATCTGAGGCTTGAGAAGACGCTCCAGATGTTTCTTGGTTAGTTGGAGGATAAGGGATGCTCATCTCATGCAGTTTTTACCCAGCTCAAGAAAAAGCCCCCTGTCCCCCCATCAGGGAGATGAAACTCAAAAATAAAAATCATGGAACACAGAACATAATGCAAGATTCACTTAATAAGCACATACTTATTCCTTAGTCATATGCTGTTCAAAATAAAAAGCTTGCGATTCTGTATATAGAACACAAATTAAGTTTTCTGCCTATGAACTAGTTAGGCTTAACCACTTTCTCGTACCTGCCCTTAGCTATACATGCACTTTTACCAACCTAATTTTTTTTGCCATCTATCTTGTTACAGGATTTTGACCAAACTACCAACACTCCGAATTGTTGCTAAAGTAGAAAGAAAGGAATGCAGATTTCTGTAAAACTAACCGTTCTGATTAATCTCTGTAGCATTTTACTTTATTCCCACAATTTTTTTGCCTCTCTGCAACAAATTGTGACACTTTTTTGGCAGATGTAGGCCTGGTGTAGAAATCTGGATATACAACTAAATACTAGGAAAACAAAGGAACCCAGGGTTGTTATTCAGTTACCCACAGTCGAACCTATTTGTCCTGTTCCGAAGTCAAACTATAATCTCCCTATTTGGGATCAGTGATAAGTGATATTGGTATAAATACTTCACCAATATATTTCACTTTACAATGGAGGTAAGTATAGTTATCCCCATTTCACCTGAGGTTTGCGATATGCACAATGATTTTCCCCAGTAGGCCGGCAACAGAGCTGGGAATAGAACCCAATTCTCCTGAGTTCTGAATTGTTTGTAGCTATTATCTAGTTTAGTTTGTATATTTGACCAACCACCTTAGAGTAACATCAGTATTGATTCTCTAAATTTCTAACGTTTCCTTGACTTACAGCATCTAGTGGTGGACTGCAAGTTTACATCTTTCTGGAAAAGTATATTCAAGATGAAGTTGCTCATTTTTTTTGTTGCGTTTCTTGTGCTACGTTCAAAGTGACTTTGGTCATGTGAAAAAAGACTGGGCCTTTCCTATCAAGTCTGAGCTGTTCAGTTGTTAATCTTGAATGTGAGATGGCAAAAAACCCTCCTGGATTAATGTGATGAAGGGGAGTTGTTGGAACTTCTTGAATAGGAACCTTATCTTTAGAGCCCCACCTATTTCCCTTTTTCCTCTTTTAGCCTCATAGGCAGTTTAATTTCAGTTTTTTAATAGAGGGTATAACAACACTATTCCTATCGCTTCCCTTTTAACTTAGAGTTAAATTAGAACCTAGTATTTCTGGTTTCCAAAGCTTTCATATGTTCATACAAATACATTAGTGGGGTATTTAAAACAAAAACAAAACCTCAAGCCAGACTGGGTTTCTTTTGAGGGGTAGAGGAGGAAAAGGGGAATGTCTTTCTTTCTCAAACCTGCCTCCGAGCAAGCTTGAGTATCCATATCTTTGTTCTGTATGCTGTCATTCTCCAACCTGGTCATGTTAGTAATTATTGTATTCATCCTCGCATTGCCCTTCTATCGTGCTAATCAGGCAGACTTGTTTCCCAGCTACAGCAACCAATGTCTCTTGTCTGTGTGGGTGCTACTGTAGTAGTATAGCTTATACTACACTACTACAAATACTTTTGCTTTCCCTACAGTGCCAAAAACTTCATTTCATCTCCAGTGGCATAGAAATAGTTTTGAGACTGAATCTGCTTTTGAAAGCATGCTAGTATGATCCTGTTAGTAGGTTGCCTAAAACCTACTTGAAGGGTCTGTAACTTAAAGAAACAATTGTTGGTGAGGCAGGAAAAAGCAGTACTCCTGGGGGAATTCTGCACCAAAAAGTTGAATTCTGTGCACAATATTTTAAAATTTCTGCAAATTTTCTTTGTCAAAATAACACTACATAATCATGCCATTTTTAATTATTTTGGTAATTTATTTCAAAATATCTGTCAGCAAGTATCTCTCTGTAACTATACAGACACTTACGAATTCCAAGAAACCCCTATGCTGAGCCAGTTCCTTTTTCTCTGCCCCTTTCCCTCCCTGCCCAGAGCTCACTGTGCATGTGTCCCCAGCCCAGATAACTGTACTCTGTCCCTCCCCAGAGCCCACCTGTGTGGTGGTGCCCCTCCCTTGTCCAGACACTTTTTCTCCTCCCCAGAGCCTGGGGGTCCAGAGGGAGAAACAGCGTGATGCTCAGTCCCAGGCTTTGTACAGAGTTTCCTGCGTACTGCCTCTTTCCCTTGGGAACTGCAACTACCAGGAATCCTCTAGCTACTTCTCCCTCCCCCCACAGCAGTGTCTTCTATGTGCAAGCTGGGCTCTGCCAACTCCTGTGGCTCCTAGTGGTGGCTAGCAGTACTGCAGCCCATTTCTGTGAAGGAAAGGAAATTTTGCATGAATGTTAATTTCTGCATTGTGCAGTGGTGCAGAATTCCCCCAGGAGTAAAATAGAGTTGAAATACAGCGGAATAAGGATATAGAATAGAAATGTTAGTCTGCCATTCTATCTGTACTGTTACAAGATTCCTAATTTAACTGGTTCACTAATTTCAATAGTTTAATGATCACCATGTTAACAAATTACAGAAATTATAGCAAAAACTATGAAGTTTGCCTTGTAGTATACAAACGAGGACAACAGAGGTTGTGGGGAGAAAGTAGTTGCTTGGTATACAGGGATGAGGAAGGCATTTTGTGCATTGCAGAAAGCAACTGTTAAATACGCACAAAAAAAGCGTTGAAAGAGGGTAGAGGTGATCTGTAAATGGGATGGGGAACACCTAGGAATTGTGGATTGGTGGCCTAGAAGGACCAGTGTGGGTATTTTGGGCTATGTCTACACTACAGCTTATGTCAGCATAACTTATGTTGCTAAGGGTTGTGAATAAACCACCTTCCTGAGTGACATAAGTTAAACCAACATAAGTGCTCATAAGCACAGTACTATGATGGGAGAGATTCTCCCACTGATGTAGCTTCTGCTGTTTGCAGAGGTAGTTTTATTATGCCAACAGGAGAGCTCTTCCATCAGCATAGACCCATCTTCACCAGACATGCTGCATGGGCACAGCTGCAGCACCATGTGTGTAGATGTGTTCTTGAAGAGAAGAAAAGTGCCTCAACAATGAAGGCATAAACTCTGTGGGAAAATCCACATTTACCTCATTTATGACTTGTTTTGTAAGCCGTATTAAAAGGGAAATTTCCTACTCTTCCTTTATTCAGTGTTCAGCTCTCAGAAAACTGTGAATACACAATAGCTTTTCTGCTCAACATCTGCAAGAAAACTTGTTACCATAAGTAAGCTAATTTTGCAGCAAACTAATATTAAAAGAATGCCAGAGTTCAGTCCTGAATATTATTCCAAGGCATTGTAAGCTGTAATAAGTTGCTTGAGTATATTATTTTTAGTGTGTATTAAAAGTAATTGAAGCTCTGTCATTGTCAAAGGTACAGCTGGTGGTTTAGAAATATTAGCTTATGGAGCATGAGTTAATAACAAAACTACCTACTTTCTAGCTACCACAGTAGTAGAAGACCATTCACTGTTTGTAAGCCAAGGCACTTTTTGTATTTGTTTTACATTTAACAATAATTTTCTCTTCAGTTAATCCTTTGATTTAAACTGAATTGTACACATGGTAATCTATAAACACCATTTCTATTTGCAAGCTTTCTAGTTCTAATGCAGTTTTGTGTACTGCAGTTCAAGCTTACACGTTTGTAAAACATGTATGATCCTTGGGCTGTAATGTTTGTAATTACACTAGCCCCTCTGCCAGAATAATGCTCCAGAGGGGTGATGAAACTGAGGCAGGGAGATGCATGTAGGGTTGATCTTTTTGTACAGATCTCTGCATTCCTTGTGCCACTGAAGAAAAAGCAATTGTGTCTTAGACTTTGCATAGGCTTCTTGTATATGTTATATGCTACACCTGTCATGTCCCTGAAAAGGTGAACTAAACCAGATGCTCTTGTTTTCAGGTGGAGTGCAGAGAAAGGGTGCCTTAAGAAATAGGGTTGTCTCAGGAGGTCAGTATTAATTCCAGGGACTGGGCAGTTGAAGCATGAGGTCTCCACACTCAGAAAAAGGGGCTAGACAGAGGATCTGCACCCTGCGAGTATGCCTAGGAACCCCAAGATGAGCAATACCTGCATTCTGTTCAGATTCTGGAGGCTTAAAGCACATGGGATCCAGCAGTTGCCCTCTATCAGGCACCCACTGGCCTATGGTGGAATTTGACTAAATCTGTGACATAAGTGGAGTGAACTCCCCAGTGGGGCAAGATCCCTTTGTTCTGAACAGCACATGGACTTCTGATTTGGTGTGAGATTCTTTTTTTTTTTTATTTTTATTTTTTTTGGCCATTAACTTCAGTGGATCCATGGTTTCGTACAGGGGTCTACATCTACATGCAGCTATATAACTTAACTTTTAAAATAACTAAATATTGGGAGAATTTTGCCCTTGCCTCCTCTTAGTTTCATACTTTTTGGTAAATCCTCTGCTGATTATCATCCCTGGTAATCAAAAAGACAAGTAGCTTAAAACTAATGTTTCTTGTGATGCTTATGTAAAGTTTCCCTGGGAGTTGAGATTTTCCACTATTGTTTTCTCTCCCCCTGCAATCAAGTTAACAGTTGCATAGTGTTCTAAGTGGTCTGCTTTATTGTTCTGAATAACACTTTTGGTCTCTCTCCTGCCCCCTCTCCCCAATCATTTTTGCTGCTCATTATATCTTCAGTGTTCACCCTGGGCCATAGAGTTAAAAAAAAAAAAAAAAAAAAAAAGGGGGGGGGGGGGGTGTGGGGAGAAAGAGACTAAATACTGGTTTGGACTGTGTTTATTTCCCACGGTAAATACCAGTAAAAGCTGTTCTCTGGAACTTTACCAACCAGAAAGCTCTAGAAACCAGCATTTCTGATCTCCGTTGAGTCTGGCTATGCGTGGTTCCCTGGAAGAGGGAACATGTCCCTACTGTTCTAAGGCAGAGGAACTGCCAAAGGGGTTCCGTGTGCTGCCCCTACCCCACCTCAGTGCAGGTTCTGCAGTTCCCATTGGCTGGAAACTGCAGCCAATGGGATCTGTAGGCATGTGCCTCTAGGGCAGAGGCAGCGCATAGAGCGACTTGGCCATGCTTCCGCCTTGGAGCAGCAGGGATATGTCGCCACTTGTGGGGAGCCACCCAAGGTGAGTGCCACCTGAATCCATCACCTGAGACCCCTCCCGTGCCTCAGCCCTGAGCCCCCTCTCTCACCCAAACTCCCTCCATTGGTAAGTATAACTCTGAGTTAACTGGAATTTTTGACTAACCGGCACCCACGTTCCCACAACATGCTGGATAACAAACTTTTTTACTGCACTTGTCTTCATAAAACACTTTTTTTCCTTCCCCCTCTGGACAGAATGACTCTCCTTTGGAAATAGAATTTTAGAATTTGTGTTACCTCTTGGTCTCCGTGAAGCCCTCTTTACTCATCTTTCTGTCATGGATGTGCAGAAGTTAAACAATTCCTTCCCTCTTATTTTCTGATGCAGTGTTTCAAATGTATATTAAGTTATGTCTTGATACTAAACGTGCTTAAAGGGGAAGAGATTGAGTTCCTTGTGAACATCTCCTTTCCTTTCCGGAGAGGTTATTGCATTTTTCTCTTTTGGAGAGAGTGGGAGGGGGAGCTGAAAGTCTTAACACTGAGTATTTCAGGAGAGACTTAGTAACACTAAGGGCTTTACTAAGTCAAGAGATATTTTAACATGTAGTGAGAAATCAATCCCCTTCACCTCAAGAAATCTCACTATGGCATGTGCCTCTGTTCTGAACGCAGGCTGCATTAAGTGCTCCTTAACAGGGTCCATAGGCTGACACCCACAATTCTCACTTCACAGCTACCTGAGACAAGGCTTCCCAGTAGTTACAGGCTTCTCTGCACACACAAACATGTTGCCATTTGAGGGAGTAGGGAAAAAAGTAATGAGGCTGACTTAGAGAATTATGAGGGATTCTCAGTGGAGCGATAGGTTTTAGAGTGGTATCTGTGATAGTCTGTATCCACGAAAAGAACGAGGAATACTTGTGGCACCTTAGTGACTAACAAATTTATTTGGGCATAAGCTTTTGTGGGTTAAAACCCACTTCATCAGATGTATAAAGTAGATTATACATGTTTCGCTCTGTACATCTGATGAAGTGGGTTTTAGCCCATGAAAGCTTTATGCCTAAATACATCTTCATCTCTAAGATGCCACAAGTAGGCCTCATTCTTTTTTGCAGTGAGGAGAGAAGCACCAGTAAACACTCCTTCAGTGTGGAAGGCCAAGGAGAAAGGGTCCAAACCTTGATTTTTAAATCACTTGTTCATTAACAGTATAAGTTGGGGGTGGGGCTCCACATTTTGTATCTTTTTATATAGGCCAGCATACTGGGTATACCAGGGACTATTCATGCCCCACTCCCCTGCTTGTGTGCCACTGATTCATTCCTCCTTTTTTTTTTTTTTTTTAATGGACTCTCTGCAACTCTCCCAATCTCCTCCATCCAGGGTTTTCTGCAACCCCCGTTCCTTCACTCCTCCCAAATCATGACATCCTTTACCTGTATCCCAAATACCACACAAGCAGCTCTGTATACACCAACATTGTCACTTTCCTCCATGGCAGTGGCTCTGTCTCTCCATTTGTAGTCTTTCCCCCATGAGGGTTCCCCAAAGTCCCACTGCCAGGGGTTCTGTAACCCTACTTGACCCATATCAGGAGCTCTGTGTGCACCTCTGCCTCCCTTTCCCATATAGGATCACTATGGCAAGGGACCTGAGAGAGCCCTCAGTCTTGGGGCAAGACCAACCTCTTCCACTGCCTTGAGGCTGTAAGACATTCACAAGTTCTTCCAGTTTCTTAAGGGAATGCTTGTATCGTTTGAGGACCCAGAGCCTCTAGTTTCCAAGAATTACCCAAGTATACAGGCTGAGAGGCGCTCTTGGTCAAACCCTCCCACAGTCAGCTTCAGGCAAGGCTCCAGCATAGTGCCCAACTCAGAACTCCTGTCTTGGCACAAAGAGGTCACTGACTTGCAGCAGCAGGACACAGCTTGCCCTCAGGCTCTTGAAAACCTGCTCTTGGACTTGGCTGGTTGTTTACAGAGCTTCTCTGCTGCTGTGGAGAGGTAGAGAGAGGGAGCTTGCTAGAGTAGTTTGATGTAGGAGGAACCAGAGGGTTAGAGCCTTAATACTCCGAGTACTTGGTTGAGGAGAGGGACAGTGAAGCTAGGAGTTGAAAATGTTGGCATTAAGTATAATACAAAATTGAGAGAAACTGAACTGCCAACTTGTTCTACCGTGGGAGGTAGAAACTCTGGTGGCCTGAAGTGCAAGGCTTAGTCCTGGAGCACCAAGCAAAGCTGGCCCACCTCTGAATTCTGCATGAAAATGACATTTCCTGATAGTCGCACACTTAGTCTTTTATATTGCACTGTCACTGCATTAAGCTTTGAGTTTTTTAATGTGTTTTCTCAGTTATTACAAATAATCTGTTGCATATTCAGAGTACAATATTGTAGCGTTACTGGATGCATCACTTATTTAAGCGAAACAAAGTGCTCCACAAACTGTTGAAATGGAGACATTTGTATACTTTGAAGTTGACCAGATTTGATCACAGACTTGAGTATAATTATTGAAACAATATTAAGGGTTGCACTTTTTGTATTTTAGGTTGCAGGTTTTCAACAAATACCTAATGGTGACAATGAGACAATGATTCCTGTACTGACTTCAAAAAAAGCAAGTGAATTACCTGTAAGTGAAGTTGCAAGCATTCTTCAAGTAAGTATCAAGTAAACTGTTACTACAATACTGCTATAGTCTTGTTTTAACTATTTAAGAAGCTAATCAAGGGCAGATTCTATGTACTCTTTTATGCAAATAAATACAAACATTGGCCTTCAGCTCAATTTCAGCTATTAATTATTTTGAATGCAAGCCTGACTCTTTAAAATTGGCAGTTGAAACTCTGTTTTGAGAAACCTTTCATTAAAATTTCAAGCACCATTTCAAAACAAAGTAGAAATTATAAACAAGTGTTGCAGAGGTTACATATTTTTAAAAATTCATAATGAAAGTACTTTGCACTCTAAAAATCAATTCCCATGAAAGAAAAAGCAGATACCTTTATCAATGCCTTTGAAAATATTTTAAAAAATAAATAGAATTGCTCTGATCTTTTTACAGATTTCTCAGACTAAGCTTTCTAACTAAGTAAGATGCTGAAGGCTTTTTTTAAAAAATTTTTTCCTTGATATGGCTTTTCTTAATACCTAGTTAAAATTGTTTCCTAAACATTATTCTTGAAGCAGGTATCAGTCAGGGTTGGAAGTGACTTAAATCTGCAGTTGTATGTGACTGATTATAAATTTGACTTTTTTTAGTTTTAAAAAGGCAAATATTTTGCTTTGGAATTAACAGTTGTTTGTGAGATACCACTTTTTTGTATTCTCATACCAAGTAGTTTTTCTCCTTCTCTTTGGCAGCACTGGCAAAATGGCTGTTTGTACACATGCTCTTGAAATGTAGTTGAGTTGCTACAAAATATATTAGACAGTTTAGTTTGACATGTAAGAGCAGTTGTGTTAACTTGATCACATTTTTTTAAACAATTTAACAATCTAGTGTGTGTTGAGGACTTGTTCAGCTTTAAAGCATTCTGAGTTTTGCAAGCTCTGTAAGGCCATGAATGTTGGCTCTGTATCAAAAGGAGAGGTTGGCTTTTTTGTGAAACACCATAGTTTCTACATCAGTTTCCTGCACCTTTTTTCTCCCCTTTACCTGTACCCCAAATATCCTTCAAACACTTGAGCATCCCTCAGGATGGATAAAACATTATCACAATGTCCTGAACCATCCTCTAACAGCCACTTGTTCAGAGCTGGATGATCTGGCAGTCACTGTGGTTCTGGATCCAGACATTTGTACCGATACACCAACATTTGGATGAAGTGTGCCATCTCTAAACTGAAAAATGGCTGCACAGCCAGTGCTAGTGGCACTCCCCCAGAGCTGCTAAAATGTGCTATTGATTCTGCTACAGGATCACCTCTGGCCATCTTTCATCTGCTGTGGAGAACTGGAACCCTGCCAACTACCTGGAAGGATTGTATTGTGATCTCACTTTATAAGGGCAAGGGACTGTGCAATGAATGTGAGAGCTACAGATTGATCACCTTGCTCTCCATTCCAGGGAAGGTGTTCATGCATGTTTTGCTGGCACACCTAGAGCCTTTGCTACATCAGCAGCAGCCTCCCCAGCAGCCAGGCATTACGAGGAACAGGTCCACATTAGATGCCATTTTGGCCCTTTGCGTGCTCACAGAGATGCATCGCGAGTTCAGAAAGCCCCTGAATGTAGCATATGTTGATCTTACAGCTACATTTGATTCAGAAGACAGTGTCATGTTGTGGAAGGACTTAAGTGCATATGTGTCCCTACCACTCTGCTGGACTTGATTAGAGAGCTATATAATGGAATCATTGCCCATACTCCTGTGGGGAACCAGATATCAGCACCTTTAACACCAGATACTGATTTAAAGCAAGGTTGTGTTTTGGCCCCTGCATTCTTTTGTCAGGCAATGGATTTCATAATGTAGCATTCCATGAGGTCCATAGGCATTGAGATCAGTGATCTCACTCACAGACCTTGACTATGCTGATGACAATAGCCACCTGCTTCTCCACTGTCAGGACAGCTCTGTCTCATATCCACGTGCTGCAGGGTAGGAGGGTAGGGGTGAGCTCCTCACAGTCCCATGAAAGTGGCTTTTCTTGTCTGAAAGTTCTGCAGCCACTGCTCGTCATCTCAGACTTACAGGATGATGTGATCCCACCATTCAGTGCTCGTTTCCTGAGCCCAAAAGTGGCGCTCACTGCCGCTGAACATGTCCGTGAATACCACAAGCAATCTCGTGTCGTGTGTTACTCGAGTTGATATCGGAGTCCTCACTGTCCGTTTGGATCTTAAGGAGTAACCTGACTGCCAAACATGATGTGCTGTTGAGACTTGTCAGCATATTCCTCGGCAGTTCAGGCTCCATTCCTGCAGACCGAAAGGGAAGATGGAGCGCGCAGTACAAAAAAGTTGAAAGATGGCGCCAAATGTGGACAGAAGCACAGCGATTGCTGTGATGCAAACCGATGCATCACAGGGCATTGGGACAGGACCCAGAATGCCCTTGCACCACTTTTCCCCCTTCCCACAAGCCACAGTGCCCAAATAGAAAGAGGTGCTCTATGGGATAGCTGCCCATAATGCACCGTTCCCCAATGCCTTTGAAAATGTGGCCACGCCAGTGTATTTGCAGTGGTCAGTGTGGACAGACTGCAGTGCTTTCCCTACTGTGCGCTCCAAAGGCTGGTGTAACTCAAAGCGCTCTACATCTGCAAGTGTAGCCATGCCCTAAGTTCAGGATTTTTTTGAGCTGTATCCTTCCCATACTATTGTACGGCTGTGAAACGTGGACATTATGCTGCTCAGTTTGGACAAAGCTGGAGGCTTTCCACACAATGTCAGCATTATATATTGGGCATAAAGTGGAATGATTTCATCTGTAATGCAGATGTTTATGGTCAGTTGGGCCTACAGGCTATAGGGACCATTGTCTGCAAGTGGTACCTTACGCTTTTTGGACATGTTGCAATGATGCCATGAGACATTCCAGTGAATGCCATTCTCCAAGTGGCTTGTAACATCCAGAATGAAATTCCAACTGAAGGGTGGAGGCAGCACAGAGGCAGACCCCCCCCCGACCCCATATTACATGGGTTCATCAAGTCCATTCTAATATGGGCATCTCAGGCTGTCAAGCCTTTGCGGTTGTGTGGGAACAGACGTAATGGTGAACAGTTGCTGTGGCTGGCTGACTGGCTAAGCATTGAAGAGGGTGAGTGGAGGAAGAAGGTCTGGAAAAACAGCATGAGGCTGAAGCAGCCTCAATTCATGATGCTAACTCTGACCAGGTTTTGTCTGTAAATCTTGGGTCAACTTTCAGGGCTCATGGTCTTTTGCTGCTTTGATACCAAAGGTGCACATGCTCTCTTGGTTAATATGAAATGGGTAGTGTTTTGGGGCCAGTAACGAACCAGTACTTTCAGAATAGGATCTCTCTCAAATTGTTGACCAGCTATGTTGCTAAGCCCTGACACAATCCTCAAGAGCCTGAATGCTGAATACATTTTGGCAGTCTGTCTGGGTGAGGTGAGGGTGTTCTGCAGAGAAGAGGTATAATCTCTTATGGATGAGAAGCAGCATCCTGTACTATAGTGTTTGTGGGCTCTTTGGGGTGTGTGTGTGCGCGCGTATATATAATTACACATACCACCCCTGTGTAATCTGAAGAGTTTAACTTTTTGCTGCTTCTTATAAGCCCTTAGTTTTTTAATCTCCTTATCACCAGTAGGTGCTATGTGGAGTCAGTAATTGCACATTCTCTCCATGTTTCCAATAGGCTGATCTTCAGAATGGCTTAAAAAACTGTGAAGTTTGTCATAGGCGGACATTCCATGGATGGAATGAGTTTGATATCAGTGAGGATGAGCCACTATGGAAAAAATACATTTCTCAGGTGAGTTTGTGGAACTTCTTAAGGCACTCTTGTTATCTCCCTGACTTCAGTAAGCAGGAGTCCTTTCAGTCACTCAAGCACGCACCTCTGGGCTATGACAGCCCTGTCTCTGCATTGCAGGTTTACAATAGGTACCCCCCAATTCCTGAGTCCCTTTGAATTGCTCCCCTATAGTATCTTAAATCCTCTACACTCAATGTACAGTTTACCAGTTTTACCTTAAATCACCACTCCTGTAAACTACACAGCACTTGTGAGCACTCATAGTAAAACAAGAGTAGGTTTATTCAAGAGAATAAAGATTTGACTAGAAACAACTGTGTGCTGGAAACAAATGGCTAAAAATAAAAATCACAAAACGTAAACCTGGTTCTATGCTTATTTATATAGTTACCTTTCTTATCTCAAAATAGGTCCCTCTTCCATCCCATCCTGTTGCGTCCCCCACCTCCCCCAAAAGAGAAATTCAGAGCTGTTTGGATTCTCATTCTTTGAAAGTCAGCCATTAATAAAACACCCTTGCTCTACAAAGGGTTTCTCAGTGAATGCATGGAGTGTTTCTCCCTTCTTCCTTCCTCTGCACTATACTGAAAACAGCCGTTTGATTCTATTCACAAACAGGGTAAACCCTGTTTTATAGTTCCTTTTGTTTATCTTAAAATGGCTTTCATCGCAGTTGTCTCTGATTGGACATTTTAGTGTTGTGCAAGGCTAAACAATTGAACCTTGCATTGGTATCACTGGCTAAACGGGCAGGGTGACACTGCAAATGAGCCATCACCAAGACACATTATCCCGTGGTGACTAATTTAATTCAAAGTCCATAAAGCATATTTTCAATATAAATCATTCCTTAAATATTCTCCATGTATACATTTCAAATAACTATGAATCTTGACCAGTAATGAGCTTTCTGTAGATGCCTTGCGCATTAATACAGGATATTCATCCTGAAAGAATGTGTATTGTCAAGAATCAGAGGGGTAGCCGTGTTAGTATGGAATTGCAGAAGTGACAGAGTCCTGTGGCACCTTAAAGACTAACTAAAATTTTAGAGCATAAGCTTTCGTGGGCTAATACCCACTTCGTTGGAAGCATGCAGTGGAAGTATCCAGGGGCAGGTATTGATAGGTAGGCAAGAACCAATGGACACACCAAATGGACACAAATCAGATGTCAGATCAGATGTCAGGAATGGTAATATTCAGAAACCTGTAGGAGAGCACTTCAACCTCACTGGACATACCATAAAAGATTTAAAGGTCAGCATTTTGCAGCAAAAAAACTTCAAGACCAGACTGCAAAGAGAGACTGCAGAGCTGCAATTCATTTGCAAATTTGATACAATCAATCAAGGATTGAACAAAGATTATGAGTGGCTAGCTAACTACAAAAGCAGCTTCTCTTCTCTCGCTATTCACACCTCCAGTTCAGCTGCTCGAGGAATACCTCACCCTCCCTGATTAGAGATGATAAGCTGGTTCAGCCTCATTGGACTAACCTTATCTCCCACCTGATTCTTGCCTACCTATTAATACCTGCCCCTGGATACTTCCACTGCATGCTTCTGACGAAGTGGGTATTAGCTCACGAAAGCTTATGCTCTAAAATTTTAGTTAGTTTTTAAGGTGCCACAGGACTCTGTCACTTCTGTATCGTGTATTTGGTGTAGTGAGTTTGTCAGATCTAAAGTGTGAGTTGTTTGCAAAGAACATGATTGTTTGAGTCTTTGGCAGTTGTTTCTTCCACTTGGTTTCAATTTTTAGTACTTTGTAAAGAAGATTGCTCTCCACAAAAGCAGAGAACTGAAGACTGGCCTTACTCTGATACAAACACAAAAATGGGTAAACATAGTACAGTGATCGATTAGGAATCCTGTAGTGTAAAATAGCTGGTTGGTATATTGTAAGGTCTCTTATTATTTATTTATTCCACAAAGGTCTTAGACATAATTTGTTTCTGAATTTCACATTCATGAATGAGTAGTCTAATTCATGGACTGGAGCTAGAACAATTAAGAGTTCTCTGGAGGCTAAAATGTGAACTTAAATCAGCCCCTCCAGGTGATCATATACAATCCCATATGTGTCTCTGACTGCTGGGTAAGTTTTCATGCCCTGTGTAAAGTACAGACCCCTAAGTAGATAAGACAATTTTAAAAAAGAATAGAAGAGGCAAGCCTGGAGAATAGTGTACTGTTGTGAGAGCTTTGCTGCAGTGTAAAGCAGTGCTGCCAGATAAAAAGCAGCATTTTTCATGTCAGTCTTGGCTTGTAGGTGTGGGAACCTAAACATTTCGTATGAGTGGTAGTAGGATGGCTTTCCTTCCTTTCTCTTTCATAGGTCTACTACAGTAGAGTACTTGTCCACTTTTCCCTGGCACAAATCACACCAGTCCCACACTACACACAGTTTTCTGGAACAGCATAATGTTTACAAGATGGCTCAGTTTGCTGTTCTGACAAGTTTCAGGAAACGGACATGTATTTCATGCTGAGAAATGGGAGATGGTTTAAATTAGTGAGATTGCTGTGCTTGCAGTTACACTAGAAGCATACTCAATGCTCCTGGTTTTGGTAGGGAGTGGGAAAGACAATTGTATACCACCTCATTTCTACCTGTGAACCACTCTTCTCCCCCACTCCTCATGTCTGGAATTGAGGGATTTTGTGGGCTGGTAGTGCTTGTAGCTTCCACCACATGGAAATCGAGTGACTGTTGAGGATGTCCATCTCCACAATGAAACTGACCAGATTTTTTTAACTGTCAGCGCTTTCCAGAGAAACTTCCCCCACACAATGGGCAAATTCTCTTCTTCCCTTTTAAGTCTTGTCTTAACTGAACCAGAGCAGGGATTGAGGATGTCCAGTAACTAGTGGCACCACAGCATTACTTAAAAAATAGTTGTAGGCTGTCCTTAGCTATTGAAAATAAACTTCAGATTTCAATTAAGATATCTATCTGCTATGGATATACTTATCTAAAAATTGATTAGGTCCAAATGACCTTTCATAGTCATGTCTTTAATTTTAGGTAGTGTAATTTTTGTTTGGGTGGCATTTGATTCTTTTCTAAAAAAAGAGTAAAACGAGAGGCTTCTATAAATCTGAAGCAAGCATGATGTGTGTATAACAAGCAATCTGTATATAGCATCAAATAAGAAAATGTGAATTGAAAATTAAATGCATATTTTTGCCTTGACACCACAAAGTATTGGGAACTTAGTTTCTTAGTTTCCGAATTTTAAACCATTTTTAATCCAGTTCAAACATCTTAACAAAACTTTCAGTACAAATCACTTTAGTTTTAAAAGGTAATAAAAACAAATACAAAAAAATTGCACTCATCCTGGGAAGATGGAAATCAAGAGATCTCCATATCCAAATACACTGTCGTACATACTTTTAATAATCTCTGTAGTCCGCCAAGAGAGCCATTCAGGTCCCTTTAGAGATTAAAGAAGATCACATTTGTTTTAGCAAAATCTCTGTTACCATTTGAAGACACGTTTCTAAATCACTCATCTAAACAAACTTGAGTCAGTTAATTCAATTTGACCTAAAGGCAACATATCAAACTTGCTGTGAGTTTGTAGATACTCCTTCCAAAGTGTTGCTGAATTATTTTTTCTTTTTTACTTTCAGTTTAAAAACCCCCTTATTATGCTTCTCCTGGCTTCTGCAGTCATCAGTATTGTAATGCATCAGTTTGATGATGCCGTCAGTATCACTGTGGTAAGAAACTGAAATTTGCCTTGTCTTTGGGTTTCACTTTTAAAGAATGGTATTAGGTTCCATTAAACTGGCAGATAGCTTGGAAAACACTGGAATATTAAATTAATGTGCATTGCATCACTCCTTTCTAACTTATAAGACAAGTTACATGGGGTTGTTCAGTAACAGCCTATTCTTAATTGCAAATGGAAAATCTTTTCCACAATGTACAGTTAATAAAACCAGATGTTACATTTAAAATGTTTCGCCCAATATATTGACTGGTTCTCAAGGTATATGGACAAAACATTTTAGTAAATTACAACATGTGCCAGACGAACTAAAAATACTGAAGGTGTCTGACACATTTTATTACTACCTTGGCAGTTACAATCTGTCCAGTATTTCTTTTTTGATAGGGATATATGTTCCAAATCTCTGACTAACCTTTAATCCTAAATTATGGCTTCATTACACAATTGAATCATACTTTCTGTCAATGACCTATTAAGAAACTCCTTGTTTGAATGTTAAGTTCTTTGAGAGATGCAAGTTAGAGTCATCAGCATTATAAAAGTACTTTTCAATTATCTTATTTTTATCTAGCCAGAGCAGAAGATGATGCAACCAGAAAAAAATAAATCTTTGTAGAAGTCTGTAGATAAGTGTGAAATAAGCAATTCACTAGTGGGCCAATAAAATATTGCTAATTTCTGTCTGCAGTAAGGAGGAAACTCACTTTTAGTGACTTCAATAAAGTGGGGTCCTAACTACATTGTAAACTGTGATACAAGGTGGGTGAAGTGTGTGTGGTTTAAAAAAAAAAAAAGTACATGCCTGTTGGTGAGGAGACAAACTTGAGTTCTCTCAAAGCTCTTCTTCAGGTCTGGGAAAGGAACTCAGAGTATTGTAGCAAAGATAGTGACCATTAATATCTCTGCGGTCATAAGACAAAGAGAGGGTTAGTGATTACAGATGGGATTTATGGCTTATTACAATAGTGTCTCTGTTTAGTCCATGGTTTTTTGGTGTCTAGCAGAATATTAAGCTCCAAGCCCTGTCTTTTGAAAATGTTGTTGTGCAAGTTTCTTTTCATGATCAGGGCTGAAAGGTCAGATATACAGTGTTTGCTCTGTGTGAAGTGTTCATGCTCCAGTGTTATCTTTTTCCTGTGTTGGGTCATTCAAGAGTATGAAACTAGACAATCACTACAATTGTTAGAGTATTTAGTGCACTGGATGAGGTGCACCGTATGTTGTGATATACATGTGTAGGATTTATGGGTCTTGTAAGGCTTTGTGGGGGTGTTGACCATTGTAGCACTGGAGATATGTCTGCAGGTTTTGCGTCTGTTCTGGTAGGGTCTGGTGCCACTTTGAGTTAGTGTCCTGGTCTGTGTGGAGTTTGCTTCTGATGGAAATGTGTGGGGGGTGGGGGGTTGTGGTTGTTTGAAGGCCAGATGTGGGGGTTCAGGAAAGACTTCTTTCAGGATGGGGTTCCCATGGATCATGGGCTCCAATGTGGGGTGATAGGTGTGCAGTCAGATGGGTTTTTATGTTTTGAAGCAGGTTCTCCTGGTGCATTTGGGTCACTTGTTCCATGATGTGGCCTACTTCTCTGGTGGTATCCTGGTCTGGTAAAGGTGATTTTAAGTGTGTCAAGATGTATATACTGGACTTTCTCCTTGGTGCATATTCTGTGATATCGGAGTGCCTGGCTGTAGACAACAGATTTCTTTGAGTTTCAGGTGGCTACTGGAACTACAAAGATGGGTGTGGTGATCTGCAGATTTCTTGTTTGTGGTTGCTTGTAGGGTTCTATTGTTGAAGCTGATTGGTGTCCAGGAAGTTGATGCAAGTGTAGGAGTGATCCAGAGAGAATTTAATAGAGAGGTAGTGGTGGAAATCTGAGGGAGTTTGACATTTATGTCCAGAGGATGAAAATATCATTGATGTATCTTGGGTGGTGTCATTTGTTTTCATGGTGCATTTGTCCAGAACTGCTACTACTAAGGTGGCTGGCATATTGGGGAGCCATCCTGGCACCCATGACTGTTCCCATGATTTTGGACAAAGTTTACTGTAGGTAAAATTGTTATGGGTGAGGATGAAATGGATGAGTTTGATGTTTGGGGTAGTTATGAGGGTTGTCATTTTCTTGAAAATATTTGAGGCAGGCAACTATGCCATCATTGTGAGGGATATTGGTGTATAAAGAAATGACATCTATGGTGGCAAGGATTGTTTTTTGAGGGAGGTTGTTAATATTGTGGAATTTGTGGAGGAAGCTGGCCCCCTTTTTTCGAGTGGATTGAGAATAGTTTCTGGGAGTTTCAATATTTAAGAGTACTGTTGTCAGATATGATGGGTCTGCCTGGGTTTGTGTATCTTGAAGCATATAGAAGGTCACTGGGATGGGTTTGTAGGGGATGAGTTTGTAGATTCTTTCTTAATGTCGTTTGGGGAAGGATATGGTATCCTTAAGTTCCTGGGTAAATTGTGATGTGGGATGGTTTTTGGGTTCTTTATAGTAAGTGGTGTAGGAGAGTTGTTGGATGGACTTGTTAACGTAGTTGTCATGGTTGAGGACTACAATGGTGTGTCTTGTCTTCTGGTTTGATCACTATCTGATGGTTAGATTTCAGGAACTGTATGTCTGTCCTCAGTGGTAGAGAGATTATGGTGGATGTGATTAAGGATTTTGCAGTCCAATTTTTTCTCAAGCAATCAGTGTAATGATCAAGAGTGTGGTTTCATCTGCTCTGCAGTGTCCAGTCAGATGATTCCTCTTTCTTGGGATTGTCAGTGGGGACAGGGTAATTGTAAGTCGTGTCATTGTGGAAGAACTTTTCTTCTGCCCCACCACAGATCTTGATACCATACTAATATGGAGAACAAGAAGTTCAGTCCCTTATACTAAACAGTCTGTTCCACCTTGCGTTTTGCTGTGACATGGGCAGTTTCTTTCCTGGACCTGAAGAACTGTCTCTTGAAAGCTTGTCTCCCTCACCAACAGAAGTTGGCCCAATAAGATATTACCTCACCCACCTTGTCTCTCCTAATACCTTGCGACCTACATGGCAACAGTACACTTCATCCAACAGTGGTAAATTGTGGTGTCCTTTATATCAAAGGTCGGCAGGTGGCAGGTACAGAATTGAGCTGGTTTTAGGCTGACCACTTGCCTTTTTTCATAAGAAATATAACTTCTAGAGTTAACTCAGGCAGGTTAGGTAGAAAGAGGCAGCTTTGGGTGTTAAAAATCTGACTTCTAGGTGAGGATGATAATGATGCAATTCTGTAGTTTAAGCTTGTGCTCACTTGGAACGTTCTATAGTATCTAATGCTCTACATGGGCATCTAATTCTGTTATCTACCAATAAGTTATGTCTACCTAATCAAAGTTGAATTAGACTTGACAATTCTCCTTGGGATTTCAATGGTTGGTGGTGTTGGTGTATCAGCCCAGGAGCAAGGCAAAGAAAAAGGGAACATGACATCCAGGTGTATATGTCAAGGGAACAGAGAGCTGTAGTCTGCAATACAGCATCAGAAAAGTACCTGTGGCTATCAGTGGGTGAACATGGGAGCTGAATTTCTAAGGATACAGAGAACAATTGTAGCTAAATTAAACCTCCTCATAATTTTTGTTGGCTGGCTCCTCCTAGTTAATCCACCTCTTAATCTTGTGGTTGCTAAAATATGCTCCTGGAAGCTGTTGGAGAGGCTTTTGAATAACATTTTAGATGAAAGTGCAGAAAATCTTAACTTTGAGTAACTTATGTATAATAGTACGCAGAATCTCAACAAGGAAGTCAATGCTGATGGAGAGTAACCATGCCATGGAGGATGTAGAACGTATAAATTTCACACTAAAACACACAATGCTTTTACAAAACCAACATATACTATATCTCAAAAGTGAGGCTTAAATATATTCCTTAGAGTAGTTATAAATAACTCTTTGGTTGCGAAGCTGTAAGTATCTTCGTTGGCTGTTTTTTTCCAGTAGTTATAATACATAACTCCAGCACTTTTGTAATCACTTTCTATATAGATATAGGTATAAATGAAAAGAACATGACCAGTATACAAGTTGGACTGTGTACCTCTCAGGTACCTTTGTGTATGTCGGCCTTTTGCCACCTTTTAGAAATGTAGTGCAAACAGCATTTTTTTCCCCAAACTGGATCTCCTCCTTCAAAACATGTATTTGCTTATGTGTCTGAAATTTTCATTGAAATTTTATGAAGGTTTTAGATGTTCCCCAAATACTGATGATGATGATAAGTTGCCCTGTTTTTTAAATAACAGATCTGTTTCAGGTAGTGTGGCTTTATGGGTACTGGCAAATATAACTAAACTAGAGATAGTATGACTGTTTACCTGATATTTGGAATTTCAAAAATGTAACTGCTTTTATTTCTGTTCAGGCAATACTCATTGTTGTTACAGTTGCCTTTGTTCAGGTAAGAACTCTATTTTGCCAACTCAAATCGCATTCATATAAACTTTCCTGGGGATATTGTGCACTTGTGAATGGCAGAGAAGATTGTCAATGTTTCTCAATTTTTTCATAACAATATTAAATTGTGTCTATAAACTGCTACTTTAATCAGTGTAATTATAGTTGGTGGTACACTGACACAGGAGTAGCTGTGTCCATGCTATGGAAGTTGTACTGCTTTAACTACATTGGCAAAATATCATAACACTAATAGACATAGTCAGGGACGGCTCCAGGTACTAGTGCTCCTAGCTTTTTTATCTTGAAAAAGTTGACGGGGAAAAAAAAATCATACTTCACAAGCATATTTCTCATTGAAAATTACATACAAAGTACAAACTTGAGTTTTTGAAGCATTTGATCTCCAAAAGGTGTAACTGTCTATTTTTGTAATGACAACAGAAAATGGACTAGTTTTCAACACTAATTCAAACATAAGAGTAGTTGCAAAAATAGTGTCTGAGCTGAGAGCCATCATGATAAATTTCAACTCAG
Organism: Dermatemys mawii; assembly: GCA_007922305.1. NCBI lineage: Eukaryota > Metazoa > Chordata > Testudines > Dermatemydidae > Dermatemys > Dermatemys mawii. The sequence goes on from ML677349.1 coordinate 58,103,240, forward strand.
TCCTTTTTATTGTAAGCTCATGTTCAGTGGTTTAAACTGAAAAACTATCTTAGTAGTACCTTATCTTTGCTGGAAGCATTGCTCTAATGAGAGCAAAATACTAAAGGATAAAGGAAGGAATCTACAGGATTCTTTCAAAAAAAATTGCATATAGTCAAACTAGCAGTATATTAAGATTGTGAGCTTGTCAAGGCTTGCAGTATATTTTTCTCTTACACCTGGGAAAATTCTGTACCTAAAAATTGTGCCAAAATTTAAAAATTCTGCATATTTGAATTGTCAAAATAATGCAATATAATCACACCAGTTTCAATTAGTTTACATGAATTACCAAAATAAATACAGGGAAAAAAGACCACTATTCAGCATTTCCGGAACACATGTAAGTTAAGTTACAAATACTTGGTAACCAGTATCCTGCATTCCATTTATAAACTTGGTTGGCTACTGTAGGAAGTGCTTCCTTCCAATTGTCCTGATGTTTTGACTGTTTAATAGACATTTGCCCTCTTCTTTTTTTTTTTTCTTTTTTTTATAATAGGTAAGTAAAACAGACCCTGAGCTGTAATCTAACTCCATTGTGCCACTCTGGCGCAGGAAAAAAAGAAGGCACATAGATTTTCCTAGCTACAGATTCCTTTACTGTCATTTACGATAAGGCTCCTTTACACCCATCTGATAACGTAAAGGAGCCTTAATTTTTACATGTGTTATGCTCCTGGTGGAATGGACTAAAGCTTGGTCTACAATAGTTGGGGGGGATGGGGGAAAGGTGTCGACCTAAGATAAGCAACTTCAGCTACGTTATTCATGTAGCTGAAGTCTGTGCATCTTAGGTCGACTTACCTGGCATCGTCATGGTGGCAGCAGGCTCGCCTGTCGACTCCACTTGCGCCTCTTGGCAAGCTGGAGTTCTGGAGTCGATGGGGAGCGCCTTTGGGGTTTGATTTATTGTGTCTAAACGAGACGTGATAAATCAATCCCCGATCAATTGCTACCCACCGATCCAGTGGGTAGTGAAGACATACCCTAAGAATGGAACATTGCTTCATTTCTGCTCTGCCTCAGGGGACAGAGCCTGCTTACCTCCAAACAGCCCAAAGCCCTGCCTTGCCACACCTGGCAAGGCACAGTAGCAAGTGAGAGGGACAGTCTCTCTTCCTCCTTCATGTGCACACTCATTTACACACACACACACACACACACACACACGTTCCCCACTGTGACTTGCACTCTGCTGGGTGCTCGAACACACCTCCCCAGGCTGCCAGGGAAGGAGCTCGTGTCCCCCTCAGATTTCTTTGCTTCCCCATTTTTTCTGTGGAAATCAAAGAAATCTGCAGGCTACATGAATTCTGCTCCCCTGCAGTGGTACAGAATACCCCCAGGAGTAGTCTTTGCAACACCTAGCAGCTTCTGGGCCTGATTAGGTTCTCTGAATATTAACTTCTAATATGTAAGGCTGGCTTTAAGTAGTGGGTACAGGTTTTTTATAGAAAACACACAAACTGTTGACCAGTAATTTTTTTTTTTTTGCATTATTTATATGGTCAGTTTCAAAGGCTTTCTCTCCTCTAATTGCATCTTTTATTTCACTGCAGGAGTACCGCTCAGAAAAATCTCTTGAAGAGCTTAGTAAACTTGTACCTCCTGAATGCCACTGGTATGGATCCTTCTGCTGTTTCAGACTTAAGTGACAAAGCTGGTTATGCATTAAACTTAATCTGCTGTGACTATAAAGGCACCTTCAGTGAAAAGCTTACTGTAATTTACATAACGCTTTGATTCTATATTACCATGTCAAATTGTTACACTGTTATAGAGCATCGTAGAGGAAAAGCTTTCCAACCATAAGGATAGTTAAGCATTGGAATAGGCTCCCAAGAGAGGTTGTGGAATCCTCATTATTGGAAGTTTTTAAGAACAGGTTGGACAAACACCTTTTCAGGAATGGTGTAAGTTGGACGCACGGAGCTGGACTTGATCTCTCAATGTTCCTTCCAGCCTTAGGTTTCTATAATTCAATGGATCTGACCTTAGAAATAGTTTATTTTTAAAGCTTTTTATCTTAAGCATAAACTATAACCATGCATCATTCCTTTTCACACCACAGTAATATGAGGACAATCTTGTTCTCAGTGTCATTGTTTGAAACTAAAGTCTTTGGTTGCAGTGTAGCTCTGATCTAATTAGTCAGTTTTTTATCCTTCCTGCAGTAGTATGTAATAGGGATTTCTGCCCCAAACAAAATGCAGGGAAGTAATTCTTAAATTGATTGACTATATATTTGTTTTCCACAGTGTACGTGAAGGTAGGGTGGAACACACACTTGCCAGAGACTTAGTTCCAGGTGATACAGTCTGCCTCTCAGTGGGAGACAGAGTCCCTGCTGATTTACGCTTGTTTGAGGTATGTGTTTAGAAAATTGTCTATTAAAATTTGGTTTGGATGGTGAAGGAGGCAGGGGGGACAGAAAAGGTAAATGAAAACTTGTATACGAGAACAAAGATTGTTATCTAGGGGCTAAAATACTTTAATAGAAGAATGCTAGTGTTTTGCTTCAAAGATTAGATTTTTGAGGAGTGTGTGATACACATACATAAGTGACTATTAGCTTTCCTGTGGGGGTGGGCATTGGGAGGACCTGATTCTAAAAACCCTTTCAATTTTTACTCCAATTTACTGACTGACTTTATTAGTCAGTGAAGTACTTTCCCTAAATACATAAAATACAGCAAGTTGTGAAATTATCATTTTTTCCAGTCTGAATCCTCAACCCTCTGGCAGTTGTTTGCAGCTGATTGTTTTTTGTTGAATCTTTCCTTATTGTTTGTATTGGATATAGCTTAAATGTTCCAGTTTGTTGATAATTAAGCGTTTAAGACATTGTAGATGCTTATGTAGTTGTCCCATACTATTTTATATCCTTTGCATCAGAAATGTAATATATAATTGACTAGTTTACTAAATATCTGACCTCTAACATGAAGATGAGTAACTGTGTCTAGGTGGTAGCAGTGGCCCTGATTGTATTTATAAATTCTCCAAACACAACAAAAAGTGGGATGTATATTCCTTTTGCTTTGTGATCCTTGCGTCCCTTGACTGAAAGGTGATACTTTCTTAATATTGGTCTCATCACTGATGTTAGGCATTTTGAGGTTGATAACATCAGGACTCTCACATTAATATTTTCAGGACTCTGTTGAATTAATTGGAAAAGTGTTGGAAGCACTTGCTGTTTGTTAATGTAGGTTTTTCTATGCAGTGTCCCAACCAGTTCCCTTTTTGAGACTTTTTTGAAGGGCTAGTATCAAATATAGTTATTAATCTACAATGCACTTTCATTTTTCCTGTCTCATATCTGCCATTAGCTTCCTCTAACACTATCAAGCCATGGCTTCTTTTGCATTCCATAGTCTCTGCCCTAATGCTCTGTTGTGCAGCATCACTTTCTGCAGAAGTGGCATAACATAGTATTTTTGTTACACACTTTCCCTGATAACTAGTTTTTTGCATTGCTTTTGTTGTTTCACTCATAAAATTTACAGGATATTGTGGTAATGCTACTTATCACAGCACCTCTTCTGTCCTCTGTCTTGAAGATTAAACTCTCTCAGCCATACATAGCAATAGGCCAGATCAGTGCTTACCACCTTGAGCTTCATAATTACTGATTCTCTTATTTTCCAATGGTTTTCAAATAACAATTCATCTACCATTATAACACCTTAACCCTCTCTCTTTCCAACATGGTTGTGGGTTGTGTATGTCCTTTCCTGCGTTATACTTGATGGGTTCTAAATGTCCCTTAGAAACTTGAAGGCAAAATTAGATTTTTGTGGGATGGCTGACCAGGTTAGTATATATCTTGATGGTACACTTGACTTGGACTCTTGTTCCGAACTGTATCTTTTATTTTCCTGATGTGGCAGAGTACAGTAGATATGCTCAGTTTTTGCATAGGTACAAAGGCATGATGGCTGTAAGCTGCTACTAGGTATTTCCTGTTCCAGTGGTGCTAAGAGGTTGGATGGGAAAGGAGGGCCTTGTAGGATCAAGTCTACATCTCTGATCTTTTGGTCTCTGTGTATGGAGAACTCAAGGGAGAAGCACCAAAAGAAGTCAGAGGAAAACAACTAGATTCAAACTTCTGAATTTTGTACAAAATTCTAAATTTTTACTTTAGGTTCAGTGATACCTGTATTAGGTGCTGTAAGCATTTCCATTTTAAGGGTCTTTTCAAGTGCTTCTAACTTTATCAAACTTCTAATTTTGGGCTGAGATTTTGTTCTTGATTTTTTTTTTCCTTCTGAAAACAAAATTTTGGCTATTTTGTGCATGAAAAGTTAAGCCCTTTGTGTTTTTTGCAAGTTTTTTTTTTTTTTGAAAGATTCTAGTGCTTACAAAATTTGAGGTAGAAGATTGAAATTAGACAAGAACCCCTAGGTAAGACCCTTCAATAGTTTTGTGAAAATCTGTTCTGACTGGACTACAGTAAATATGAATTTGCCATGTGCACTTCTTTTTATTGTGGCTTTACTAGTTACCTAATATTCCATTGCAGTAGGGCATGTGTGCGTAAGAAAATTGTATGGGGTGAGGGGAGGTTAGGAAATTCTAAACAGAGCATAAAGATTTCAAAATGAAGACTCAAGACCAGTGAACGTCAAAGATTAAGGTTAAAGTCTACCCGCTTTTCTGTATCTGTCCCAGTTTAATCTTCAGTTATGTTATGCCCTATTTTTTTTCCTTACGAGACCCCTTCCTTATCCATCATGCAGGATGAAGAGTGAATGAAATAAGGTTACATTGTGAATGAGGAGGGGTTCTGCAGAAAATGTGAAGATGTAACTAAAGACTGTGGATCAGATTCTGTACTAGTAGACAAATGCAAGTGATTTTTGCGTTGTTTGTGCCCTTGGGATTCTGGGTCATTGAAAGGATCAAAATGGAGAATTTAGGCATCCAAATGGGTTGCCCTAGGTAATGGCAGCTTCTCCAATGCAACATGTGGCCTGCAGCACAAGCTAGAGTGGCTGTAGCTCTGTGTAATGTGGGTTTGGATCTTTCCACCCCGACTCTGTATCCCTACTCTGAGGCTTTTGAGGTGCTTAGTCTCCTATGGAAACTCAATGGGGCGCCTGTGTCAAAGGTATTAGTCTACAAAGAGTTGTGGGAGACTTGCGGCTCATTTTCACTTCTGGAGTTGCAAGGTGAGGCAGCAAGGGGCAGTATTCCTGTATTTTCTAGACACATGCTCTTGTGTGCTAATGGCCTGTCAGATGTCCTAGGGTCTAAAATTGGACCGACATATCCACAGGAACCATGATTAGAGGCAGACCATGTAGAAAGATTAGATTTATTGCCCTTTGTACAGATCATCCACCAGCAAGGTCCTTCAAAAACACATTTGTAAGTATAGTATTCATAATGCTTATGATGGAGTGAGAAAATTGACTGACTGTGTTTTACTCCAATAAAACCAAACCATCACCATGTTGGTTCCACAGCTTCTGAAAATTAGCACGTGGGCAAACTATGATAGTGTCTGGCTGGGTTTAGGAGGTCTTCTTAACTGGGATCAGCTTTATAACAAATGTATAAATATAAGATATCTGAATTTCTACTGAATAGGAACAAACACTTAACCGATTCTCTTAAATACGAAATGGACAACTTTAATAGCCTACACACATTGTCAAAGGTGGCTGGTTCTTTGTTGATTTCTTTGCATGCACTCGTGTAATAAAATGTTAGGATTTGTGAATATTCATTTTTCTTTAGAGGGATTGTAGACTGCTTCAGATATTTCATTATGTAGAAAATGGAAACATTACTACAGCTGTGTGCACTGTACTTAATTGGTTTAAAGTCATTTGTTTTGTCTAGCTTCGGTGTCTGAAACTCAGTGTTGGATTCTTTATTCTCTATCAAGATAGTCTTTTTTTTTTTTTTTTTTTTTTTCCCCCCCCAGCTGCCTTGAACCAGTGGAAGTAATTTACTGTTAAGCTAATAACAAGACTGTATTTATTTGCATTGCATGACAATTCAAAAAATTTAGCTTTGCAGATACTTGGAGTGTAAATAGCTTAAAAGCATATTCTTGAAAGTTCCAATATTCCTAGCATGACCTTTTTAACAGAGGTTGCGGTTGTACATGAGCATGTTGAGGTAAGGGCTTTTTGGGATAAGATCAAATCTGCTTGACTTTAATTACTTCCTTTTACATCTATTTAGATCTCATTGAGAATGAGTCTTATTTTATTACATGCTTAAGACTTCCACTAAAGGTATTTGTATGTCTAAGAGTTTATTCTTAGCCCTTTGTGTCTACAGGATTTGACTAGTTTCATTTATAAAAAGCATTGTATTGTTTGTAGCTTAGTAGACTTTTGTCTTGTGATGAACAAAGAAATGAAGTTGAATCGAATTTATTTGCTACTTTATAGAAAAGAATTCCAGCTAGACTCCTAGATCTAATGGGTCTATCCTTTCACTTCTGCAATATAAACATGTAGTCGACTTCATAATATCTTAGCAATATTACAGAAACCTCTGTGAAGGTGTGAATGCTTGAAGAGGTTTCTTTGATGCCCTGGGTTATACAGGCCAAATTAAATGAAAAGCCCACAGTGTGAATCTATATTAGATGAATGTGGCTTTGCAATTTATTTGTAGGGAAGTCACACACACACACACACACGCACGCACGTGCGCGCGATCTAATATATTAGAAGGGTCCTAGAACAAAATTCGTAGCTTCTTGCTTGATCATGTATGTACAGACATACATATAGATGATCGTTATATTTTCCTTTTTATCTATAGATAGTCAGCTGTTTTGCTCTGACAAAGCTCAACAAGTTAAGCCTAAATGAAGAATATAGATTTAGTGAACTGCCTTTTTTTAGGTGATTGAAATTAAGAGTAGGTTTTAGAAAGGTTATATGCGTTAATAGTACTAGTCAGAGGGGAAGGAGGAATAGGACAGTTGAAGAACTAGTTTTTGTTTCAGAATATTTAAACAACTTCTAAATCTTCAGTCTAATCTTCTAGTTGATGACTGTTTTAGAAACTGCAGAAATTGGAGTTAAGCAGTGTTCGTCCTCTAAAGCATTTTAGGTATAAGAAAAAAGGAAAAATCTTTACTGAATGAACTCCCACAGTATTTGCTGAAAATCTCATTTGTCTAAAATGTGAAATTTGAAACTGCCTTTACCCTTTCTAATATTTATATACTAATGAGCTAGCCATGTATTTTTCTAATCCTCTCCAAAATCAGAATGTAACACTGACAAATATAAATATTTTACAATTCAGGTTTCAAATATCTCTTGGGAGTGATTATTTAAATGTTTCAAAGTCTCATTTTTAAAGCTGAGCAAGGAGACCAGTGCAGTTTCTTTTAATTCCATTGATACACTTGAGGTACTGTACTGCTTACATAAAAACGTAGCACTTTCTGTAGCTGTTCAATTCTACATAGATTTTATTGATTATGATTGAAAGATAAATTGCAGTTTTTGACAGTGTTCCTTTTTCCTTTGTTGATACAGCACCAACATTTTAAAAATGGGCACTGCCCTGGTAACTATTTGAGAGAATAGCAGGAAATAAAAGGGATATGGCTGTTCACAAAGCGCTTTAAAAAGGATAGTACCTTCACTAATGTTAACGACATTATTTTTATCTAGTGATCTGTATTCATCTGGAGTTCACTTAAAGAATACCCAGAACATTTAAAAATAAAATGTTGCCGTTTAGGTATTTCCAGTTTTTTCTTAAACTGTTGTGGTCTATCACAGCATTAATTGTTTTGAGTGCAATGCAGTTGGTCCATGTTTACTTTTTGAAAGTCATCCTTTTGAAGAGAGTAGGTTATGGATGTTTCCATCTGTCCTTAGACGCTTTTTCTCAGGTAGCTGGCTAAAAGTGTAGATTGATTAGATTACAGATAAATGGTGGTCCCTATTTAACCATCATCCCTTTACAGAGTGATTACATTCAGGAGAAGACTAGAGCAGAGTAGTTCCTTGTGATTGACTTCTGGATCATTCAAGAGGCCAAAATAACTCCCATTAAAGACAATGGGAAAGACTTTAATGGGAGTTGGATTTGACCCCAAGACCCTTCTAGATGATAGATTTTTATATTAAGACTTCTATTTTTTTTGCTTTGCACTGCCTTTATTTCTTTACTCCGTATCTTAACCTGTCTTATTTTTCTTAATATTAATTCTTCCTCTTTCTGCCAGACTCATTCCTGGGCGGTTCTGCTGATTAAGGGAATCTAGACTAAAGGAACATGATTGCATAGATGAAAATGTATCTCTTGAACAACAAGGCCACCTTGACTATTGGCAGGGAATGGTGCTTTTTTTTTTTTCTTTTTCCCCCAAGAAATTAAGTGTGAACAAGCACTTTAGGGAACACGATTCTTGTTAGGAGTTGCTGAAGAATGAAGCTAAGGATTGTATCATAGGTGAGAGTGAAAGGATGCAGCTGTGTATATGTACTTGGAATAATAAACCTTTTTGGTTGGTGGTTGAATGGATCACAATAGAAGCCCTTCTTTGGGTGGACTAGGGTTTTGGGATCAGGTTGATGGCTTTTAATAAAGGGAAGTGAATTGCATTCTCATTTATAGTCAGTACTATGCCTCTACAGTTTTTTCCAAGCTGTTAGAATATCTGTTTTTCTTAAGTTTTCCTCTGGTTTCATACCAAAGACTTTTGCATTTATTGAACTGGATGATGTATTCTGTACAATAGCTTATTCATTTAGTTAGTTTTTCAGCTTGCTTCATTGATTATAAGAGCATGCTTAGTTAATGTGTGTAATTTCTTTACACATACACAATACATTTTATGTTTCTAAGAAGGGAATCTGAGGGAGAATTTTTAACTGTCTCAGTATTCTGAATACTTTGAAAAACTCAATACTGTGCAGATTGACATGAAGCTTTTTACTTAATCAGTATGTTTTGTTCCCAAAGGCTGTGGATCTTTCTATTGATGAATCTAGTCTGACAGGCGAGACTACTCCTTGCTCTAAATCAACTGCCCCTCAGCCAGCTGCTACCAATGGAGACCTCACCTCCAGAAGCAATATTGCTTTCATGGGAACACTGGTTAGATGTGGAAAAGCAAAGGTAATAATATATGGGTAAAGAAGAATGCATTGCATGTCTTAATTCTAAGCAGCCAGATCTACTTTAAAGTTAATCCATCTACTGACAATGTACCTTAATAGCTGTACAATATTTACATTAGACCAATATTTAAAATATATGACCTTTTGCTATTAATATAGAAATGTTTAACTATCTGATGTACTATAGCAGAACTAGTTTTTGTAGCTTACTTCAATTACTTGGGTTCCAAGAACCTGTGATGGGGCAGAAAGAACCAAAAGGGGAGTGTGTGTTAGCCTGTGAACACCACAAGTTCTCCATCATCTCATGAGCACAGGTCTTACTTCTGGGAACCATTCCTTTCAACTGCACTGAAAACCAACCACTGGGGGTGCCAGCAACTAGCTTGGTCATACACCTGCGCCCCCTCCCCACTTCCACTGCGTCGCATCAAAACTCCTGTTGATCCATTCCCTTGTATTCCAGAGCCTGCTGTCTCCCACAGTGTCATCCCTGAAAAACTCAGGCCAATTATAACAGGTGTCCCTATGCTGAACTACCAGTCTCCATGAATATCCTGGTAACCTCATGGTTCACATTCTTCTGGGCCTTATCCACAGGAGTCAGTTCCTCAGCTGTCTGTCAAACACTTTCTGACCAGACCATTCTTTTATGTTTATCCACAATTGCTTTACAAACCCAACATCCCTCTGAATTCAACCCCTCCAGGATAGGCCCCAAGATCATTTTTCTCCTAGGTGAATAACCAGGACTTTAGGTGGGTGCTTGGTGTTCACTAGTGAATGCAGAAAAGGCACGAGCTGATCCCACAGATGCCTCTCCTGCTGAACCACTCAATGTGTACAGCTTTAGCCCTGAAACTTAGCTGCAAATCACCTGGACACCTTCTTGTGGGTCCAGTGCACTGTAGAGAGCTGGCTAGTCCAAACAGCTATGTTTTAGATCTCTCCTGGAATTGGAAACAGAGTAGGGTAGTTACACAATAAGTATAAACCCACCCTTCCCCTGGGTGGATATAAACCTTTAATAGTTCAATTTCCAGTGCCCTGTAGCCTGAACCTTTTGAGAGTTCTGCTGCTGCACCCCTGAAAGAATGTGTACTGAAGTTAGCTAGGTGGAGACAAAAATAGGCAAACACTTTTACATAACTCCAGCAAATAGCTTCCTGACAAAATATCAATCACCCTTATACAAATAGTGGCCCTGGCTCCTGATTATATATTGCTAGGAAAATACTAATGGCTGTTACAGGACACTGGTATTCATTCACACACTCCCATAACACCACCAAGACCCCTAAGTGCAATGATGCTGCTCTAAGTGACAGCCATATGTCCAGTAATTCCAGTACCTGCTTGGGCCTGTCTGCAGCTGCTTGAGGCAGCTCACTTACCCTGAATTCAGCTGGAATGAAACAGGGGTTCCACATGGTCCAGACTGGAGTTTAAATTAATGAAAGGGGAGAGATAGGGAACAATTGACTTTCTCCTCTGCTGGCCAATGAATGGATAGAGCAGTAGTCCACAAATTGTGAGGCACACCTACCCCTCCCTGGTGGGTGCAGAGGAATATTTGTGGGGAGGCATGGCAAGGTCCAGGCTAGCCCCCATCGGGGGTGAAGAGGGAGCACCACCAGTCTTGCTCTGTACTGGCCCCCTGCCTCCACAGCTGAGGAGGGAGGGGAGGCACAGGCAGGTGTAAGAGGCAGCATGAGGTAAAAAGTTTGGGGACCACTGGGGTAGAGTCTCTAGAGGGGGAGGGGCCACCCCTGCGTCCCTGGTGAATGCTATCCTTTCTACTGGGGTGGTCCCAATCACTGTTGTTCCTATCAACTTCTCTAGCCATTGAGGCAGATGGGTGGCATGTATTACCTGAGAAGTTACTGAATACTTCAGCAGAGTGTACAAAATGCTTTGCAAAAATGCTTAACCAACTTCACCAGAATGTTGACAAGCTTAAAAAAAAAATAATCCAGGCAACTAGCCCCTGTTTGATCTATAGACTGTAAACCAATTGTCAAGAACCATTGATATAAAGTCTCAAGTTGGAATGAATTTTATTTTTTAGGGGATAGTGATTGGAACTGGAGAAAACTCAGAGTTTGGGGAGGTTTTTAAAATGATGCAAGCAGAAGAAGTAAGTATTAATACTTCAAGCACATTATGCTTTCTGTAAATGTAAATACTAATTTCCACCGAAAATTTTGTTAATGGAGCTCGCATTGGTATTTTAGCTTAGAAATTTGGAAACTAATCTTTTTTTATTGGTGTGTCTTTTATTTTTCTTCTCTCCTACACAAAACAAGTCTGAACTCAGACCATGAAAGCAGTAATTAAATTCAGATCAGCAAGCTAATGAAAATTGATGTAAAAATGTGCAGTTAATTCAAATAAGATTCTGAATTTGTTAGATTTGTTTCTATGCTAGAACAGTTTTGAAAAATACATGGAAATGCATTCGCTGGGAATTGTTTCCATTTACATTAAATTGTCCTGATGCTCATCATATAGGATGTTTTAGACACCTCAGTAAAACTAACTGAACACTGACTTTGTTATTTAGAACACATGTAATGGTTTCATAACTTTATTTAATCCTTTTTGGCTAAAGGGTCATTGTCAAGACTGACTGCTGCAAAATTTATGCCTCTTTAAATTCCTTTTAAACCAAATTTTTCTTCAGAGAAAAATTACTGTCAAGTCAGCTTGTCAAAATAAGGGGCTTCAAAAGAGAAACATTAGTGTGTGTTGAGAGAGAGAAATCTGGGCAACCTACCAGAAACAGTGTTGCAAGTCTTCTCCAGATTAATGCAATATTGTCCTTGTGCTCTGCTTTCCACTTGGTGTGGGGCTGGGGGGGCGAGGAGGAGGAGGAGGAAATGCCTTGTGCTGAAACACACAAAATCCCGTATTCACAAAACTTCAGAAAGAAGGATTTCATAAGTGTACTTGTGTATCTCTCCTTCAAATTTAGGAAAAACAAGCCCCCATATAAAGGCTCTGAAAACACCCTACCACTTGATTAAAATCACAATGAATTATACATTTCAATGTAGTGTTACAATTGATTAGCATGTTTCCATATTGGAATGCAAGACTATCAACTACAAATGTTAACTCCTTGCCTCCAACCAAAATAAATGTAACTTATTATTAAAGTCTAAGTTCTGTAGGTGGAGGAAGAAAAAGCTTGGCTCAATACACTTGTATAACATTTTAATGAATAGTTAGTGTATGTGCTGGAAAAGAGTTTTCGTGAAACAGAAGAAATTGATCTCAAACAAGTCATAATCATAAACTGCATCTTTATCTCTCCTTGATATGGAGACAGTTTGTTTTAATTCCATAGTGAATAGAAAGCCTTTGACAAGGTCCCTCACCAAAGGCTCATAGATAAATTAAGTTGTCATGGGATAAAAGGGAAGATCCTTTCATAGACTGATCTGGTTAGAAGACAGAGAAGAAAGGTTAGGAATAAATGGTAAATTTTCAGAATGGAGAGGGGTAACTAGTGGTGGTCCCCCAAGGGTCAGTCCTAGGACCAATTCTATTCCACTTATTCATAAATGATTTGGAGAAAGTTGTAAACAGGGAGGTGGCAAAGTTTGCAGATGATACTAAACTGCTCAAGATAGTTAAGACCAAAGTGGACTGTGAAGAATTTCAAAAAGATCTCACAAACCTAAGTGATTGGGCAGCAAAATGGCAAATGAAATTTACTGTGAATAAATGTTAAGTAATGCACACTGGAAAAAATAACCCCAACTATACATTCAATATGATGGGGGGCTAATTTAGTTACAAATCAGGAAAAAGACCATGGAGTCATCATGGATAGGTCTCTAAAGACATCCACGCATTTTGCAGCAGCAGTCAAAAAAGCAAACACGATGTTAGGAATCATTAATAAGGAGTCAGAGAATAAGACAGAATATCTTATTGCCCTTATAAAAATCCATGGTGCTCCCACATCTTGAATACTGCATACAGATATGGTCTCCTCATCTCAAAAAAAATATACTGGCATTAGAAAAGGTTCGGAGAAGGGCAACTAAAATGATTAGGGTTTGGAACAGATCTCATATGAGGAAACATTAGAGGCTAGGACTTTTCAGCTTGGAAAAGAGGAGTCTAAGGGGTTGGGGATATGATAGAGGTATATATAATCATGAGTGATGTGGAGAAAGTGAATAAGGAAAGTTGTTTCCTTGTTCCCATAATATAAGAACTAGGGGCCACCGAATGAAATTTATAGGCAGCAGGTTTAAAACAAACAAACAGTTCTTCACACAGTGCACAGTAAATGTAACCTTGCCTGAGGAGGTTGTGAAGGCTAGGACTATAATAGGGTTTAAAGGAGAACTAGATAAATTCATGGAGGTTAAGTCTATTAATGGCTGTTAGCCAGGGTAGGTAAGGAATGGTGTCCCTAGCCTCTGTTTGTCAGAGGGGAAGTGATGGATTGCAGGAGGGAGGTCATTTGATCATTAGCTGTTAGATTCACTTACTCCAGGGTACCAGGCATTGGCCATTGTTGACAGACAGGATACTGGGCTGAATGGACCTCTGGTCTGACCCAGTACAGCCTTTCTTATGTTGTTAAATAATTATGCTTTCTGAAGGAGTTGGATTTTACTTTGGTCACTTTCTGCACTTTGCTTACTTAAATTCTCTGTGCAGTTTTAATTGGCTGTGGTATTTGTCCCTTCCTTTTTTAAACTATTGTACAGTATTGTTGCTTTCCACTATTTTAAGCAGTTAAAACTGTTGGGTTTCACTCATGTAACTGAAGTGACCCTAGTGCTTTTTCATGTCTAGTTTTGTAGTGAAACTGTACAAAGTTACCTGGAACACCCTCTGAAGTCATTGTCTGTGTCCTTTATGACCATTTAGTTAAGGCAGTGTTTACCAAACTTGTGTTCCATGGAAGGGAACTGCACAACATTGGTGCAGTGTTCTGCACAATGTGAATAGATGTTCTGTGAAAGAATAGTAATTAAAGAAGTCTTAATTTTTTAAATTTTAAATTTGGTATATTTGAAGCGTAGTTTACGGCTCTCTTTTTGAATGACTATAATTTAACATAAAACTTTTTCTAGTTATTGATCTCATATTGAATATTGTGTTTAAAGAGAATTTTGACTCTTGTACTTGATTTTTGTGCTACTTTATATGTGCTTTCCAGTTAGAAATTGTTAGTACAAGTTATTTTAAATTTGTATTTTTGCTTCGTTCTATACAATATAATTAAGCATAAATAACACAATTTTTTTTTTTTTTGAAAACCAAACTACAACAAAATAATATAAATGTTCCGTAAATATATACCAGGCTAAAAAGTGTTCTGTGGCCAAAAAAGTTTGGGAAACCCTGAGTTAAGGCATTAGTTGTAATGGTTCTCTATTAATGAAATGGTGAAGTCTGTTAATAAATTCTCTCAAAATAGTTCATTTTCTGTGACTACTGAGCAAATGGTACCCAGGAATGAGATGCAAGGGTTTTTAAATTTGTCTAATGCATTTATGGACCCACTTTTTTTAATCCTCAGACGTATTTGTCCTTCTTGCAGTCTTTTTATTGCTTTATGTTCAGCCAGATATAGTAGAATTGGGAGGGTCTGTAGTAGGGACCCTTTTTTGGTGCCACACCAAAATATGATAGTTAAGGCAGTTCCCTATTTGTTCTCAGCAGACACCTGAGGTTTCTCTGTTCTTTTCCTGATAACGGAAAATTTCCTAGATGTCAGCTGGAACTGCAAAGTTCTCAATTATAGCTTGATATTAAGAAGTCAGAAAACTTGCCCTTCTTCCTGGGGTAGACATGATTGTGTTCCTGAGCTCCCAGATCTAATATTCTGGTTTGTTAAGCCTCTTTAGGGAAAATACTGAATAGTACTCTGGCTCATTCCTAACACCAACACAGTGAGAAGTAATCTGAAGTACAAAATCAACTCGGCTATTCTCTGTGAAGTTGTCCAAAGGATTCTGACTCTTTATTTTACTCTAGTTTTTGGAAAGCTTTTCTTACTGCCTGATAGAGCATTCAGTATCTGCTATATGTATTTTTCATACCATAGTTTAACTTGTGCTACTATGTAGATGAACATCTGGACATCTAATGTAAGTGTCTTCTTTCCTGTCTCTCATTTTATGGTTTCTAACTTGCTTTCTGCAGAAGCTGGCTTTGTATGCAGTTGTCTGTGTGTTTGGCATTGAGTGTTATGGATCTTTCTATGGAATGACCAGTTCTGAATCTCCTCCAGATGACCAGCAAATCTCCTGGGATATATAGTGGCCTTTCATGACTCTGATACTTGTTTAGACCTTGAAAAAGTCACATTTATCCCTCTATTACCTGGAGCCATAGGATTGTCTATCTGTTTGCAAGATCTATAGGGGTTTCAAATCCACTTTGCCTACTTGTAAATACTCAAGATAAATAACTTTATAAAAAACATGGAACATTCATTATGTTCTTCACTCTAATTACTCTTTTGAGGCTTGACTTCTACTTCTCACAAGACTGGAATAGAGCATTAGATTATGCATAGTGCAATGATATTTCTACAACTTAAATGTGCCTGATAATTCTACATTTTGGTGGTGTCAACTTTGACAGAGTTCCCATTACACTTTTACATTTTTGAAACTTAGTGTTATAATTTGTATTCTAGTATTGCTTACATTTTTGTTTAAACATTAATGATTCAGTTGTCACCTTAAACTCTTAAATTTCGTCAAGGCTCCAAAGACACCTCTGCAGAAGAGCATGGATCTTTTAGGAAAACAGCTTTCCTTATATTCCTTTGGTATAATAGGTAAGAACATATCTGTATCTGCATTTGAGCTTTTTAGGAGCATTCATTATTCATTCCTGCTAGACACCTACATAGCTGTAAATAAAATGTTGGTTTTGGAAAATGTTGGGATTTAAAAACACTTTATTTTTCTGCTTGCTTTTAATTTTATTGGTGTGGAACAGCAATCGATTGAAAACTACTAAGCCAATGTTGCTTTCATACCTGTAGATCTTTGTTGCATATGTCCTTCTGACTGCTATAGATCTCTTCTCCCACTTTCTTATTTTTCTGATACCTTGCTACTCTAAATCCTTCTTTCCTTTTAGATGGCCATTTGTGCCTCCTCTTTTTTAGTTCTGAGTCTCAGTGCCAATGCTGTTCAGTGGTTTAGCTGACAAATTTTATTTCACTTTTGATGATAGATGTCGCCATACTAACAGACTTGTATCACACTGGCTAAGGAAGCTGAGCTGTACAATGCACTAAGCTTGGGTTCTACAGCTGCAATATACAGCACAAATGACAAATTTACATGTGCTTAATGTTTGATCATCCTGAAGCCCCTATGTTGTTTTATATTTAAATACACCCTGCTTTGTTCTGTTTGTAGGTATTATTATGCTGGTTGGCTGGTTGCAAGGAAAGCATATCCTTGATATGTTTACTATTGGTGTGAGGTGAGAATTTCATATCAAAGTGAAAAATATTCTTCTTTGAACACTTAAGCAAACACTTGAAAATCAGTTGCATTTGTATTATGGTGTGTCTGTAGAATATGTGCTGTGCTTTTAAACCACTTTATATTTCCTATCAAATGCCTTATAGAGCGTGAGAGTTAACCCTTGAGGGCTCAGCCAATTGCTTGTTGATCATTTAGTAGTAAGGCATTCCCTGGGAAATATCCCGCCCTCTGACTCCTCCACCTTACCAAGCTTCACAATCATCATCACTGTGTATCAGTATTAAATTGTTTAAAACTTATACAGTGTGTGTATAACAACAATATATAATGTATTTTGTCTGGGGGAGAAAAATTCCCTGGAACCTAAGCCCCCCTATTTATATTAATTCTTATGGGGAAATTGGATTTGCTTATCATTGTTTTGCTTTGTCACATTTTTCATTAACATAACTATAATGTTAAGTGATGAGTTCCTGTCTCTGAACAGTAAACTCTGAAATCATGGCATATTGGTTCATCTACAGAGGGTGCCACGCTTTTCCAGACTAAATGACCTGTGATTAGAGCAAAGTAGTAGCTGCTTTGTTTTCTGTTAGTATACCCATAAAACTCTGTCTCTACCTTGATTGATCTTTCTTTTTTTTTTTTTAGTCAGTACATTGACTTCTAAGCCAGTGTGTTTTTGTTTACTTTTTTATTGCAGTTTGGCTGTAGCTGCAATCCCCGAAGGACTACCTATTGTGGTAACAGTGACATTAGCCCTTGGAGTGATGAGAATGGTCAAGAAAAGGGCTATTGTAAAAAAGCTACCTATTGTTGAAACTTTAGGTATGTCTAAACGAAATAAAGAATATTGTGATATTAATGTGATGGCGTTAACAAGAAGAAAAGTTTAAAAAGTCTGTTCAACTACTATGTTAGCAACAGTTTTACCCAGACCATGGTAATACTTTAAATACATTATTGAAGCTTTTTTACTGAAATTATTCTATTTATTTACTGCAGGACCTGTGATGCATGTTCTCCAGGTTCTTGAGCCTAGCATCAGGCATATAGATTTCCTTGGTTTATATGTCATTATCAGGGCTGTAGTTTCACAGGTGAAACAGTATGGAGGAAAACTGTTCACCCAGTTAAAACACTTATTCTCTTTTCTGTGCTTGGTTAAATAAAATACTGATGCTTTAAAAATTGGCAGGTTGCATTCTATTTAGGAATAGTACCACTGAGGTATTTGTGAATAACACTTCTAAGTTTCAGTGCTAGAAAATCGCATGTTGCATCATGAGGAAGTCTATATATCACTTTTCAAGTATGTATGTTTTTAATGTCGTACGTGAAGCTGTATTTTAGATATTAAACAAGGACTTGCATCTCGATCCTGTCTGGTGCCTCAATGCATTGATACTAGTGGACGTGCAGAGTCTTCAGTGCTGCAGGGTTCTCAACACTTTTAGAGTTTGAAATGTCAAAGGCATTGAGACACATTATCTCAAGATGCTGTTACTTTTCTTGCATTGTATGGTTAATAAATCACACATTCCAGAAATCTCTGCTATCCAATTAAACATTTGGATTTAGAATAGTTGAAATAAGAAAGACATTAATGCAACTTTGACATAAAATTTTAAATGCTCAAGTTAAGAAATTCATGTAAAGGCATTATCTTTGCTAGAGTAATAAATATTACTTGTTAGCATGTAAGGAAGAACTTGATTGCTATGAAAATAAGAGCATTAAACTTTATTGTTCACTATGTTTTCTGACACTTAATATAGTAGGTTGTAGTTCAGTAAACAGGAAGACAAACCTTCTGGAAGATCATAGTTCTTAGCTGCATTCATAACTCTTTGCATAGTTTGAACTACCTATTGACAATTTTGCATTAAATCCTTTTTGAATCAGTTTATAAGTGACTAGAAATTTTTTGCCTCTGTGCTTTTAAAAAAACGCACACACCCTGCATTGGATTTTATAAAATCCAAAAAAATGGAATCCTAACCTAGGATTACTTTTTGGCATACAAGAATTCTGAAGGAGATAGTGAGAAATTAAAGCATAAGTGAAAACTGTAGCTGGCTAGATATTTTAGCACCTGCTCTCTAATGAAGTTCTGCAACAAGAACATCTTATCCAAGTTCCAAAGAACTTGGAAATATATTTGTGTTCACTAAGGTTTGTTGGCTCATAAGCTACTCATTTTTCAAAGAACACTTCCTATCTTATATTTAATTTAATTGTTTTCTCAGGTTGCTGTAATGTGATTTGTTCAGATAAAACTGGAACTCTAACCAAGAATGAAATGACTGTTACTCATATTTTTACTTCAGATGGACAGCATGCTGAGGTATGTGGTAGGAATATATTTTTAAACTTTCTCTAGTGACTTTTAGTGTAGATGAAAAGTGCCAGACTGAAATATGTTAATTGCAGCAAATTCAGAGCTGTCTGAGGTAGTGTAACCTTATCCATGCCATTGTGCTATGCCTCAGTACAGTTCTGCAGGGACCACCTCTAGCGGGAAAGCTAGTTCTGTCCCCATGCCTGTTCAGTACTTTGAGATTTCTGGGCCACATTGTCCCAGTTGCTCTGCCTATAAGGAATTCTCCATAAACATAGATAGGAAGATATGGCTCTTTGAGCATGCTGTCAGCATATTATGATGGCTTTGGTTTAAAAAAAAAAAAATATTTGAAAACAGGATTATGGTGGCTACTTGCTACAGCATGAGAATAAAAATGAAATCTAGTTGCTCTAGACTTCAGAGCCAGGGTATCAAACATACCAAAATCATTTTTCTGCCCTCATGGTTGCAAGGAAAAAAATTTGGTTCAGACTTGTAAGTTAACTGATAGCGATGTCTTAATGAATGTATAGACAAGTTGAAATAATTAAATGTGGACTCCTCCACCATGCTAATGTCTTCAGAGTTAACTCTTTAAAGCAGACATCTTGGTGTTGAGAGTAACTGTTTCATTGCTGATCATTTTAATGAATGGTATGAAGAAGGGTGTGGCAATGAAGGTATAGTGAGGACAGAATTGCTGCCAGGAGGGAAATGCACAAGGAGATACAAAGATAAAGAAGAGTGGCAACAACAACCTTGGTGGATGGTGAATGAGAGCAAGGCTGTCTCTACACTAGAGACCTTAGAGTGGCACAGCTGTACCAATGTAGCTGTGCTGCTGTAAAGGTCTCCCCTGTAGCTATTTTATGTTGATGGGGGAGAGCAATTATTGGCATAATTAAAACACCCCTAATGAGCGGTGCTAGCTATGTCGGCAGGAGAATATCTCCTCTCTGACATAGCACTGTCTACACTGGTGCTTCAGTCAGTGTAACTATGTCACAGAAGAGGCTATGTCTACATTAGCAAAGAGACAACTGCTGGTGGGTCCTGAGGGGAAGGGAAACCAATATCCTAAGCTTTTGCTTACCACTGATAAACCAATAAGAATACAGCATTGAATACTGAATTAATTTTGAATTTTAATTACAGATTTGAAAGTTGTAGTCCTATATTCTAAAGAAATATTAAACTGTTCACAGAGTTAAATACTCTTTAACCTAAACCCTTTGCAGTAGAAGCTGATTAGGAAATTTGTGTGTACTTTTCACTTGTTATAATTGTTCCATTTTTAAATTACTTATATTCCATTATCTGTATGGGAGAGTCTGGATTTATGAAATGAACTGGTAATCTTGCCTTTCAGTCTTTCACTTTATGCTGTGTT
The DNA here is from genome assembly GCA_007922305.1 of Dermatemys mawii. Classification (NCBI taxonomy): domain Eukaryota; kingdom Metazoa; phylum Chordata; order Testudines; family Dermatemydidae; genus Dermatemys; species Dermatemys mawii. The sequence continues at coordinate 58,123,610 of ML677349.1, forward strand.
TGGCTGTTTTTGTCTTACAGGTTACTGGAGTGGGCTATAACAGATTTGGAGAAGTCATACTTGATGGTGATGTTGTTCATGGGTATAACAATCCCTCTGTTAGCAGAATTGTTGAGGTAAGCGTTCAACACAGTAAGCAGTCTATTTTCATTGAATTAGTACAGGAATGGTATTTTGCCTTGACCTCTGTTTTATTTGTGTCTTTGTAGGCAGGTTGTGTGTGCAATGATGCAATAATTAGAAACAGCACTCTAATGGGAAGACCAACAGAAGGGGCCTTAATTGCACTTGCTATGAAGGTGTGTACCTAATTCATGGTGGTTTTTCTCCTCATGTTAGAGGCATTGTTAGTAGGAATGAGTACTTACTAACTAGTAATGCTACAGTTGTCTCTTCATTGAAGAAAACCACATCTTCTCCATACAAGGAATCTTTTATTATGAAAAATTACTGGGCATCCTAACAATTTAGATAATGAATAGGAGATGAAAATGGAACTGAAATAAAATCATGTTAAGATTTGGATCTGATTTTTAAGTTTATGATTCAAAAATGAAATTTAATTTATATCCAGAATAAAGTAATTTATAACTTGTCTATTTTTACTTTGAATTGTTGACCGTTTAAAGTGGTCATTTAGTTTGATGATAGCACATTTGTCAAGTAATCAGCATTTGCTTTGAAGCTGGAGAGGATTAGAAAAGATGAAAATAGTGGTACATAAGCAATTGCTTATTTACTGGTACTTTAAATGGTGCAACTCTGAAAGGTGCTATTTAAGTGTTGGATACAGGCAATTGAGTAATTTTTCATTAAACAAGATTTCCTCTATATGCTGTGACAATGAACTACTAAGACGAGTTGGGCAGGTGACAGTGAACCTAATTTTTCTATGACTGCATAGCTTTGTACCTTTATTGTGTAACAATCTCTTCTCCCCCCTATCGGAGACTTGGAATCCACACACAGCTTCTTGCAGAGATCTATCTAAAACCCTACACTCTTGTGACTCCACAAGGATTATGGGATTGATAAGAAACCCTGAAAACTGCCTCACCGTGGCAACCGCTTCTTGCCAGCCCGGCAGTGCACTGTGTACTGGCAGGGGGAGTGGTGCCATTTTAAGATGTGAATCAACTACATTATAGAGAGTAGTGGGGTTCAGCAGGCAGGTAACATTGCATTATTTTTAATCAGCATATTTCCCCCAGAGTTGGGTGGGGTTGGGAATGGAGTTAGAGTTGCAGTTAGGGTTGTGGTAGGAAGAACAGCAGACAAATTGAGTTTTCCCTCAAGCTTCACTCTGAGTCCTGGCAGCCACAAATTTTCAGATGAACTTTTTGTTGTGATGCACCTTAAGGTTCCTTTTGCAAATTGAAAACCACTGGTATTGGTTCTGCTGAGGAGATATGAATCCTTCTATTTGAACCTCTGCTGTGGTCTTGCTTTATAATTTTGGACAAGTCACTTAATGCAGTGGTTCTCAAATTTATTTCATTTGGGCTCCTTTTCTTTGTGTCTTTAGTCATTCATGCCACCTGTGGCCCCAAGTAAATATACCACCACCCAGCTCTGAAGGCAGGGTGGAGAGCAGTGGCTGCTGGCTGAGTGTTCAGCTCTGAATGCAGTGCTGCAGCAGTACAGAAGTAAGGATGGGAATGTGAAAAGTGATATTTGTCAATATCACTCTTCACAGCAGATTTAGTGCCACCTTGCAACCTTCTGTACTGCTGTTGCCACCCTGAGTCTGACAGCCAGCGCCCCGCTGCATCCAGATGGTGGGGAGAAGGTAGCCCTGGGATCAGGCTCTTCCTGTTGAGGCGTGTGGGGATGAGGGGGAGAGCCAGAGCCTGCATGGTGAGGCTCCAGCTGTCCCCTTTATTCCCACTTCCCAGGTGTGCATAACCCTTCTGCATGAGCCCCAGCCACCTGGGGCTGAGAGCCGGGGCTCTTTTTAAAAAACAAAACCCCCCCACACAGTTCTTGTCTCCCATGACCTATTGCCATGCCTCCCTTGGGAGGCCCACCCCATAGTTTGAGAACCGCTGACTTGACTTGTCTGCCCGTTTCCCAGCAATACAATAGGTAACATTTGCCTGTCTCATGGTATGCAGGCTTGAGTCATTGTAAAGTGCTTTTTAAAACCTGGAGAAGGGGCTATAGAATACTAAAGTAGCTGTGCTCTAGAAGTTGCATACTGCTCATTAAAACATATCCAACAGCAAGATCTGTGTTGTCATCTAGGTATAACTATAAGACACAGATCTTTGGATGAAAGGCAGAATATTGTATGAGAACAAAATAGATGTGATTTGAAAATGTAAAAAATATACGGTTGGTGACAGATATTGAAACACAAAAAAAGTGTGGGTTTGTTCATTGGTGTTTATCAAAGCTTATATTGAAGCTGGACTAGTGGGACTTGCCTTTAGTTTTGATAGTCATTTATAAACCTATTCAGTTATTTCCCTAAGAATGCAAATGAACCATTTGAACTTGTGACTTGAAAGGCTAGTAGCCTGGCTAAATGAATAAAAATGGTTTTGATATTACTGTTACATTTTACACAGATGGGTCTAGATGGACTCCAACAGGACTACATTAGAAAAGCAGAGTATCCTTTCAGCTCAGAGCAAAAATGGATGGCTGTTAAATGTGTGCACAGAACACAACAGGTAGGCCTTTTCCATGGATATTTCCTCACCCAGTGATGTGAAACTTCCTATAGCACAGGAAATGGTGTATAAGCTAGCTCTGTTTAACTTCAGAAGTTGTGTACAGGAAAGAACTAGCATACCAGCAACACAGCACTACACCTGTGAGTCTGAGGGAAAAAGTTTGGTGTGAAACTAGTTTAATTTTCTTTCTCTGAAGTGGTGGTTGAAAACCACAGGGAGTTTGTGGAAGTATACAGTGAAATCAGACATTTTAAATGCAAAATTTGAGCTGCTCCATAGAAATAACATGAGATTCTGTTAATGTTCTGCTGTTTTCTTGGCAATGTAGTTACATGGCAAGAAGGAATATACCAATTTAACAGAAAAAGGAATTTCATTGTGAAATAACCATTTCATTTGAAATAATAGGAGGGGAAAAAAACTTTTCTTCTTAGCATATACATATTATCTATCTGTATGTTTACCTCCTCTTCCCTCCTCCACCTCCCCGCACCTCTACTCCCTCCCCCAAAAGTGTCAAGTGGAATACTTCGGTTTGAGCGAAAGTAAGAATCGCTGCTAAGTCTGACCAGCATAAACTAGCCACAGACTCCTAAACAGCATGTGTCTTGGAAGGCAATGGATCCTGGATTTATGGAATATTCCCCTGGTGCTTATGGCAAAAGAGTTAGCTTGCTGTTAAAGCTTCAAAATAATACCAGAAACTCTTCAGTTGTGGAGATGAAAGGTTCTAATTCGTGGTCTGCCCACTTTCCATGCTGCACTGCTTCAGATTCTCAGCGTATTAAATCATTAGCTTTAGGATAGAATCTGCAGAAGAATTAAGGAGAGCTTAGCAGCCTAGATTTGATTTTTATTTTTATTTTATTTTATTTTATTTATTTATTTATTTTAAATTACCTTGGGAGCAAGGAGGATGACGGGAGTCTCTAGCGCATGCTGCAGATAATCTCTTCCCTTACCCTCAGTGTTTTGGTGATCTTATTAGGTTTGAACCTTTTCATGACTCCTCCTGCTGATCTCTGAAACAAAGGTCAGTTGGGGAAAATTATAATACAAACAACTTGACTACCTACAATAATTTAAAATATCCTGGCTTTACCAAGACCTGAAAAAATTGAACTCTTTGTATAATTTAGAGAGGATTTTAACACAGATATTTCTTTGGATAGCTGGCCTTCTAATTTAAGGCTTGGATGTGGGGCTCAGGAGGTCTGAGTCTACACTTCAAACAGGGTTTGTATAATTTGCAGTTCGTATGAATGTACTCGTGCTAGTTTTAATCTAGCATAGGACACAGTGGCATGAGCTGTATGAGCATGCCTGACTCCCTGGGTAGGCCATACTGAAGCCCATACCACCGTGGTGGTGTTGCTATTTTTAGCAAGCTAGTTAGATTTAAAGCTAGCACCCATGCTACAAATTATACTCAGTCGCAGTGTAGATATAGTCTGTGTTCTGTTCCAGGTTCTGCCACAGGCTTTTCTGTGGTGCAGTTTCCCATCTGTTTGCAATTAGTGCCAGTCAAAATGGTTTTTATGGAAACCAGGTCTGAAACCTGATTTTATTCTTTGAGATTACAAATTTGATAAAAGTAACTGCATAAATTTGAATGTATTTAGACTTTGTACTACACAACTTGCTGATTAAAAAGTTGGGACTACACAATATTAGAATATGCATTAAATGGATCAAGAAAGGACATCTCAAAAAGTAGTCCCCCGTGGCAATCAGTGAATGGGGATGTTTCTGGTTGGAGTTGCTCAGAGCTTAGAACTAGGCTTGATGAACATTTTAATCAGTGATCTGGAAGTAAATATAAAATCACTGCTGATAAAATTTTCAGATGATACAAATGCAGAGTTATAAATCTGGGAATGAGGAATGCAGACCATATTTACAGAATAGGGGATTGTGTCCTGGAAAGCAGTGACTGTGGAAAAAACTTAAGGATCATAGTGGACATTCAACTGAACATGAGCTTCCTAGTTTGGTACTGTGGCAAAAAGGACTAATGCAATCCTTGGATGTATAAACAGGAGTAGTGAGTAGAAGGGAGGTGATTTTATCTGTATATGTGGCATTGAAACTCAACTGAATATAGTTCCTGTTCACAATTTAAGGAGACTGTTAGAAAAATTGGAGAGGGTGCAGAAATAAGCCAAAAAACATGGTTTGAGAGCTGGATCAAATACCATTCAGTGAGAGATGTATAGATTAATAGAATTTGTACAACTGGGGCTTTCTTTTCACCCTTTGTCTTGTCTATTTGGGGCAGATCTACTTGACAGACCTATATCAGAATAACTGTTCAGGAGTATGAAAAATCCATGCTCCTGAGTGACATAATTACACTGACGTAACCCCCAGTGTAGATAGCACTATGCTGACAGAGCTTCTCCCACCAACATACCTGCCATCTCAGAGAGGTAGATCAACTGCACCAAGGGAGATACTCTTCATTATAGTGCTACCGATGCAGTCATGCTGCCCATGCAGACAAGCCCTACTGCATTGTACATGGAAACAAGCCCTACTGCACGTTAACTTTTCAGGACATGAACTGTCTAATGTGTATATCCACATTGCTTAATAAAATGCTCTGATTTCAGGAGGGCTTTGTAGATCAAAGGTGGGCAAGCTGTGGGTCACATCCAGCCTGCGGAACCCTCCTGTCTGGGCCTTGAACTCCCGGTTAGGAGAGGCTAGCCTCTGGCCCCTCCCCTGCTGTACCTCCGCAGCCATGTCGCTGCACAGGCAGCGCTCTGGGTGGCAGAGCAGTGTGGCAGCATGTCTGGCTCCGGCCGGGCGGCGTGGCTGCCAGACATGCTGCTCTGAGCAGCATGGTAAGGGGGACAGGGCCAGGAGGTTGGATGGGGGACAGTAAAGAGACAAGGAGCAGTTGGATTGGGTAGAGGTTTTGAGCGTGGTGGTGGTCAGGGAATGGTGAACAGAAAGGGGGAGTCCCATGGGGACCTGTGAGAAGGCAGGGGTGTTGATAGGGGTCACGGTAGTCAGGGGACAGGGAGATGGGGGTTGGATAGGGGGGGGGGGGGGTCTCAGGAGGAGGCGGTCAGGGACAAGGATTGGGTGGAGAGGTTGGATGGGTTGATGATTCTGAGGGGGAGGCAGTCAGGGGGTGAGAAGTGGATGGGGCAGGGGCCAGGCTGTTTTGAAGAGGCACAGCCTTCCCTACCCAGCCCTCCATACAGTTTTGCAACCCCGATGTGGCCCTTGAGCCAAAAAGTTTGCCCCCCTGGTTCTAGATGCTACTGTAATACTATTAATGTATATAGTACGCATTTAAAATTACACTTACGAAAATAAATTTTAGCTTTAAATGAATGAGTTAGCTCTTATATTTCAGAGTGTATGATATAGGTTAGAGGACTCTAGTTATTCATGTGTGAATATTTTTTTTCCCCTTAGGATAAACCAGAGATTTGCTTTATGAAGGGTGCTTATGAACAAGTGATTAGATACTGTACAACATATAACAGCAAGGGGCAGACCCTGCCTCTCACCCAACAACAGAGAGAACAGTATCAACAAGAGACCATATCTATGGGCTCTGCAGGACTTAGAGGTAAGGCCATTCTAGTGTACCATCTCTACGGGTTAATAAACTGCTTAACGGTGATGTTTGACTCACTACTTCATGGTAAGTGTAAAACATAATTTTGGATACCTTAAGAAAACTCCTTAACTCAAACCTTTTCTAATTTTGTTGTGTTCACCAATTTCTTCAGATTAGGACTGGGTGTGAAACTGGCACTTTAGTTTAAGAGTTAAGAAATAACATGATTGACCATGGATGTTGACACGTACCTCAGGTTTCAGTTTCTTCTCCTGTCTGATCATCCAAGAGATAAGATTCCTCTCCACTTAACTATCTGTCATCTTTGGTTTTTGCACAAATTGATTTGTGGGTTTTTTGGGTAATCCAGGTTCTCCCATATTCTTCTGTTTTGTTTATCTTGTATGTGGGGTTAGAGACTCTTATTGAGCCAGAGGTTTGTGTGTCACACTTGCCTGAACTAGTCAGCATGACTAAATATTGGTTGGGGCGGGGGGGGTTTGCTAAAGCTACTGCTGCAGTCAGTGCTCACAGGAATAGACACTACTTCAGGTGATGGTCCCTATGTGTGTGATACATGTAGGCACGCATGCACACCATGCACGTAGGTCTGGAATTCCTTCAGTGCAGTATCCGTTGACGTGCACATGCTCAGTAGCTCTCTGCATGCTCCTGCCCAAAGGTATAAGAGGCAGTGTGTGTCAGTGCCTCTTCAGTTCTTAACTGTTGCATGGCCGGAGTTGGAATTGTCCTCCTTTGCCATTGCAGAACCTATCGGAAATTTAATTGTAAATAATTTGTTTTAGCTTAGGAATTCTAGTTAGTATATAGTTTAGTACAGAATGGAATTACTCTTCTCTCCCCAACCCCCACCCAGCCGGGTGAAAATTCTCCTGGTCCCAGGACTATGGCCACAGTTCTAGAATTCAGAAACTCTCTCTCCTGCCTTCAATCCTTCACCATCAGCAACAAGCGTCGCTGGCGCATATCTCTAAGTGCAGTATGTGTATATCCTTCCTACCCAGAACTAGAAAGGCCTGAGAACTCTGACTGAATGTTTCTGATAGAAGAGGCTATGAGGCCCTGCATGAACTTGGGGGACCCTCCGTACCCCCTGTACATCAGCCCAACCAACAGTTCCCCTCCAAGTACAAACCTCACAGTGGAGCCCTTAACAGTGAAGACCAAGGAGTTAACACACAAGGCCCCACTTGAGAGTAAGACACTTGCATGAGCGTAGGGTCAGCCCCTCAAGCAGACTGTCCAAAAGAAATGCGTTTCCTCCCTGAGCTGGTCCAGGTTGGGTGAGGGGTTGTGTGCAGAACTGGCTATGAAGTCCCCCAGGCTGAAGGGTAAGACATGGAAGAAAAGAGATGTTGGTTCTGATGGAGACTTCATGGGGGAGTGGGGAGGAGAGACTTACCAGTCCCATCCACAAGTTCAGGTCTGGACTCGTAGTCAGTACTGCCTCACTTACCCAGTGATCATCCAGCTGTCATCAAACTGGTCCATCGAGAGTCTCTATTAGAACTTTCATACTCTGGGCTATACAGAGACCTTAGTAATGCTGTAGGATATCTTCCTCCCCTGCCTGCAGTCTCCACTCTGTTCAGGCCCTGCTGTCCTGAAAGACGTCCTTACCCTGGAGAAGGAACTGGTACTATTGTCTCAAAGATCTTTAGCCACAGGACTGGTAATGTGAAGGCTTCAATCATTCAACTTTGCTAGAGAGGTCCAAAATATTATCCAAGACCTCCCCTTTGAGGCCAACCTTCTTAATGAAAAGAGAGACAAGCCTTTACATTCTGTAAAGGACTCAAAGATCCCCCCTGTGGTCCCTGGAAATTTACACCTGTAATCACCGGCATTGCTTATGGAGCTTTTTAAAAAAGTGGCATCACGTGAGCGATCCTCCAGTCATCTGGTACAGAAGCTGATTTATATGGAAAGTTATATACCACAGTTAGTAGTTCTGCAATTTCACATTTGAGTTCTTTGGGAATTCTTGTATGAATACAGTCTGATCCTGTTGACTTATTACTGTTTAATTTACCAATTTTTGCCAAAACCTCCTCTAATAACACCTCAATCTGGGACAGTTCCTCAGATTTGTCACCTGAAAAGAATGGCTCATGTTTGGAAATCTCCCTCATTCTCAGCTGTGAAGATAGATGCAAAGAATTAATTGTTTCTCTGCAATGGCCTTATCTTCCTTGAGAGCTCCTTTAGCATCTCATCCTTTAGCATATCCTCAAGAGAGCTTCTAAATGCAAGACATCTGCATAGCGGTGTCTTGGAGTTCCATCCATAGTTTCATGCAACACTATGCTCTAACTCAAGCAGCAAGTGGCAGATGCAGTGATAGGAACAGCAGTACTACAAACATCTCTGCTGCCAATTTCCTCTCACCTGCCTCTAGTTTGGACACTGGCTGGTATTCACCCACTGAGGAATATACATAGGGACCATCTCTTGAGGAAGAAATGGAGGTTCATTACTGTAACTTGAGGCTCCAAGAGGAGGAACTGGAAAGGTGTTGAGCCATGTTGCCTCTTGTAGCCTTGTTTGGGAAGCACAAAGAGAGCTACTGAGTATGTGCAGGCGAATGGACCCGACTTTGAAGAACTTCTGGACTCAGGAGTGTGGCGCACATGCATACCCATGTGTGGAGTACAGATAGGGACCACACATCTGGGAGCTTACTTACTATACTGGAGATTCATTTCTTCTGTAGGCTTCTAAATTGTCTGAGAAGATACAAATATTTAAATATGTCTGCTTGTGTTGCTTTAACATGAAGGTTAATAAAAAGGGTTGGGTGGGGTGTTAAACAAGAAACTTGTGGGCTGACCATCCATCCATGACAGCCTTTCATTGACCTTTGCAAAGGGTCATGGACATGGTGTATTGACCTTACTTTGTTTTATGGATTTAGTTTTAGCTTGCTTACAACCTTATTTTTTTAAAAAATATTTGTAAATTGAAATCACTTACCCTCTTTATATAAGCTGACAATATTTAGCCTTTACCAGTGGGCCAGTTTATCCTATATTGGTGCACTTATCCTCCTAGTCATATTAATATTATTAAAAACAGCAATTGTGTGCAATAAGATCCTGATATTCCTTTTCTCAAATACCGAAAGCAATTTTTTTTCATGAGGTAATGACTTCCAAAGCTCGTGAAGGGGTGTCTAGCTAGCTCGCCCACATCCTCCCCAATACTCCTTGGAGAGACAGGGCACCAAAAAGCAAACCAGAATATATCTAATAGCAGTCTCTATTTGGAAAATTGTGACCTGAGGATGCTACTGCTATCTCACTTTCTGCTGAATGAGGCCCCTGTCCTGCAAATATGCACATAATAGTTGCATTGATTTCAATGGGTAAAGTTGTTCATGTGCGAGTTTCTCCCCCCCCCCCCCAAAAAAAATTGGCCCCACAGTCCTTACGCACCCATCATTCATTTTTATTTGAAAAAAACTGAATTTTATCCTTTTTTAGAAAATATAGGATGTGGTTGAAATATTTATTTTGGAAGGGGGACTGTTAAATGTGTGATGTGGGTTAGTTATTAAATTGTTTGTTTTAGTTTTAAAAGATTCACTTTTTTCTTGTTTTCTTAAAGTTCTGACCCTAGCCTCTGGCCCTGAGCTGGGACAGCTTACCTTTTTGGGGCTGGTGGGAATAATTGACCCTCCAAGGACTGGTGTAAAAGAAGCTGTAACTACACTTATTGCTTCAGGAGTAGTAATAAAAATGATTACTGGAGATTCACAGGAGACTGCAATTGCTATTGGTATGAATACACCTCCTTCCTCTCATTTTGACTTGTTGGGTCCCGTTAATGGTCTTATTGTTACTCTAAAGTGGCTTATGTGGTGCAAATAAAAAATTAGAAGTAAGGTTTTGTGAAATTTACAAATATATAGAATATATAGTTTGCATTTTAGTAGACATAAGATTGTCAAATGTGAAGTAACAGGAAAGTGTATAGTTTAAACTGAGTATCCCTTTAAACTGTCGTCTGAAAATTGTTTTTAAACTTAAGATTTGTAAGTGAGACCATTTTGGTTTGGTTAGTGTGGTATTTTTCCCATCTAGCTGTAGTGCATGGTAAATCAATTTAACAGTTCACTTTTGTATAGTTTTCCTTGTCTGTGGAGGGCCTTTCACACAGGAGTAAGGGAGAAACAGCCACTTAGGGAAACTGGCCCAGATTACTCAGAGCAGATATGGCACCTGAAATGATTTCTAACTTTTTATGTGTGACTGGATTTCAAGTTGAAAGTAGCTTTTTTGTGTGTTAACTTTGAACAATTACCTAGTTGACTTTTATACTTGATTGGCTTAAAGAGGAGCTTGTAACAGAGGGGAATTCTTTGTGTGGGCTGATCATGAAGCCTTGTAAAAGGAGTTAAGTTAGATTGAAATTTCACTTTTGCATGAGGTTTTTTTTACCACACACTTAAAACTTCCTATTTTATGACCCCATCCTTTATCTACCTGTTCACATCCATTTGCTAATTTCCTATTCCTTTTTTTATTTTTATTTTTTTTTTATTTTATTGTAAGCTCTTTGGGACAGGGAGTGGTGTTTGTTGCTATGTTTTTACAGCACATAACACAATAGGGCACTGACCTGCTTGAGGCCTCTAGATGTTGATACAAATATAAACATCTAATCAGAATAGAATTCACAACACATTTGGAGTAATTACCTGAACGCCTGAGAAATAAGTCTGCTGATTTCATAATGAGTTATGAAGCTTCTGGAGTAAACATATATGTAGCAAACATAAGGCAGAATAAATGCACAAAATCTTGTATTTCTTATACTAGAAAAACTGGTAGTCTGTTAAATCACTGTTTCTTGTTTCTTTTTTCTTTCTTTCCAGCTAGTCGCCTTGGGTTTTATTCCAAAAATTCACAGTCCTTCTCAGGAGAAGAAATAGATGCTTTGGATATTCAACAGCTTTCACAAATAGTACCAAAGGTTAATACAACATTCCCCTCAGACCCTTGACTAATTTCAGTTATGTAATAAAAGGATATAGCCTATGCTGAGAGAAGCATTCTTATTTATAAAGAACTGAACAGCAGTACTTTCTAAAACTGACAAGATGGTTTTAATAGAAATTGATGATGCAGTAAATTATGAAAAGCCAAACCCTCTAATTTAGGAACATAGAAACCATTATAGGAGACCAAGCCAGCTGTTCACTATGTATAGGTCTACACTTCTACTTAAGTTGATCAGCTTGCATCGCTCAGGGATGTGAAAGATGCACACGTCCCTCCAGGATTGTCCTGGAGTCTCCAGGAATTAAAGATTAATTTTAATTAAGGATAATGTTGTGATGAAACCTCCAGGAAGTCATCTAAACAAAGTTGGTAATCCTACCCTCAAGTGACCTAAGTCCTGCCAATATAGCACCAGTGTGGACAGTGGAGTGTCTCCCACTGACATAGCATCCGCCTCTCGCAGAGGTGGAGTAATTATGCTGATGGGAGGGCACTTTCCTGTTGTCATAGAGCATCTTCATCAGACACATTACAGTGGCACAGCTGCACTAATGCAGCTGCATTGATGTAACACTTATAGCGTAGACCTGCCCTTAGTCTGACCATGTCCAGATGCTTTGAAAGAAGGCGCAAGAAACCTTGTCATCAGTAGTTAGGGAATAGCTTGCCCAAAACTTTTTGGTGATCTTCCTCAATTAGAGGCTGTCATATGAGATGAGATGAGATTATGATATAAAGTATGAAGCTTTATATCCCTTCCAAATGTTGAGTTTTTAAACCTTACTAATTTAACTTTGGATGTTTTCATTATATGTATAGTCCATTTTTGAGTGCTGCTGAACTCTTAGCCTTTGGTACTTGGTGGCAAAGAGTTAATTGTGCATTGTGAGAGGTTTCCTTTATAGATGTGTTCAATGTCATTGAATGGCCTCTTATTCTTGTTCTGTGGCAGAGGATGAATAGAAGTTCCCAATCAACTATGTATATACTTTTCATTATACCTTTGTCATGTCTTCACCTGTTCACCACTTCTAAACTGTGCCAATCTTTTTAATTTCTTATGAAAAATGCTCCATGCCTTTAATTTTTAATCAATCCCTGAGCTCCCTCTAACAAATCAGTTATTGGCAAAGGATTGTTAACTTGCTTGACTGATGAATAATGTCATTCAGTTTGTAATTTTGGCAGTTGATTGTTCAGTTACTAAAATTAAAAGGTACAAAGTTAACTTGTGGAAGAGTCAAGTTTGAGCTTCAACTTTTGTTCCAAAATTGTTTTAATTACAAAAGAATGCCAGTCTGCAAAAATGAGGACTGCAACATTCTTAATCTGTGATCTTTATTGAAATATGGTTAACACATAATCTGATTAAAATAAACCTAACCCCCTAAATGCTCCTACTTGAAATATAATTATATGGGGATATTGTTTGGCATTCAAAGTATTTTTGTATCTAATCTTGCAGTACAAGTTTCAGTTAATTTCTCAAGTTTCAGTGTTCATTCTTTATGCTCTTCCTTTGATAGATTGCCGTGTTTTACAGAGCCAGTCCCAGGCATAAATTGAAAATCATAAAGGTATGTTTCTCCAAAAGTAGAAGTGCAGGAGAACTTCTATAGATGTTGTTTTTATAATGTATTTACTAAAATTGTAACAGGTTAAGATCTGTCAGAATGAAATAGGTATGAAATGTGTTTGGTTGTGAAACAGAAATTTATTTGAAAAGATGACAAGATGGGAAACCTCACAATGCCCAGTAGAGAGACTACATGCAGCTGCTGTTGGGCAGCCTAACAGCCATAGGACCAACTGAGATCCAGTGTCAAATTGCAGCTGAATTGACTAGAAACTTCTGGGAATCCATGTTTCTGCTGCACCCCAAAGCAGAATGAAAAGGCATGAATTTCAAGCCACTTCTGTGGTGATACTTCAATTCTGAAGCTAAGACAATGGCTAAAGTGATATAGAAATACTGTATTACAAGAAAAGTGAATAAATTGTGACTACAAAATGGAGATGTGTTAATTATCTTGAGAACAAGCGAAAGAGCAAAGATAATGAAATCAAACATTAAGGAACAGTTGGAATGTAATTGAGAGAAATATAGGAGAACAGTGTTAAATATAAACATGGACTTCATGGACTTTTTGCACTCTTTGATTATTTCTTAAATACAACTTGTGAGCAAGCTCTCACTTCTCTACAAGCACGGGTTTTTAGCTGGGCTTCCTGGGAAAGAGTATAGAAACTTTAGATTCAGGTGTGGTGTGTTTGAGAGAGAAATCACCTGTAACAGCTCACTTAAATGGAAACTTACCATTTTTATAATTAAAGTGACATGACCTTAGACTGTTAGGATAGTGATGTGGACCAAATTGCTGTGATCATTGCCTTGAACAAATTCTTTCCTTTTTTTTGTAGTCCTTACAAAATAATGGTGCCGTAGTAGCTATGACAGGAGATGGAGTGAATGATGCTGTAGCTCTGAAGGCTGCAGATATTGGAGTGGCAATGGGGCAGACTGGAACAGATGTTTGTAAGGAAGCAGCTGATATGATCCTAGTGGATGATGATTTTCAGATCATAATGTAAGTTTCTGCAAGTATTCAATAAGTTAAGTAAAATAAGCATTAGGAAATCACTAACCTCCCCAACTATACTTTGCAAAAGGATACTTCCTTCTTGTACATTTATCTGCAGTCAACTTACAAATTCCTATGCATAGCCTAAGAAAATCAGTCTTTAGTGCTGATTAGCTTGTACTGTTGTCTAAAAAACATTACCTTTATTCAAACCATTATTTTCACGAGTTCTAAATAAGCTTTTTATATTATGTGCTTTCATAAGCACTTGGACTCTTGTCAGCAAGAGCGTGCCGATTTCTAGGGAGGGAGTTGTAGGGGTAGAGGGGAGTCTGTTCTTAGGGCTGTCTTCACTAGGGGGTGGGATCGACTGAAGATACGCAACTTCAGCTACATGATTCACGCAACTTCAGCTACGTGATCTTCAGTCAACTTACCTGCCGTCCTCATGGCGGCGGCGCACTCCCTCATCGACTCCAGCCTGTGCCTCACGGCAGCCTGGAGTCAGAGTTGACGGGGGGGGGGCGCCGCTGGTGATCGATTTCTCACATCTTAACTAGACGCGAGAAATCGATTGCTAAAGGATCGATCGCTACCCACCAATCTGGCAGGTAGTGAAGACCTACCCACAGATGCACATTGGTATTAAAACTATTTAAGCCTTTAGGCCTAATCTACACTGAACTTTTTTTCCCCATAACACTTTCTGCTGGTATTAGTGGTGGTAACTGAGAGTAAAGGGCAGAAAGGACATCCATATGTTAACCATTCTAATACAAACTGCTCTGAGCAAGGTTAGACCACACTGAAGTTGTGTGTGCTTTAAAAAACAAGTGCCTGATATGTAGTAGTAACAAGGGGGGCCGCTGTGATGGGAAACTGAAAGAAGTCTAGCATAGGCACAGTTAGCTGAAATGTTTAAACCTGTACAGATGCTCCCTGACGTATGGAAGTCCGAGTTACACAAATCCATGCTTATGGAAAAAGCTCCGTACGCTAAAAATAGGAGGGTTTGGGAGTGGTTTTGTTTTGTGTGTGGTGGTGGTTTGTTTTTTGCATAATGGTCAGAAATACGTTTCTGACTTATGCAAAATTTGACTTAGGCAAGGCATTCCAGAATGGAATGCTTGCGTAAGTCAGGGAGCATCTGTATGTTCAACTAAATCAAGCTGTACCTGCTGATGATGCAGCTGTTCCTCCAAGAAGGAACAAAAATTTCAGTAAAATAAGTGTTTTGAACGCTGCAATTGACTCGTTGATTTGAGTTACTTTTCATTGTGTTGTAGTCATTCCTACAAAACATTGTTAGCTGAGGGAAAACGGGGATGATATTTTGGCTTAAATCAAAATAAATATAAGATAGATGGATGAATCTCCAGCCCCATGCAAATGGAGCATGGGGATGTTTGACATCTCCCCTTGAAAGAAATTATTCAAATACATCTATCCTTATAATATAGCAGGAGTACATTCTGTTGTACTACACTAGTATTTGTCATTGCCTGCTAAACTCTACCTTCCAGCTGGCAAAACCAATAATCATCCTTCCTATTCCTAGTCTGTGCTTCTGATTTCCACCTTCTCACCCACCTTGACCTTTTCTTTAAGATTAAGCTGTTTGTAAAACTGAACTCTTTTTTTCCCAGACTTAATGAAAAACAAGAACAGGAGAATTTCAGAACACTCCTCCTGGGCTTTAGCCAACTTTTGCATAAATGATACACTTCAGCACTTAAAGTGTTTTCATATTCAGATTCCAAGGCCAGAAAGAACTACTGTGATCTGGGCTGACCTCTTGTACAACACAGGCCATCAAACTTTGCCAAAGTAGTTCCTAGAGCATCTTCTTGAAAAAGTCCAATATTGATTAAGGGTTTTAAACTTGATTTTCTTTCTGAAAAGAGAGAAACTATTGAAATCTACAGATAAAAATATTTGCAGGCATTATCAGCTCCTTGTATGTAACTGATTAATTATCCTTTTTGTGTTTCTACTTGCTTGTATTCTTTATTCTTTAAGACAAGAATAGGGATATTGTCTTATTTAGATAGGAGCTTTGGAGTCAAACAAATTCATCTAATATAGAGTATATATTAACTCTTCAACTATTATATATACTAATAGATACTAGTGTGTATATATTAGTATATTCCAACTAATATACTAATACATATATATGTGTGTGTGTGTGTGTATATGTGTATATATATAATATAAAAAATTAGTATACTATAGTATATATTAGTGTGTGTATATATTCAACTAATATAGAGTATATATTAACTCTTCAACTAACTCTAGGGTTAGAGCACCACTAAGTTAGACTATCTCACTTAGTGGTGCTCTAACCCAGGGGTAGGCAACCTATGGCACGTGTGCCAAAGGCAGCACGTGAGCTAATTTTCAGTGGCACTCTCACTGCCTGGGTCCTGGCCACTGGTCTGGGGGGCTCTGCATTTTAATTTAATTTTAAATGAAGCTGCTTAAACATTCTAAAAAATGTATTTACTTTACATACAATAGTTTATATTATATAGACTTAGACCTTCTAAAAACGTTAAAATGTATTACTGGCACGCGAAACCTTAAATTACAGCGAGTAAATGAAGACTTGGCACACCACTTCTGAAAGGTTGCTGATCTCTGCTCTAATAGTTAAATTCCTAAACTAACCCTCTGAAACTCTTCAAGCTGATTATTCCCTAAAGGAATATATTGTGATTTAGCCACATAGCATCAGGAAATTCCAGTTTCTTGTGCAAATGGGTTAAAGGTGACTCTTCCAAGATCAGGTATTAAGGTCACCTGTAAGTGATCTCTTTTTAAATTGTATCCTCTTACTTTGAAAGTCAAGTTGTAGCAGAGCTGGAATGAGAAAATTAATACGATTAAATTAGTAATAATAGAAAAGCTGAGTAAGCATGATTATAATTGCCTGAGTGGAATAGAAGGCTCCTGTAACACATTTTGTGAAGCTTGAAACTATTTAAGATATAATTTAAAACTGCTGGAATTCACTTTTTTCAGCATAGCTTAATATTATTTGAAGCTTTTTGTACATTATCTTCATTGGTCTACGTGTTATAAGTATTGTTTTATTTTTAATTTCAGGTCTGCAATTGAAGAGGGTAAAGGAATTTATAATAACATAAAAAATTTTGTTAGATTCCAACTAAGCACGTAAGTTTGCAACATCATTGCCAATGTCAGAAGCTTCCAATTACACTGTAAATGAGTTAAGTTTTATACTGTACAGAACTGAACGTGATAAATATTAGTGTAGAGTCTACAAGTATTGGTGGGTGATATACACTAGGTTAGAAGGCACATTGACCATTATTGTGAAAGTTTCCTAATCATTCATTTGTTTTTCCATTTTTTATTTTACTATTACTATTTACTAAGTATGACTTTGGTCAGTTTTTAAATACAGCAAAATAACCAATCTTGTGACAACCCCCTCTAAGATGAAAAGGAACTACTTAGCCATTCTCCTACAGTCCTATCACCCTATAGCAGCAGTGTCCAATATGTTCGCAGATAGCCACCTGTGACTAATCTATTGAATTATGGTTTAAAAATTCAGCTTTCTACACCCTTTTGCCCAAACCAACACAACAAAATATTCAAATTAATTACCTGTTGCAAAATATATTAAGTTGTTTGGTGTAGATCAATGATACTTTTAAAAGATAATTTGGAAGTTTGTCTTTTAGTCTAAAAATGGCTACCAAACTCTGATTTTTTTTTTTTTTTTTTTAATTGCATTAATGTAAAATACAAAACGTCCATATTTTAAACAATCTGTTTTGGCAGATTAAAGTGGCTCCTTAACTTTGCAAGGCAAAGCATTGGTTAGTCTTAGTACCTGATTTAAAAGCTATCTAAACTCAACATACCTAATTTTCAGCACTTGAAGTGTTGAGTAGAAAGTATTCTCAACTAATCTTCAGGAATGTGCCATGCTGACAATTATAAAATGGCTTCTCTCAACAGGAGTATAGCTGCATTGACTTTAATCTCACTGGCTACATTAATGAATTTACCTAATCCTCTCAATGCCATGCAGATCTTGTGGATCAATATTATTATGGATGGACCTCCAGCTCAAAGGTAAAATATTATTTTCATCTCTGGATGGAGTCTGATTTCAGCAAAATGTACAAATGCCATGATCTTTTCAGAAAAGAGCACCTTACTATGTATGTAACCTGAGAACTCTCTTAAATATCTTTAAAGTGATCTTTTAATGGGTATTTACAAAAACTGGGAGAACATCTTACTTGTGTAACATTGCTACCTATTGTGATGTTTGTAGCATAGCTCTGTATTGTTCCTTCTGTTCAACGTGTATAAAGAATAAGGAAGACTGACACTTCAAACTGCAGTGTCTCCCATATGCTGATGACACGGCTTTATTTCCTTCCTAAGAAACCCAGATTCGTTGCTCCACTGCTTTCTGCATATCTGGTTGAGAGTGGGATCAGGATAAAAATGAGCTGACCATAACTTCTCCTTGATAAGGGAGAAGTAACACTTTTTTACCAAAAGAGTTAGGAGCCATATGAATATGCTACTTTTGTCCCACTAGAGTTTTGTCACCACCATGTCAAGCTCATTCTTTATTTTGGTCTGATTCTTACATAAGTAACCTCTTAAGGTTCTGGTAACAATAGTTTAGAGTTCTGTCTGTGACTGCCCTAATCAAGAAATAGAATAATGCTTCGGGTACCATACAGATAGATGTATCCCTTGAGAGAATAGGGATTTAGTAGCGGGACAGGCTTTCCTAAGCAGTGGCAATGA
Source organism: Dermatemys mawii (assembly GCA_007922305.1). Taxonomy (NCBI): domain Eukaryota; kingdom Metazoa; phylum Chordata; order Testudines; family Dermatemydidae; genus Dermatemys; species Dermatemys mawii. Next base: position 58,142,277 of record ML677349.1, read on the forward strand.
CTCTTCCTTTGTCATTCTCCTGAGGTTGGATGCAGCACTCTATAGGCTACTAGCCAGACATAATTTTTAAGGGGTCTAAGAAGAGTTCTGCATGATGATCAAAAGGTTCAAATTTACAGCTTATAGTACTCCTAAAAGTATGTGCCAGGAAAGAATCAGGTGAAGGGGGACTGCTCTGAGGAGGGACTTCACTCAATCGAAGGGGAATTTGGTGCAAACAGTCTCTCTATGTGTGGGAGAGAAGAGTACAGTCCATTAGTTGCAGATTAGAGGAGTTTAGATGTTAGATACACAGGCCAATATGCAGTAGCCAAAAAAGGTTTGCTATGTATGGCCTATATTTTAGATTTTTAGGAAGTACATAGGAGCTGTGGTGATGGGACTATGGAAATCTAAGATGCATTTGATGAAGGGAAATACTATATTAAGTGACAGTGCAACCCTAATTCTGCATGGCACTTAATATGGAATAATAAGTACAGTACAGACCCATTTACATGTGAATCTGCTTTAATGCACCAGGCCTCCCAGTGCTACCTCTTTAACACACGAGACTCGTTAACAGGCGGTACAGGAACTTGCTATGTAGTGGTACAGATTTGTTCACTAACTCACTGACATAGAAATTGATGCAGTGCGGAGCGGAAACGTGTTGTAGGCCTACTGGTGGTGTTTCTTCCTTCTGATCACCAATATTGGTAAAGATGTATCATGTACACTTAGTCATTGTCACGCTAGAGAGATGTAATATATAGTCTTTGTTAATTTCGAAATTGTTTGATTCTTGTTCATTTGATTCTACTGGGAAACCTTTCTTTCGCGACATGTGTTTTACACCTTTTTAGCTTAAACTGGTACTTTTTTCAAAGTTTTAGTGATTTATTGTGTATTTAATGGTTTTTATTAGATTACACATTCGATTTTATATTCTTGAAAAGCGCTGTTAACAAGCCGGCAGAATTTGGGATGCTGTGAATATGTATGTAATCCTAGATAATTATACGTATGTGTATATATTGTGACGGAGTCAGACCAGAAGGATATAGGAGAGTGCTGGAAGGCAGGTATATTAGTCTCAGGATGTGCAGGTCCCTGTTCCCTGGATAGTCAAACAAAGGCTACTCCAGACCAATCAAGACACCTGGGGCCAATTAAGAACCTTCTAAAAGGAGTAGAAACAGCTAGCCTAATTGGGACACCTGAAGCCAATCAGGGACTGGCTGAATCCAGATAAAAACCTCCCAGTTAGTCAGGTGGGCTGGGGGTGTCAGGAGCTGTGAGAGGAAGTTGTGCTGTTGGTGAGACTGAGTGGTGGACAACATATCATACTGAAGGAAGGAGACCCTGAGGTAAGGGTGAAGTGGAGTTGGAAGAAGCAGGGACTGCTGTGGGGAAGTAGCCCAGGGAATTGAATTGTGTTTTGTGGATAAAAGGTCAGCCATTTTAGCTGATACTATTAGGATCCCTGGGCTGGAGCCCGGAGTAGAGGGCGGGCCCAGGCTTCCCTCCCCTTTTTTCCACCTTCCATACTGGCTTGTGATGAAGGTAACTCACTAGGTGGTGACTCTTGCCAATTATACTGAGAAAGGGAGGTCACTCTGGGGCCTAGATGAGTTTCTGAGGCCCCTAAATCTGCCAGGAAGCGCAGGACCCACAAGTACAAACTTGGAGCTTTGTCACAATATAGATATTTTAAGATATTTCAGCGTGACCCTCTTAACCCATGGACTGTAAACGCACAGTTGTGACGTTTTGACTCCCGACATCCATGCGTAAATGGGTCAGTACTTTACTCATATGCTTGAGGACTTTTTTTTTCTTCTGAAAAGAAGGAATATTCAATCTGTAAACATCTAAGATCATTCTTTTTGAATTATTCACTATTGATTTAAAATCTTATATTTTGGTGATAAATGTAATAGTCTAAAATGTCTTGCTTTATTTTTGTTTAAAGCCTGGGAGTGGAACCTGTGGATAAAGATGTTATTCGGAGTCCCCCAAGGAACTTGAAGGACAGCATTTTGACCAAAAACTTAATAGTTAAAATACTAGTTTCATCAGTAATTATTGTGTTTGGAACACTCTTTGTCTTCTGGAGGGAGGTATGAAAAATGGACAAGTGTTAAAGCAATAAGTGAAACGTAACTTATAGCACAAGTTCCATAAATATTAGCAGTTAAATTAAGAATGTGCATAAATTTGAATTTTTAGTTATCAAAACCATTTCATCCCAAATTGTATGCTGGACAGCCAGATTGTAGGGAAGAATTTCAAAGCAGTTGTTGAAAGGGAGAGAGAGAATAGTAATAGATGTGGTATTAAAAATAGATCCTCTTTGGGCAGGCACCCTGTGGTGCTCCACTTCAGGTGCACATGCACCTCTCAAGCCTTTTAATTGGAGACTTTTTTCCATTAGCAATGTCTGTTTGGCCTGCACATGCATCCTATGCCACTTCATGTTATGCGCCAAGTCTCTATAAGGATGTATGGGCAACTCACCCTCAGTTCCTTCTCAGCTACCTTAGCCTGAGTCAGGGCTTTCTCTTGTCACCTTCAGTGTAACTTTGCTATCTTGTGTACTGTTTCTTATGGAGATTTTTTTGTAGCATTAGCTTAGTGCAGAAGCCACCCAATCCCTTTCCGAGCCGTGTCCTCAGCCCCCAACCCAGCATGGCTCCGCTCCTGGCCGTGCCCCCAGCCTCGGCTGCTGGCCATGGCTCCATTCACAGGCCAAAGCTGGGGGCAGGGCTGGGAGCAGAGCTGCACTTGGCCATGGGCATGCTGTGGTGCCGCTTCCACTCACGCCCCCAACCATAGCCCCTGGGTGCAGCCCCACTCCCATCCTTGGCCCCCTTATCCCTGTCCATGCAGCCCAGCCCCAGGGTAAGGGTATGGGGTGTGACCCTCAAGTTTTGGGGACTAGTGTGCTTAGCTGTTAATGATACAATCCTAAGAGAACTGATATGACTTTCTCCTTCCTTCTGGGAGCCTTATTTTCCTGGCAGGGTATGCGTGTCTTGCCAGGTTTTAAACATTGCTTGTCCTGCTTATACCAGTTAGCGATGGCTCCTCTGTGTGTCCAATGCTTGGGGAGTCACATCTCCAAGAAGTGCAATTTCTGCCCGGCCCTCTAATCCAGGACAAGGAAGGACAGAGAGACTAAACTGAAGTGGCTAATGGAGTGCTCCTTAGGTTGGCTTCTGAGTCAGATTTCCCCTGCCCCTGATATATCCATCGCCAAACAGATTTTGCACCCCTTTAACATTCGCACATTTCCCCAAAGAAAGGGGAGGCTATGGAGACATCAGGGAACATTTCCAAGTAAAGGAGTGTGGACACTCATCTTAAGGAGCCAGCTCCTAAAAAGTCCCGATCCTCGAAGAGATTCATGGTCTTGGAAGCCTTGACCTCTCTTCTTGATACTGTAGAAGTGACAAACTCATCCTGTGGTATCAAAGAGGGCTGGAAAGCCCCAGAGCTTGAAGGAGAGAAACTGCTTCTGTGGGGCCTCAGTGCAGTATACAAGGGACAAGAAGGGAAAGCACAGCCACTTTAAACTGGTACATCTGGCATAGCCCTGCTCTTGATGCTTACCCATTCAGCACCCTCTGTACCGAGCAAACAGTGGTACCAGAGACTATTGGCACCTGCATCTGTATGGTGTCAGTTGATGTACCGCATCTTTGGCTGCCATGTTGTCCCCTACTCAGTATCAACATTAATTCAGGTACTCTAAGGACCTGTCTGATGGGTCCTACTACTCACGGATACTGAGCATCTCTCAGTAGTAAGAGCCTGGTCTCCAGATTATCATGGCTCTTTGGTACTGCGGTACTCGCCATACTTTTCTGTGGGTGCCCCCACTTTGAAGGATATTGAGGAGGATGAAGGAGACTTGGAAGAGACTGACTTGGTTCTCCTATATAGATCTGTTGGAGCCCAGTCTTTGACTGTCGTAGGAAGATCCTTGTCCTCAATGACAGATGGTGGAACCATCCTCATTCCTGTATGGGACCCCCCAATGTCCATGTTGGGATCCTTGAACTATCAGCAGCAGTTTGCAAACCACTGGCAGCCTCATAGAGGCTAGAGTTGTACAATCCCCTCTCCTCTGTAACCAGTCCCCCCAAAAAGAGGAGATGTTTGAGGAACAGGAGGCTAGATGAATAAAGAGGACACCCCTCAAACACACAATTCATCTTTTGTCTCCAGACAAGGCAGTTATCTCTTCTGCTTTCCATGGCCAACGATTTTCAGCACTTTCAGAATCTTACAAAGAGGGTAGCTGGCTCTTTTCTGATACTACTTGAAGAGTGGCACAAACTGCTGGACATCCTACAGTAAGCAATGCCGTCCAGGGAGATGTTACCCATTATAGAGGCACTCCTGGATCCAGCTAAGACTGTGTGGCTAAGACTGTGTGGCAAACACTTGATTCTTTTCCACCAATGTGCAAATAGGTAGGTAAGAAATATTATGTTCCCCTAAGGACTCAGAATTTTTGTGTTCTCACCCCTCCAACTAACTCCCTGGTGAAGAATGCTGTAAATGAATGGGGTAAGCGATACTAATCTAAGTCTACAAGGTCCTGTATGACTAACACCAAAAGAAACTAACTTGAAACTTTTGGATGGAAGTCCTGTTTGTCAGCAGTCTGGCAATTTCAAATTGCGAAGTATCAGGCAATCACAGACCAATATAATTTTATGAACTATGATAGATTTATGGCCTTTATTGAATATCTGCTGTAGGAACCTCAGGAACAATTGTAGTTCATTATTTCAGAGGGCCATTTATTCTCTCTTCAAACATCCTTGAACCTTGCTGCCAGGTCCTCTCCATGGCAGTATTATGTGCAAGGCATCTGGACTCCAACTCTCAGGGTTTCTGAGAGAGGTCAAGAACACTGAGGACCTCCCCTTTGATGATCCAAAGCTATTCTTGGGGATTGCAGATGCTAAAGGACTTCAGGGCCATTGTATGAGCCCAGGGTGTGTGTATATGTAAACCTATGGATAAGAGAAGATTTAATAGGTCAGACTGCCAGAGATCATGTTCTGATCAGTTCTCTGGATTTCATAAATTCTCTGACCCTCTCAGGAAAAAACAGGGCTGCTCACCTGCCGTCCACAAGTACTTAGTCATCTGCAAAAGCAGCAGTTTTGACAGGTTGATTTGAGGGTGCAAATCCTTCCGCATCTCTGGTTTTACACCAGGAAACCATTCACCCACATTCCCTACTTTGACTGCCTTTCATTTTTCGAACATGCTTGGAGATGTATGATAGACAATTGGGCCGTAGGGGTGGTGGTGTCTGGCTACACTATCCACTTAAGTCCCTCTTTCCTTCCATTCTGCTTCTTTATCTTTCTTCAGGAATCGTTCTCACAAGTTTATATTGAGACAAGATATGGACTCTCTCCTTTGGTTAGGAGATTCCACCTCCTTACAAGGATAAAGAGTTTTATTCAAAATATTTTATTTTCTTGTGCCAAAGGAGAATGGAGGGTGGAGATTGATCTTGGATCTAAGACTTCTGGAATTTTACAAGTTTGCTTAGAAGTTCAGGGTTGTGACTGCTATAACTCATTCACTGGAGGAACGGGATTGGGTTTTGGCTCTCAATCTGCAAGAAATAGCTGTGCTTCGCTATAGGCCAGGATCATTTCCAATACTGAGTGTTTGTTTGGCTCTACTTGTACCCTAAAGCTGTCCAAGGTCCTTGTGACAGTAGCTGTACCTCCAACAAGAAACAATCCTAGTCTTCCCATACCTCAACTGCTGGCTATTCAAAGGCCATTCCTATGAAACAGTGCTACCTGAAGTGGACTGTCCATAAGGATGTTACTCGAAGACACTACTCACCTGGTGCAGTAACTCCAGTTCAAGACATGTCCCTGTGGGTGCTTTACTACCCATTCTCCTTCCCCTGCTTCAGATTGTTCTCTTTGGGATGCTCATGTGGAGAAGGAACTGAGGGCAGCTTAGCTGCACATCCCCAGATAGCCTGTGTATGTGGCCCAGGGAGGCATAGATGTGTGGGCTGACTGGACCCTGCTAATGAAAATTTCTGATCCAGGGCTCGGGAGGTGCATGTGCACCTGAAGTAGAGCATCCATGGGGGGACATCTAAAAAAAACAGTTACTGCACAAGTTGAGTAACTTCACAGGGGGAAGGAGCGAGAGAGAGCTCAGTGGTTTGAGCATTGGCCTGCTAAACCCAGGGTTGGGAGTTCAGGCCTTAATGGGGGGCATTTGGGGATATGGGGCAAAAATGGGATTTGGTCCTGCTTTGAGCAGGGGGTTGGACTAGATGATCTCCTGAAGTCCCTTCCAACTCTGAAATTCTATGATTTCAAAGCATTCCACATCTCTTCCCCCCAGCTCCACAAACACACTTAAGTGTTTCTGTGAGCATTTTGGCCTTGAAAGCTTGGTTTTTGTGTTTGGTTTTTTTTCCCTACCCTGGCTATTTTAAAATGACTACATAACTTAGTATCCTTAAAGGAGGGAAATACTAAATCCTGTTTGTAATGTATTATAGAGTTTTCTGTACTCCGAGTGTGTGCATAAATGTTAGCAAAATCACACCATTAATTTTAATCACAGCCTGAAATCAAATGCAGTATTTAATGAGGATAAAGTTATAAGTATGTGTAGTACTTGCTCCATGACTTGCAACAAGCTGATTTAGCAAAGTGGAATTTTTGCTATTTCCAAATATTAGAACAAAACTTCCTTAAAATAAATGCTTTGGGTGTGTTTGTTCATTTAGGAGGTTACATACACTAAAGCCATTTTCTTGCTTTCTTCTGTAGTTACGAGATAATGTCATAACACCTCGAGATACGACAATGACCTTCACCTGTTTTGTGTTTTTTGATATGTTCAATGCTTTGAGTTCCAGATCTCAGGTATGCAATACTAATATCTAACATAAGTACCCTGAGATTTTTGACCCTTTCTATAGTAATGACGCTTTTCTTCTGTTGAAGCTGTGTTCATTTCATTTCTGGGCTTCAGAATTTTACTTAAATATAGTTTCTCATCATGCGAGAAAATGATGCGTCTCAGCTTTGTGTGCTAACAAGCTTAGCAGCTCCACAAGCCTAACAGGCTAGCATTTGAAGTCACACATTGGTGATAGGGTTTTAATTTGTGGTAATCTATGCATGAAATATCCAAAACATTGCGCTAGTAATACTGACCTATACTCACAGGAGTAAAATCTTAATGAAAGCTCAGAAGCTAGTTTCTTTGTATTGCTGTATGTATGTATTCATCTTTCTTCTCTTACAATATACCAGTTAATATCTTCAATTGTTTAGGGACCTTTAACTAGAGGGATTTTATTTTGTAAATTTCTATCCACAAAAAGCAAGGAAAATTTGTTATGGTAGTCCTTGTTATGAAAATAAACCAGCGTAAATTACATGTTTTAAAAAATAAAAATATGAAACTGTTATACTGTGAGAAAATAGACTGTTAACTGGCCAGCTTTATTTTCATGATACATTCTTGCATGAATTTGTTGCACTGACAATAGATGTCCATTAATGCTTATTGTACATATGCAGAAGCAAATTCCCTCATTTTATTTTCTTAGCTTAGGGCCAGATTTATGAAAGCGTATTTAGGCATTTAAAGATGCGGATAGGTGCCTGATAGGATATCCAAAAGTGCCAAAGTGAGTTAGGCACTTAACTCCCATTAAAATCATTTGGAGTGTTACGCATTTAACCTGCTCTAGGTGCTTTTGTGAATCCCACGAGGTGACCATCTGCCTCTTTAGGTGCCTAAATCTTGTAAAATCTGACCCCTAGTTATTATGTTGATTAATGAGAACCTGTTTTTTAGTTAGTGATATTTAACTTTAAAATATTTGTGTTGTTTTTTAAATTCAGTCTTTCTGAAGGTAGGCCACATTTCGATCTACAACAAGTATATTCAGTGATGCTAAATCCTTCTGTACTGTTGTTGATGGGTGTCCCTGTCATATTCCCTCACTTCATTCTAAAGGATCCCTATCCTCAAATAGAAAACAGCTCAATCTTGAGACAGCATGTAATTTATTAAGTATAGAAGTGGCATAGATATCAAATAAAATCAGATCATCCTATCTTCTGAGAATGTGTTCTGGATCATCCCAGATCTATCACTGAATGTTGAGATAAAAACAAATGATAAGGAAAGAATTTTGCATTGTATAACTGCCTGCAAATAACTATGGTACAGAAAGGTCATAGATTAAAACTACAGGTATAATGTAATTCACTATTTTATTTCAGACGAAATCTGTGTTTGAGATTGGACTCTGCAGTAACAGAATGTTTTGTTATGCGGTTCTTGGATCTATAATGGGGCAATTATTGGTCATTTACTTTCCTCCACTTCAGAAGGTTTTCCAGACGGAGAGCTTGAGTCCACTAGGTAAGAAAAGTATTCCTTTTCCACTTAGCTCTGTTTTTAGGCATTGATGATCAACCCCCAAATCCAGTGGTGGAAGGGTATAGAACATATTTTGCTCTTTAAACACAGATGAAATGCAACTGGTGGAGAGCCTCATCTTATACAAGAGCCTATTAAAGTTTTCTTAGAACAATGATTAAATGTATATGAAAAGCACAAAACAAATGGATCAATAATTCCAAGATCTATAAATATTTCATATGAAGAGAATTCTTTTGTATACATCAGAATTTACACTAGAAAAGTGAAGTACTGATCAGTTTTTATTCTTTTGTAAAGTTCTGTGTGAGTGTTGTGTTTTTAAAAATTTAGTCGTTTAAAAAAACAAGTGGTTTTTAAACAGACATTCTCTGGCTAATCTCGCATAGAAATTCCATGTCATTAGGATTATTTTCATTAAAATGTCAGTCAGGATTTTGAGAAGTTGGCATTTAATCACGGTTGCCATCACCTAAGTTTCTTAACTTTACCAAGCCAACAGTAATGTAATGATGGCAATTTTCTACTGAGATTTCCTGGAGATGAAAATTTAATTACCTCCTATACAAGTGTTTCTCATTGTATAATATCACTCCTCTTTACTATGGTTTCATTGCCAAAAAGCAGCCTATTAAGAATAAGATCTAATTAAATCGTTTATAGTAAATATTAGACTTTCTTATTTTAACAAATGTTAATAGAAAAATAGTTAAAATATAGAATATGAAACATTTCAATTTAAATTTCCTATCAGTGCCAAGGATTCTAACATAGATTAATTTTTATCGTGTAAAAATTTATTGTTAAAACGTGCATGTATCCAACAATTAAAAAGCTAGTTAAGAAGAAAAAAGATCTTAACTTGTTCTGGAGTACAGGACATGTATGACTTTAGTTATAAAAAGACTTAACTTTGCTTCTTGTACTTCTGCTAAAATCAACTCAATTGTCTCTTCTAGATTTGTTGTTTCTTCTGGGCCTCACCTCTTCTGTCTGCATAGTGGCAGAGATCATGAAGGTTGTTGAGAGAAGCAAGGAAAAGATCCACAAACGTGGAAGTTCTTCTTCGTCATCTTTTCTTGATGTATGATGCATATTGCATTCTTTTATTTGCAAACTAGGAATTGCAGTCTGAGGATGTAGGAGAAAGCAAGAGAGAGAATTTGGAGGATAAAGAAATCTTGAGGGCTTTTGTCAAGTCCTTTGTTTCACTGACTAAAGATGAACATTGATATTTCAAGACTGAGATTTAAAACTTCCAGCTGTGGGAGTAACGAATTAAATTATGCAACTTTGGTAACATTTTCCCTCAAATATAAATTTGCTTTTGAGATTGGAACTTTTGTAAAGTGTATCCGAGGGTACTTTAAAGAGAAATGTCAAAGCCTGAGTCCCTCCTTCTGCACTTCAGAGGTGTACTTGTATAAAAACCATCTTAGATATAAATATTTTAGTTTGTTCTTATTTAATTGTTTTCCTTTACTTTTTATGGTGGTGGGACTTTGTAACTAATGCAAGGATAAACGTAAACATTTCAGAGGCATTCCTTTTGGTTTAGAATCTGAGGCACCTGTGCCATATTTCAGCTACTGTATTTATTTACTTATCCTGCAATGTGTAAATGGCTCAAGTACCTTGTGCTACAATTTTTTGTATATCCTAAGGTTTTTTGCACAGGATGTGACCACTGTCTGATCACTGTTTGTTCTGTTTTTTTTTTTTTTTTTTTTTTTTGTGATTGAAAAGCCTATACTGCAATTTGAAGTAAATGTTTGCTTTTCTTAAAGTATGTCTGAATGTCTAACTTGGTGTGTGGAATGAAATTGGCACTTACACCAGATCATCATGCTTGTTTTTTGGCATTCCTGCAGATACCAGTTTTGTGTTTCACTATCAACGTCGTTGTTTTTTTTTGGTTTGTTTTTTTTGAAGTTCAAACACTACTTTATCACTCGAGTATATGCCGCACACTTAACATTATAAAGAACATAAGAACGGCCATACTGGGTCAGATCAAAGGTCTCTCTAGCCCAGTATCCTGTCTTCCACTAGTGGCCAATGCACATCTTACAGCCTATAGATAATGTAACTTGTAGTATTAACATCTATATTTAATATGAGTAGCTGGATATTGATGTTTTTACCATTCCCATGATACCTGTAGGGATGGACATTTAGTCTCCATCTTTTTCAAAAGCATCTTGTATATTAAACTGCAGAAAATCTGGTTACTAGCCATCACAGAGTTAAAACGCTGGTCATGTTGCTCTTGGTAGAGTAAGTTAATATTTTTCCTTACACAGTGTGTTTTGCAGAAATAGAAACCATTTCCTACTCTGTAGCACGTGAGCTGATTTTAATTTTCAGATGTTTCCATGTAAAAACAAAATTATGGGAAATACAGTGACGTTGACATACAAAACTGTTGGGCTTCTGTTGAGTCCCAAATCGTCATTGGCGCCAACAGAAATCAGATAGTAATCTATTTTTGAAGTTATTTATATTCTCAAGCACATTACTTAATGTGAGTTTTAGGTGAACCTATTGCCAGTCATGGCACCCAGTTCAGTTAAGGATAAAGGAAGTGTTGTTTTGTTTAGGAAACACACTAATGTAGTAAATGTGAGTAACTCTACAAGTATTTTGCTTTCCTTATGTTCTCACTTGTTTTGATCATGGGAATTGTTCTTGTCATGCATAATGTTGAGTAAGACAATGTTCCTGTTGCAGGGCCGCAGGACACTTCCTTATCAACCAGGAGTACTCTTTTTTTAGTTGGGGAGAGCAAGTGACTTCGGGGAGAAAACTGGTAGCCTTTATATTAAGGCTTCAGGAAAGAAAACAATCCATCTGCTGCCATAGCTCCAATCCATAGATCTGTTTCTGTAAGCTTGACTGTTCTGATGGGGAGAGGTTTTTAAAAAGAGTAAGTCCACAGCGAAGCCAACAGAAATCTAGATGAGGCTGAAGTTTGGACAGCTGGGAAATATGGAGAGAGGTGTTCTAGAACTCAATGCATACTGTAGCACTTAAAAGTAGGGTGACCAGATGTCCCAATTTTATAAGGACAGTCACGATTTTTGGGTCTTTTTTTATATAGGTTCTTATTACCTCCAACGCCCTGTCCCAATTTTTCACATTTGCTGTCTGGTCACACTAGTCAGTGACTAGAAGCTGCTATGCACCAGATACAGATAAATGAAATCTAAATCCTCAAAATGCAGAAGAAATAAATGTTCATAAAGAATAAGAAATGAAATGGCATTGCAATAGTGTCATGGGAGGGGCAGGAAGGGGGAAAAACACTTTATGAATTAATCTAAACTTGAGACCAAGTTTTTCAATTATAGGAAGCTAAATGTAGGTTCGTAAATTCATACTTCTGTGCCTAAGTAAATGCCTGGCTCTTCAAAAGTGAGTGTTCAACAGCTTCAATTGTGGTCAACTTGGGTGACAGTTTCTCTTGCCAGACCTTCAACTTTTGTGTGACAGTCTGAGGATCGGCCTACAGCAGCTCCAAAGGTCTACAGATTAGCATCAGTGATTTTAAAACCGGTCTTAACCCTCAGCAATGTGAGTCTCACTGCCTTTCTGCTGTTGGGCAGTGCACTTCCAGTGGCTAGCATGCAGCAGTGGAGAACACCTTATCAGCATCTGTTTAAACCCAAAATGCCACCTGCACTTGTGCACAATTGGTTAATGCCTTTCTAAATCAGTTAAAGCTACTTGTTCCCATTTGTTCCTTTCTTCTGATGTTTTGGGTGTTAAGTATCACATTTTTAATGCTGATCTAAAACCCAGTACTACTTCCTTACAATAGCCTTTAACTGCTCTTTTTTTAAGCCCCCGTTACTTCAGGGAATGCAGACCTACCTCACCTTGTGTTTTAGGAACCTCTTCCTGGTTATAGTAACCTGGTACTCTCCCCATAAAGTTCTTCCCATCTTACTATGGAACATCATAAAACAAGTCTCTGAATTGGCCTGGTGACAGAGCTTCAGGAGCCTCATAGAAAAGAATCACTTACTGGACTTGCACAAGTACTTATTGTCAGCACAGAACCTTGAGAATTCCCAGGCTCCAAAAGGGCTGTACAGCCCCGGCTGCCTCAGTTCTTTTGTTCCCATTGCTAGCTATGAGCTCTGGACCTTCTCTTCAGGTGCAGAGCAATCTTGGGCTTTTAATCCAGTATCTCTTATTACAGTTAAATGGCCTCTAATATTCTACTGTATCAAAATGTTAGGCACTTGAAAGAATAAATTCTGAGCATCCATGTGTTGCACACTTCAATGCAATGAAACATAGTATGCAGGTAAGTCATTAGAAAATATTTGGAAGGTGATGTTAATTACAGAAGTTTGCTTTTATGTAAAAGTAAAATAAATATGTACTATTTTTTACTGTAAATACACACTTTGACTCTCGGAAGCTGAGGGATTAAAAATTCATATCACTCTGACTAATCTTACAACTTTAAAGGCTTTTATACCTTTTCCTTGATGCATATATAACCTGATTTTCCTCCAACTTTCAATGCATATGCATTTTTAATTTTCTTGGTTTTTCTCTAACCTTTCAATAAGTGGCTTATTACATTTATCCTAAATAGTGGAATGTTAATCCTACCTTACCTTTGGAACAAATTTGTTTTGTATATTAAAACTTAGTAAAACATTTTAAAAATGTAAATTTAAAAAACACTTGCTCTGTCAAAATTAAAATGTTACTTTTATCTTTTCTTTAAACTGTACATTAAAATCATTTTTAAAAAAATTATACAGCTAAAAAACATCTTTCTGTTCTACCCCAATTGTCAAGCAGACAGATCAGTTTAAGGCTATGGCAGTTTACTACAGTTATCTCACTGCACAGATACTATCTTCCACCTCTTTTCTACTTAGAATCATCTTTGAATACACTACTACTTAGGAACATATCCTGAAGCCATTTACTTAGTTTTTACCCAGTCAATACAGGCAACCATTTTAATAACATTGCCTGATAAAGGACTTTTGGTTTTATCCCATCTAACTTCAATGAAAGTAAGAGGGGCTACACACTCAAGTTTGTATAGTTGTCAGTTGATGCTAATATGACTTGGCAGTCTAAGAAAATAAAAGACCTTCAGAAGGGCGTTTTAAAGGGTTAGTAACTTGCTGTAGGATTGCATTTGGATGCCATCTGGAGATAAAAATTAATAAACAGTAACAAACTTAGTCCTTCTGGAATGTTCCATATCTGATTATGTCAGACTGTCATACAAATAGTATTTCAAGAAATTGAAAACAAAACTATAGATCTAATTTTTTAAAATAGTTCATTCCACTATGTATTGTCAGCAATGTAATATTACAGTGATTGTAATATTACATTGATTGTAAAACTGCAATCATGTAATTGATGTGTGAAAGACATCTTTTGAGTTATGCACTAATACTAAACTTATTGTGGTCCACACAAACTCAGGGCACATCAGGCTTTCCAGTTCTGTTCACATTTCTCTAATAACTGGTTTTTGAGTTTTTTTTGGACGGGGGAATCTTCTCTTCAAGCTCTTTCCAAATGCACAGGTTTGAATTTGAGCAAAACTGACTTTAACGAATCCGTATTTCTCAATCTTCAAAAAATTTTTGATTTTTGCCTCCTTTGGTATGTCCATTAGATTTAATGTCCCTACAGAACTTGTACTACTTGAGTCAATCTTGAAAATATTCAGATGCTGAAATTTTTACCTGCAGTGTGCTCTTCTGAGGAAGCAATACTAGAGAGGCTGCTACTCTATCAAAGTTCCTTCTTGAAGACAAGGCCTGTGTGTCTGAGAGAGGTCCCTCCTCGTGTGTGTGATTACTGGATAAATTGGTTGGAAGTTACCAATGCGCTTAGGCAGTGAACAGGTCTCAGTCCATTAGAATGGAATAGTTGGGACTCTCTTTAACCAACTTATTGATAAACTGTCTGTGCATGCAGCACTTTCCCAATCTCATCACCTTTTCTAGAGGAATGCCCCCCCCACTCATTTAACAAAATAACCAACATAGCTGCCATCTTGGGCTTTACAAAATAAACATCTGTGCCAACTTGTTCACTTAATACCATGAAGCTTTCCTCTGGTAGCCTGCAGCTAGAACCTTGCTGCTTGAGATCTTGCTTGCTGCCTTCCACTGAAATTCTTTATTCTATGCAGGTTTTTCTACCATGATCATCTCCATAGTATTTTACTACGTAAGACTATTCTAGGCAATCTTAAGGAGCGGCGATTATCCAGGGGTGGTTCATTTAATCTGTCAGAAACACTAAAAATACTATGTGGAAATTGTGGTGAAGTACAAAATAGAAGCAAGCACCTCACTAAATAGAAGCAAGAATGACAGGTTTAAAATGAATGGCCAAACAAAGGCATCCTCCTAGAAAGTTTGACAACTGAAAGTAGTAAAACTATTAGGTCTTAAACTAATTGTGTATTTTGGAAAAGAACTTTAATTTTGACCATTGCCTCACTTTGATGGGAGAAGATACACTCCAGCTTAGAGACTTCTGTCTAGAAAAATATTTAGGTCATTCTGACAAATAACCTTTACTTCAGATATTTTTGCGGTCTGGGAGAAAGTCTACAAGAGACAGGATTGAAAGGTGAGCACAGCCAAAGATCTGTATTTGATTTCTGTATCATCCTTACATTTTTCTAGTTTGTCCACACCAATTGCACCTATGCCACAATCAGATTCTTTTGAATAGCTGTGTCCACTGGGACCGTGCCTGCACCTTGGGAGCCTTCCAAACAGTAGCCAGAACATATAAGGGGTGGGATGGCCACAACTGCCTCTTATTTCCCATAGCTGTGAGACTGAACCCCATTGTGTGTACATCTCTTCACATAGAGAGTAATTAAACCTACTACTAAGCTTAGTTTACCTAGCAGTAGTAAAAAGTTCTGCTGAGGGCACTGATAGGATTGCTACCCACCACCACTCCTGTATGAGAGCTCACCTCACTGTATCTAAGCCTAAAATTAGCCAAAAGTTAAGTCTCCACGAGTCAAGATTTTCCCATCCTGCTGAACAGTAATGTTTTTCTACAGCACTTGGGATGCCTCTTATGCCTAGGACAAGTGCCCGAAGGCTGCCTGGTGTGCAAGTCTCGCTCAAGGGACATGCTGAAAGCTAGAGAAGGTAGACTGAAGATGCATCTCCTAGAGTAATTTGATGTGGGCATCTTCCGTTCCTGAAAAACAACCAGAAAGACCACCTCTACCTGGTCAGTCACACTTCTAGTACCTCATTGAATCCTGATGTCACTCCAAGCTCAATGGACTCTCAGCAACCCCACTCTTCTGGCATTGACCTAGGAGAGAGGCCACCATGAGCAGCACTTCAGAGCCCAAGGAAGGCACAGATTTCCTCTAATTAGGAGCCAGACAAAAGTCCCTCCCCAGTACTCCAACATCCTAGAGCCTCAGGCAAAAGCTTGCTTAAATCTGTCTAAAGCGAAATCAACACAGATCGCACAGTGCTCCCTGTGCAAAGTGACTGTCTCCATTACTGCTCAGATAGAGGGCCCCTCTCTGGCACCATGAGTATTGGCAATGGATGGCTCCACACTGGCTGAGAACCTATGGTGCACAGATCTGTGTGACTGCTGTGGTGCCGCAAGCTCATCCAGCACTGACTGACTCATTAGCACTGCTGCAAGTCAGTTAGCAGAGGCTGACTTGGCTGTGGGACCAATTTCAGAATCTCTGACCTTTAGACAGATACTACCAATGAACAGACCAGGTCCCTCTTGTGATCTTTTGGTACTACCCATAAACTTGAGCAGGCAGGACTGTGGATTGGTGTGCCCCACCTCTGGAAGAATTTGCCTTCTCAGCCTCTTCAGAAGAATGCAGCAGATCCTCCTCACCAGAATGTAACCCATCTTCATCCTGGATAATTTAGTGGGATGTGAACGGACAGTTGAAGCAGGAATCCTGAAGAGGCACCCAAAAGCTTTTGGGACTGAGAAGGAACCATCAAGCTGTTGGCCTCCCATGTGCCCTCTTCACCCTCACTACCACCACCACCAACTCTGGACCCCTATTGGTCTCCTAAAGGTAGGACCCACATGTTAAGAAACTGCTTCCTCAGTGGTACCCAAATCGAGATCATCCTTTCCAAAACAGATCCGGCCTGTTCCAGCACATCACCAAGTACTAGGAAAGCAAGAGGTCTCAGGTAGTGATCTCTCCCTCAACACCTGTTTGCTATTTTTTACCTTGTTCTCTGATAACTGATAGGGTATTAAACCCACGAGTGGCACCAAAAGGGTTAAAGGAATCTGAGAGCACTGTAATTTCACTGATTATACCTGGGAAGGGTGTGATCAGGTAAAGGGATAGACTTAAAAGGGGAGAGAGGAGTGGAGAAGAGGGATTCGTTCTCTCTGGGAAGTAGCCTGAAGGAAGGCTATGAGCACTGGACAAAGTACCTCCAGAATTCAGAGTGAAGTTTTCTACTTTCACTAGTTAATCCTGAAGAAAGGGGGAATGGAGACACATTCTGGATCTTTGATGTCTCAATTCCTTCATCCTTCATATCAAGGATGGTTACTTTAGCCGTATTCCATCCTCTTAGGACTGGTTCATGGATCTAAGACACTAACTTTTGCAGTATCACACTACCAGTACAGTCTCCTCCCCTTTCCAGGTTAGTGAAGATGTACCTACCCCAGAAGTTCCAGGCAGTAACTGACATTACAGGCAGCTCCATGTGCATTCCATGATGCAAATGAAAACCTGTTTGAAGCTTCTGGGAACACAGCAGCATGCATATGTCATGCTGCATGCCAGACTTTACCTGCATTCACTGCAAGGGTGGTTGAAATCAGTATGTCCATGCTGTGCCTGTTAGGCAGGTAAGACTGTTTCTGTGTCCCATGGTAATCCTGTTGTCATTAAACTAGTGGATGCAAGTTACCAATGCAGATGGAAACTTCTCTTTTTGGTCAGTCACCACTGATCTGCAGAAGAGAGCTCTCCATATATTTAGTATTTGCTCTCACTAAAGCAGTCCATGGTTGTCCCTTAGCTCAACGAGAGTCTATCTGGTAGCAATCTCAGCAAATCATCTTCCAAAACAGGCACTCTATTCTCACTCACTGCAGTCTAATTTTCTGAAAGGAATGACCCTT
This sequence comes from Dermatemys mawii, assembly GCA_007922305.1. Lineage (NCBI taxonomy): Eukaryota > Metazoa > Chordata > Testudines > Dermatemydidae > Dermatemys > Dermatemys mawii. The sequence continues at coordinate 58,159,890 of ML677349.1, forward strand.
GCTTTTCTACAAGTCAGAACTCTATCCTCTTCTGGAAGAATAGTGATGATTTAATGGGTCCCTCCCTTTGAGCCTATGGCTGCCTGCTCCTTCCATTACTTTAGTGAAGAGAGCCTTTGTGGTGGTCAAAGTTGGTGGGGAGATTCAGGCCCTTATGGATCTACCTCCTTATATGAACTTTGAGTCAGCAGTAGATCTTATCTGCAGTTCATGCTTAAGGGAGTGTAATTTTCACATCAGTCTCTCAATTTGCTGGTCTTTCCTCATACTTCATTCTTGCTGCCCAAAGCAAAAATTCATACATTGGACATGTCTAGATAAGAGGACAGTGCTCTATCCAAGACTAAATCAACCAGAGAATCCAACTTTGTGGCATTTGTGAATGGATGAGGACAAGTTTCTATGAGGGTATCTAAATGGGTTTGACTTGTATATAAACCTGCTATATGCTAGCAAAGATCCCCCGGGACACATTAGGTTCCATTTGATTTGAGCCCCTGCAGCCTCCACCACCTCATCAAACATCATCCCATTGACTGAGACATGCTTGGTGACATGGTTATACTCGGTTTGTACTTTTACTATGCATCAGAACCGTGCAGGCCTCTAGATCAAATGTGAACTTTACTAGCATGCAATACTTCAATATTTAAATAGCTCTAGGACCCACATCTGAGCATGGGATGCTTGTCACCAAGAGTGGAATCTGTGTGGAAATCACTTGAAAGAATTACTTACCGTACAGCACCTAGGTTCTTCAAGATGTGTTGTCCACAGAGATTCCTTGACCTCTCCTCTGTCCCCCTAATTTGAGTCTTTATTGGCAAAAGAACTGAGAAGTGGTTGAGGCTGCTCCCACCCCTTATGCTCTGGGCTACAATGGTTGCGAGGGTTCTCAGGGCGCAGCTGTGGCCCTAATGGAGGCTGCTATCTAAAAGAATCTCACTTTGTGCCCACGGGATGCATATGCCCCAAGAAGATAATCTGTGTGGACAACACATCTCAAAAAATCAGTTACTGTCAGGTAAATAACCATTCTTTCTGGTGAGCAGTGGGGACAACACTGACTAAAGATACAGGTAATGATCTAAAAACCTTTATAACCTTGAGAGAGAGAATCACATTGATTTCTTGAAGGGGATGAACAGTAGTAAATACTAGCTTTTATTGCAGGAGTAAAACCAAATCAGATGAACTGTCAAACTTTATGCATAAAGATTTATTTTAAATAAATTGTTTATTTAAAACCAAGTATTTAAAACAAATCATTGTTTTAATATTCCTTCTGGGAAAAGACCTTTGCTTGACAGTCTCTCTCAAGTGGTATCAAATCTCCCTGATAGAGGAAAAAATAGTCTAGGTGGTGGCGGCATTCAGGCTTGGTAGTGACCATGCAAACCTGTTAAGAGAAACACAGGTGAAGTAAAGGATACATCCAATTTTTTTCCCCTAATGGTTCAGTAACTAGAATACCATACACACAGCAGATGACACTTTCCACTGAAAGTCAATGGAAGTCAGGCACCCATCTTCCTCCCTTGGAAACTTTTGAAAATCTCACTGGTGGACACTGGCCCTGCAGAATTAAATTTGATTAACTTTCTATGTGTAGCATGTAGTTATGATGATGATTTTTTTTATTTTTTTGCAAACGGTGGTTGGAGGGGTAGAGAGAGTAGTGTCCTCTCACTGCTTTACTTTAAAATTGCAAATTTAGTTTCTTCTGTTATATTCAAGAACAAATGACAATTTTTGGAAAGTTCAGACATAGTATCCTATAAGAACATTATTTATAGGAAAAAAAAATCACTGTAGCAAGATTCATTCTAAAAACTGATCCACGTGGATCAAGTTTTGTAAAAGGGCCAGTTAAGTTCCAATGCAGTTCACCCACTTCATTGTAACTGATCCATTTACAAGGAAGAATTATTTGAATGTCCTGCTTTCAGTCTTCCACCATTAGTGATGCAAACCTATTATCACACACAGGCTGAGCTTCCAATGTAGCATGCTGTCTGGTAGTCTCTGCCTGACTAGTGGCTTGCTTGTTCTTTTCCTTGCAGGATTTGGTCTTCTTGGTTGTCTCCTGGAAGAAGTCTGGAGGTACAGTTGACTTTACTGCATGGAGCAGATCACAATAAAGCTGGCTCATCTTTGGAGATAAGATGAGCAGATTCTCTGCTGCATGTGCTGATTTAAGCTCTTTGCATAGTCTGTGCACAAGGGTTCCACAATAAAGCCTGTTCAAAGGAAGGAAAGATTAGCTTTAGAATCCTATCTAACTATAGCTAGGAAAACTATACTGTTTAGTGGAAAAAACAATACAAACTACAGTCTTATTTGTGGTTTTATGCTACTCAGTAACACACCTCTAATGGATAATCATTTGAATATGAACTCTAAGTCTTTTAAAGAAACAATCCCAAAGGCACCTTCACTGAGTTCAAATACAGTTTGTATGTACATTTACATTATTCCTATATTTATTAATTGTATTGTTTTTTAGAACCAGCAGCTGCAGTAAAGCCAAAGAAATTTCAGGTGACAACTCAATTTAAAACTGTTTTGGGTTTAATCAGAAGAAAAATCAAATTACTTCAGTATATACTAGTTGCTCAGAATTAGCTGACTTACATAACTTCAATGCCTGCTTTTTCATTTGAGCACTATATATGAGTGAAGTATTACTCAAAGACCTAGACATGAATATAGCGGAAAGAAGAACTTTACACATCTATGCAAGTAACAAGTAGTACAGAACTCACTTGCCCAAGGAGGAGAAGTTGTTTTTTAACAGCATCTTCAATATTTCTGAGAGCACTGAATTTGAGTAAAGTGCATTTTTTAACCCTACATAAGATTTGCATCTAAATGAGGGATGTTTAAAATTAGATTCCACATTGAAAATACAGATCCTAGACAGAAATCATTTGTGTGTTACTCCTCTGTAGTAACAGGTATAAAGAATTCTGCTCAAGTGAAAGTGTCATGCCAGTGATTTCCAGACTTATTTTGATGTTTTTCATGTTTTCAATTTATTGTACCTTTTCCCTTCCTTGATGCAGTTCTACATTATGCAGTCTCCTAGATGTCTGTCTCAGGTGGTGATGCATGTATTTGTTACATACTTTGGTTATTATCTGTTTGTGTCTCATGAGTCATTTCATTGGCCTCAGGGTGTGCAAGATCAAGCCTGAACTTTCCAATTTTAACACTACTTGAATTCAGTCACAGTATGTACTAAAGCATTAAGGGTAAAATTTTAATTACATTGGTTCAAAAAAATTTTATATTGGCATTTTATATGTAGTAATTACCAAGAACATGATTTTGCTGAAACATTAGACACTGTTACCATTTAAGTACCAGAGCTATACATCAGAATATGAACTATATGCCAAATTTAAAAGGACCCTTACCCAAGGAGCTTACATTCGAGGCACAGCAAGTATAATACAAGACAAAACACAATGTGAGGGTGTTTTATATTTGGAGCACCTTGTGAAGAAGGCAGGTCTCCTGCAGGTTCTTACCGAGTTAGGTCTGGTTCAGGGAGAGGAGTAGAGAGTAGCTGGTTGAGATGCAATCCCATTTGGAGGCAGCACTGCCACTGGCAGAAAATGTGTGCTGTGTCTAAATCCAGTAGCTTCTGAAAATTCTTTTCTTTCCATTTTAGAAACTGGTCATAGACCATTTTATCATCTTTGACATGGAAAACCGCAGGATCTAGATTATGAATGGACAAGAAAATAAGGGTATTTCTAGAGGCTCCCATGCATTCTCCTGTACAAAGAGTGACTGGTATGTACAATTAATGGAGGCTGTGAACCTCTAAACATTAAGTATCTGAAGTAATTGGTTTTCAAGTGTCTAAATTGTTCAAGTACCAAAAGCCATGAGAGCTGGAAACAAAAGAATTCAATCTATCTGCTGGCTCAGTTGTGTCTGAGTGCACATACATGCTTGTGTTGTGTGCCAACTGGAAAATCTCTACAAAGATTCCACTATGTGCCAGGTTAATGAGAAGCAGCTGAGAATTGCCTGCCCAGCTTCTATAGTCTAACCCTTTCTTCCTCCTGTACAATCAGTAATGCCACCTAAATCTAAGGCTGGCATATGTTACCTAAAAACCTCTCCCCAAAACTTTAGCTTTAAGATAATACCAAATACTTACTTCTTGCTACTTTCGCAGTATTAAGATAGTTTTCCCCCCATTTTTTTTTTGGGGGGGGGGGGGGGGGAGACCCTGCCTTAAACAGAATTTAATCCCAAAGTACTAATTGCTTACTAACTTGTTATACAAATGCTATGCTAAAGTACTATTTCCAATAGATTCAATCATAAGCCAGCAAAAGCAAACAAACCCTACCTGTTCTGAGTTTAGATAACTCAGCCCACGTAGTGTGTAAAGATTAGCTGATCATTGTGCATAATACCTGTGACAAAATATCCTGTCATAACAGGCCAAGTTAATTACAGTTTTAACATTAATCCTGAATGTTTTGGCTTCTTGTTAGAATATAGTTAAGGCTCTGACTTTAAAAAATAGATTAGGCACTACTATTATATTAGAATGCCCAATTAGATATCAGGACCCCATTGTGCCAAGCACTGTGTACACAGACTATTCCTGCCACAGAATTTATAATCTGAAGTAGAACCTCAATGCCTAGCTGCTACCAGTACTGAGTTTACTTAGTCTCTTGGACTTACCTGTTTAGATAAGATTAAATAAAATCCTGTATTGAAAGTTATGGATACTGACAGTTTCTTTGGCCAGATTAGTATGTTCCCTTCCTGAAAGTATGAAGTACTGAAAGTATGAAGAAAAGAGGTAATAGCTTTGCTTTCAAAGCTTCTCTATTGAGTCTGCTTTGAATTAGAATTGTTAGACTTGCACATGAACAATGTGTTTCCTGTAAGTACAAACTGTCTTTAGTAAAAGTTTATTACTGAGCAATAAAACAGAGAGGTATCAACATTTGATGCAAGTGTAGGCTAAGTCTAAAAAAATATTTTGCACTTTTATAGTATTCCTGAAGCACAACTACAAATGCTACCACCACCACCTGACAGGCAATATCCATACAAACCTTATCTTTAAATGGACAATGAGGGCTTGGCTACACTTGCAGCTGTAGAGGGCTTTGGGTTAAACTAGCCTTCAGAGAGCACACTAGGGAAAGCGCTCCAGTCTGTTCACACTGACAGCTGCAAGCGCACTGGTGTGGCCACATCTGTGGCATTTGCAGTGGCACTGGAAGCAGTGCATTACAGGCAGCTATCCCAGAGTTCAAGTGGCTGCAATGTGCTTTTCAAATGATGGGGGTGGGGTGGAGTGTGTGTCTGTGGGGGGAGAGAGTGGGTTTTTGGAGTGCTGAGTGTGTGTCAGCATGCTATCTTGTAAGTTCAGATCCCCCTGCTAGTTCCTGTGCCCCTCTCACTCAAAATGTTTGCTTTGTCCAGATAAGCAGCTGCTGGACCTCTGAAAAGGCACTTCTGCATTCCTGCAGCAATTTCACAACAGGAAGAGTGACCACTTAAGGGGATTATGGGGCATTTCTGGAGGTCAATCAGAGCTCAGTAACTTAACTCCTCATTTACACTGACCCTGAAGAATCTCACTCAATACACAACAGCTGTTAATCCTCTAAGGGAGGTGGAATACCAGGAGTGCTCCAGCCAGTGAGTCAGAGCACTCTGTGTGCCTTGCCAGTGTGGACAGGGAGTAAGATAAAGTGCTCTAGGAAGCTTTATTACAGTATAAAGTGCCAGTGTAGCCAAGCCCTGAGGTATAGATGAGTTAGATGTCTTTCCCAAAGACAAAAGTTGGTAATAGAAGTCTCAGGCCTTGGTTACACTGGCACTTTATAGCACTATAAAGCCTCCAAGAGTGCTATAACTCCCTGTCAGACTGGCGAGGCACATAGAGCGCTATAAACCCACTGGTCTTGGTAATCCTCCCTTCCCAGAGGATTAATAGCTAATGTGTATTCAGTGATCCGTATTATTGGAAGTGCTACAAGTGGGCTCTGGAGACATCTGGAGCCATTAAAGGCAATTGATGACTCTTCCCTTTGTTTTGAACTCTGCTGGAGGAATGCAGAAGTACATTTTCAGAGTTTCTCTCAACTGGGCAGATAAGCAATGCAAATGTTTACGGAGGGAGCCTGTGTGAAATACAAAGCCTGCTAGTCTTCTCTGTCAAAGGACACTTACTGACAGGCTCTCAGAAGAACGAACTTTCTCCCTCTGCATACACACAACACGTTTTCCCTCACCCCTGCTCATTTGAAAAGCATGTTGCACCCAGCTGAATGCTGGGATAGCTGCCCACAATGCACCACACCCCGTGCTGCTGCAAATGTGGCCACGCTATACCGCTGGCGGGTCTCACTGTGGCCACGCTATAGCGCTATCCCTATAGTTGTATACGAGGACAGGTATAACCAAAACCGCTATAAAGCTGTTAGTGTAACCAAGCTCTCAGTTTAACTTCAAGTCCCTCAGTCCTAACTGTGACACAGCACTGCCTCCGATCTTCAATGTATAAATGGAGTGCAGAGAGCAGAGTGTAAATCACCCATTAATTCCTTTGGCAGTGGGGAGTCCTTACAAAAACAAAATGGGAAACTGTGGCTAGAATGTAAGTTTGCATATAAATATGAAACCTCCAGAAACATGTCAAAGTTTAATTCTCTGGGGACCTACCTGGGTTACTTGCTGTCCTGTGCAATTCCCCAAATACCATTCCTAGAAGTAATGCCTGTAAATGATGCAGTTTCACTTTGGGTTCTGAATAATGTGTCCAGTAGCAGGTTACAGCAACAGGGAGCCGCAAGGGACTGGGGATAGACTGTAGGATGCTGGCTTTCACTCCTAATGTCTCCAACAGAAGTTTTAGCCGATCTGATCTGGGCACCTGTCAAAAAGTCAATTTTGGATATACCATGAGGAGATCTGACATTATTATCTACACTTATTTGCCTTTGGGTGAAGATGGCAAATGATTTGTGTTAAAGCTAAGCTAGCTCATCCACCCCCTTTTTTTTCAAAAAGATTTCAAACCTTGTAAATATTGAACTAATGAAAGTGACTTTGATGAAACTTAAACAGATCATTCTCTAGAATGAATAGTTTTGGAATGATTTAATTTTTTTAAAAGGTAGTCTATAAATTTCCTAAATTCTCTATCCAAGGATCAAATTTTTTGGAAGTGTTTCAGTTGCAGTTAGTACCTAAATGGAGTTGGGAGCTGAGCACACTGAGAATCTAGCCATTTATTAGCATTCAAAACCACCTGCTTTGGCTATGTCTTGGAGGGTGTCCATCCTACATCACCTGCATTTCAGGGGTTAGCATCCCACCAAAGATGGTGACTTGTGCTACCACACATCCAACTATCCGTACCATTGATCTATACTCCCAGTGGAATCTTCTACCTGGATTTTGGCAGAGAACTGCAGTTATCACTTATATGCAGTGAGAGCTCATACAGTACAAGTGAAAATATGGCTTCATAAATTGTGACTAGTAAATGAGACATGACTTGTTTAAAAAAATCCTAAGCCATTACAGTAACATGGGTACTTGAATTTATATACAAAAAAAATTTAAAAGATTGCAGTTGCAATATTATAGGAGCCTGTACAACCTTAGTTCAGCTGCTTTGTGTACATGTGTTTAAAATCTTGTCCATTATTAGGGCCCTACCAATTTCACTGAGAGTGAAATCTGATCTCTTCCTTGCTGCTGGTAGAGCCCCAGCCAGGTGCCTCCTAGCTGCAAGTCCTGGCTGGGCTGGGAAGGGAGAGGACTTGTCCTTCCACTGCATGATCATTCTCAGGGGGAGATCAGACTCACCTCTGAGTGCCTCCCCCTGCTTCAGAAAGCTCCAGCCCAGGAGGTTCCTGTAGCTAGATTTGTGGAGGTGGGTCCAATATGCCTTTGCTCCTAGAAGTGCCCCAAGCCCAGGGTCCGCCTACCTGCAAGTCCCTGCTGGGCTGAAGAGCGATGGCACTTCTCCTTCCCTTGCATGGCAGCGCTGAGGGTGTGGGTGAGATCAGATGCACTTCTGGGTATCTTTTGGGTTGGGACCCCTATGGTTACAACATTCTGAAATTTCAAATGTACACCCCTGAAAATATGAAAGTGACCAATTTAAAAAGGCTCTGGCTGTGAAATTGACCAAAATGGACCATGAATTTGATACAGCCCTATCCATTATCAGACAAGAAGTCTTCAGTGGAGCAGAAACAGAACCTAGCTTTGTTGGGTGCCAATCTGATGCTAAAAATGCTAGAATATCTTTTCTCTTCCTGTAACCCTTTGCTTCATTTATAGTCCATCCCATGCACTGAACAAGGCAGAGTGAGTGGGTCCTAGAGCACAAGAGTATGTAATAATTTAAAGACTAGCACAGTGCCTACAGAGGGTGACCAATTAAAATTGCATGGACACTTCCTAATTTGTGCTTGCTTGACTCTGCAACCTTTAAATGAATGTTAAGATGTGTGCAGTTTCCTTATTTTAAAAAAATAAAAACATGTACACGGGTCAGCAGCAGGGTTTGAACGTAGGTCCCTGAGATTGACCAATAAGGCTAAAGGAGTAAATGGTAGTAGTCATAGGCTGCTATTTTTCAAGCTGTGTTCTCTCTCCTGCCCCCATTTCCTTCCTAACAGGAGATCTACACGCTTTGCCACTATAGTTTAATGGTTACATACAGCACTGCCAAACATGGATCTGGCACATTCATTCTGAAAGGTAGAGCAGGCAGTGGATGAGACTTGAGTCTACCATTTTAGAACCAGATTCTATTCCTAGTGCTCCCCCAAAACACCGTGTGCAACCTCACAATTATGTACCCTTTAAAAGGGGATGAGGATTTTCCTTCCTCTAAAAATAGGGGTTACAAAGCCTTAATACATATACTGAACCATACAGGATTGCCATCCCTAATTAATAGAAGAATGGTTCCCAACCCAGCACATCTTCTCTATCCCAAAATGTTTTCTTCAGCTGCTGCTTTGTCTATTTAATGTCTGGAGCCATGTAGGGAGCTCTATGGAACTGGAAGCTTACTCACTGGAGAGGGTGCAGAGAACTGGGGGGATTGAAGTCTGCTCAGTGCAGATGAATTAGAGGCTTTCTGCTAAAAATCTCTAACTCAGTATAGCTTGTGACTTCCCCCCCCTGAAGTGTATAGTTGACCAAACCTGGATTAGTTTTCCCATTCAAAATTTTCATGAAGACAATAAGCAACTCTTTAAATCAAGGATTACTCCTCATGAAGAGATTTTTTTTTAAAAAAAATTTGCTCTGAAAGCTCTGACCTAAATGGTTAGTTTGGCAAAATTGAATGCACATGAAAACAGTGCTGTAATGAAAAGTTTTAGGCATAGGCCTCTACTGCTAATGTGTTGAGTATTCCTTTTTAAAAAGATAACAATTATGTAACTAACATCTCTGAATGCTGCAAACCAAAGGCTATGCCCCTACATTTAGTGTTGTGTGTAGTGCTTATTACCATAGGCAGTCTGGTAGAAGTCACTTGAAAGTATTATATCTGATACTAAACTGACTGGATTGACACCCAAGTTTCCCCACCCCCCATTACTCTCACCATTGCTTGTTATCCAACATATCTGTTTTTACAACCATACCTCAGTTAATGTGGCCAAAGGGCAATGGTCTTCACAAAAATCCAGAGGCAACGTTGTTGGAACAAAGGATTTTTTAAGTGTCTTTTGGATTCTGTCAAATTCACGGACAATCGGCAGCTTGTTGGACTGCTTACTTGGGGAAGTAACTTCAGAATTTTGAGAGGCGTTCAGAAGTAGCCCATAGATGACTTGGCGAATGGGTAGGGCAACTGTGTGAGCACTAGGCCTCTGCATGTTCTCCACCTGCACATGAAGGATTGTTCTTCTTAATAGAAGGGCATCACTAATGAATGGAGACAAATGACCTTTTGCCAAAGCCTCAAGCATCCATTGTGGTAACTCTAACTTCCTGGTCAACTGAGACTCATAGGTTCCATTCTGGAAAAAATCCTCAAGATTCACATCAGACTGTTCATATTCCTTCATAGAGGAGCATAGAAGCTCCCTTATTTCTTCTCTCTCATGCTTTTTAAGATATTTCAGTACATTGTCGATAGCCTCGGTGGGGTCAGCAAAATGTGATAACCAGTTTAGAAGTCCCTGAATGCGGACATGCTTCCTCCCCCTCCAGCAGGAGCCTCCACCTGGCAGGCGCACCTTGCTGAAGAAGGTTTCCAGAGCTGGCAGATTAATGTAATCATTACCATTCATCACAGCAAAGAGTGGAAGAAGGGCTTTGTTCATATGACTGAAGTGGCTGCACAGCCTCTCTAAAGAAAAGCATCGAGCTGGAATGTAGCAGTCTAGTGTGCCTTCACAGGTACAAAGGTTTCTCCACTGAAAGTAATTCAGAGGGCAATAGCCAGCTTTCAAATCAAAAATACAAAAGTCGCTGTCTAAAGTTAATACAGGACAATTCCAATGATTAGCTAATGACATAATATCCCTATCTGCTTCTGTGAAGCACTGGACAAAAGGCACTTCTAATTTGGTCAAGATTTGCTTGAAAACCTCTCTGGTGAGCAAGGGTAGCACGCTTCCACTACCACCTCTAGAGATAGAATGTGCTACCTGGATCTTATCCCTGGCTCTTTCCTTTAACGTCGCAAACTTCTTATCTGACAAATCACACCCTCCATCTAAGACAACGTATGGGTATATTTTGCACACAGACAAAGTTTCAAAAAATTTGCGTACAATATCTGTAAAAGAATCATAATCCCCTCCATGCTGGAGGTCTAGATTTGATTCAAAATAAAGCCGATGAAACAAATTATTTCCATCAATGATTATTTTTGTGTTCCTTAACTGTAGATCAGTGAAGAACTGCTTATGCTCTCCCACGTAGCTCATTAATCCATGAATGCCCATCTTAACATGCAACACCTGTAGTCAAACAAATCAACAATTTAATTTTCAAGTACAGTGCACAACACCTCACCCCTAGACTGATGATCAGATCAATACAGCCAATTACCTCAACTCCTGCTACCGTTGAGTCCAAAAGCGAGGATTCAGCACTTTTCCCCAGGGCACAAGGAAGCGACGCACTGTTTACAGGTACCTTTCTCCCGACAGGCCAAAGTGTTTTGAACTACAGCTGCTAGCGTTGCACTCCCCGACCCCATGTGACCTGGAGCTAACGATGCGAACGGACTGTTCTAGGGCCGGCCAGGGGCAGTGAAAATTGCACCCGTGAAAAGGGAACCGCGGCCACGTCTGTCCTCCAGCTCTTCCATGCCGTGGGGTCCAGTGATCCCTGCCGCGGCAGTCGCTGCGTGTCAGGGGCTGAGTTGGCGCGTTAGTTACGTGACGATTTGTTCAGCCCCACTCGCCCGCCGGAACCCTGCGACAGACACGTAACTTGCGGCCAGCTCGGGCGGGGACGATCCCGGCTGTAACGTTTTACCCGGAGCAACTCGGTGCACGCGCAGCCGGGGCCTTTCGCCGCTCAGGCTTGCGACGAGGCGGGGCCCCAGCCCGGGGTGTGTTGGCCCGGGAGGTGGGGGGGGGGGGAGACGGACCGACACCTCGTTCTCCTGCTGAGCCTCCCCCGCGGAGCGCGAGCGCAGCCAGCGGGGCTCGTGGCGCTGGCCGTTAAGGGCACTCGGGCGCGCGCTTCAGCCCGTGCCTCTAGGAAAACGCCGGCGCGCCTGGGAGGCTCAGTCCCTCTGTGTGCGGCATATAAGGGACCCGTCGCTGCCGCAGCTCGGAGGACTCAGTTCCGCTCCTCCAGAGCCACAGCAAAGAGTCTCCACTTCCGGAGGGGGAGGGGAAACGCATCAAGACAGGAGGCCCCAGGAATTACGTATGGTAAAGCCACGCCCACCCCCGCGCGTCACTGTTTTAATCGCTCCTCGGCGAGTAATATTAACGTCCGTTTCCATGCGGGCAGGGCGGGACAGGGCGGGCCCCGCCGGGTCACGTGACTAGTCCGCCCGGGTTCTCTCTCGAGCTGGTTGGCACCGGCCTGGGTGTCCGTATCCCGTCAGGCAGCGCGGCGTCTCCAGGAGACCAGTCCCAAACTAAGAGGGGGGGGACACACCGGATTCCGAGAGGAGCTAGCGGGAGGGTGGACCGGGGCCGTGCACCGAGAGCCCGGCTGGGACGCAGGGGTGGGAGCCGCGCCCCCTCCTCTTCGGGGCCGGGGGTGGGGATGAGAAGGTAAATGGACGTGACCCCCCCTGTGTCCAGCTCTGCTCCGCTCGTCCCCTCCAGAGCCGCAGGCACCGCTGGGGCTGGAGTCACTGGGGGGTGGGGGGTGTTGGGGGGGTGTTGGCGGAGAGCACCTGGAAATGCCCTGCCCCATCCCATCAGCGAGCGCTGGGTGCTGGGGACTGGCGTCGGGACAAGGGGTGCGATCATGAGACTGGCCACAGGGGATCAGACCAATGGACCTTCTAGCCCAGTATCCTGTCGTCTGCTTGTTCCCTCTCCCGTCATCCTTTTTTTTCAAGCTGAACAGTCCCAGTCTTTTTAATTTTGCCTCACATGGAAGATGTTCCATGCCGTTAATCATTTAAAGCCTCTGTTCTGAGTAGGCTTGGAAGGATTAGATTTGTGTTTGGTGAATGTAGATAAATGTCAATTTCACCGTTCACATACAAACCCATGAAAAAATAGTTCCATCAATAATAATAGAATTTACAGATAGGCAAAGTGAGAAAAATGCTGCTTGAGAACATATTAGTGTTTAAAGCTATTTACTTTATCTATTTTGACATGTAATGTTGAGAATTTGTGTTTTAATGTAAAGATTTAACATTTTAAATCTCAATATCTACTATTGTTAAATAATTATTGGCTGATCAGCCCATAATTTCCCATAATTGTGAACATTTAAATAGATAAAACTCAAAAAAGTTGCTTAAAACCTATAATTTTGCCCAACTGTGAAAAATGAAATTGATAACAATAGAAAAATGCTTTAAAATAAACATTGGATAATATCCATCAAAATTGTAAAACAATAAACATTGAGTTCTGCCAAGCCTAGGTATAAGGGAATGAAATCCTATTACTAGGTGTTCCTGCTTCCTTGACCTTACAAAATTGTCATGAAAACATGGCCTAGCCACCAAATCTAGTTGCTTGCTTGGCTATATGAACAGGAAGTACAGTAAAATCTGCCTTAAGGCACAGCTACACTAGAGATTACAGTGGTGCAGCTGCACCGCTGTCAGCTCTCTAATGTAGCCACTCTAAGCCATCTGGAGAGAACTCTCCCATTGGCTTACCTACTCCAGCACCCACAAGTGGCAGTAGCTATGTCTGCGAGAGAAGCTCTTATGCTGACATAGCGATGTTCACACTGGCGCTTAAGTTGGTGTAACTTATGTTGCTCAGGAGGGTGACTTATTCACCCCCCGGAACAACATAAGTTACGCCAACATAAGCTGTAGTGTAAACATAACCTTAGAGATCACCTCTGAAGAGAAAGCAGTCACAAGTGAATACTTGCAGAGGCCACAGAATACTATGGCTCTCTGCTGTGCAAACCTTTGAAGAGAGACTACCTCTTACAAGAGAATACTTTTGCTAACTCCGATGAGTGGTCGCTCTTGGCAGGTTATACAGTACTCTGTCTAAGTCTGGGGATACCCTATAAGGAAGGTCTCTCTAGAAACATAGATTCAAATCCTGGCAGGTTCATTTCTCTGTCTTTTTTTGGAGTAGATAAACTGAGTTTTAGGAAACTGACTTAGCAGATTGGCATGGATGAAATTGATACAACCACTTCTGAGGTATTTGGTGGTTGCTGTTGAAATCTCCCATGCAAACATTGACCACTAATCATCCTGCTTAGCTTTTCCAGTGCCTCTTAGAAGTCCAAGGAGGCCCGGGCCGCTTCCATCTTTTGAGGCCCCGAGCCATAATAAAAATAAAAAATGACAACACATGAAAACAAGCCGCCCACCAAGACTTTCTGCGCAGAGTGGCATGCAACATGAGCCTGCAGGCTGAGGAGGTGGTGGAGTCAGAGGACCCCGGTGGTAAACATTTTGGCCCCGGAAGCTCCGTCGAGGGTTGCCCTGCCCCCATCAAAACTATTAAGGCTAATGCCAAGACTATCTGGCAGACTCTGGCCTCCATCCCCCCTATAGCCAAGGGTGTGGAGAGAAACTACTTTCTGCCCTTGAAGGGATACGAATGTCTCTTCATGAACCCACAGCCCTGCTCTTTGGTGGTTGAGGCCATGAATAAGAAAGAGAGGCTGGGGCAGTAGGCTCCAGCGCCCAAATCCAAAGAGGCCAAGTGACTGTATTCCACAGGGGGGCTCCAGCTCAGGATTGCCAACCAGCAGGCAATCCTGAGTCGATATAATTTCTACTCCTGGAACTCGGTGCTCAGGTTCAAGGAGCTTGTGCCACCAGAGTCCAGGGAGGAGTTTAGGGCTATAGTAGAGGAGGGCAAGGTGGTGGCATGGACCTCTTTACAGGCCTCACAGGATGCTGCGGTCTCAGCGGCGTGTACCTTGTCCTTAGGAATTGCTGCGAGGTGCAAATCTTAGTTACAAGCCTCGGGGCTACTGCCTGAGGTTCCACAGACAATGCAGTACCTGCCCTTTGATAGGGCAAGCCTTTTCGTGAAACAGACAGACTCTAGGCTGCATAGCCTAAAGGACTCAAGGGCAACCAAGAAGTCCTTGGGTATGCATACCCCGGCAACCCCAAGGAAGCATTTCAAGCCCCAGCAGCCGCAACAGCGCTCCTACCCTCATTGACCGAGGCAGGACTTTTACAGGTGGAGGGGAAGGAACGGCAGAGGGAAGCCTTCCAACCCCCAGTCTGGACAAGGCCAGGGCCTGACCAAGCCATCATCTAGTTCCAAGCAGGCCTTTTGAAGGAATGCCTGAGGACGGCATACCAGACTTACCCATGGATCCTCCCTGCCCTTTTTGAATCGTTTGTCCCACTTCTACAGTGCATGGTCCCAAATAACCTCGGACCACTGGGTGGCACACACACACCTAATTGGAATTGATATGAGCAACACATCTCAAAGAACAACAGTTTTTTTCTTTGTGTGACATTGAACTCTCATGTGATGGTATTTGGTCTTTCAACTTCCTTCAACCTCTGTTGATGCTCCATCCTGACTGATCAGAGAAAATGGATACATTTGCAGCACTTTTGTTCAAAATGAGGCAGGGCACGCTGTACAGAGATTGTTTTCTCATACTCCAGCGTAACCAGTCTCTTGTTCAGGTCTCACTAACTGGAAGAGTATTTTTCAGCAGATGAGTAGGGAAAGCATGATTATCAGCACCTCATGAAATGTTAGTTGGAATTTCAAAACAACTAATTTGAAGAAAAGATTGCATTTTGGCAGCATTGCTCTTGTCAGTAATTCCAATGTCAGTCACAGTCAAACCTGTAGTACTCATGAGTTGTTCTTGCTGCTTAAGATCTACATCTTACTGTTGCTATTGAGTTTCTTGATTGTACACAGGATCTTCCACTGCATCTGTTACTGTTGGCACATCTCCTCTTGACTACTGTTCTCATGTTCAGGTATTGGCATTGAAATATTACATGTTGCAGTTGCGGAGTTTTCATTATCTGTAGCATTGTTTGTTGGGTACAATGTGTTTGCCAGTGGTTTGAGAAATAAAGTTTTTGGCTTCAAGCTCTTAACTGTTGCTTGACTCAGTTGTTTTTGCCATCTCTTGCTTGCACCACTTTCAGATCTCCTATTCATAGTGATCTATCTGGTCAATATGTAGCCTAGCCACACTTGAAATATTCTGCTTTAAATAAGTAGCTTATCTACACTTGAAATCTACTGTAAACATGCACACAAATGCGGAATGGTACACAAATGCTGAAAAGACTTAAAACGAAGAACTACTAATTAAGAACACAAAATGAAATAGTCAGATTATTATTCTTATCGCTGAATCAAAACTCAAGCGCTCAAGGTATAATAGAACAGGCTGAGATGAAAACAAAGGGATGACATATATATAGTAAACACAGTGAGAGATACAGACAGAGGGATAATTTCAAACATGTCTTCACAAAACTCACTGTACAAGATTATCCTCACAAATTTTCACCGTGAATCTGGCCCTATAGCGTATGAGAGCCTATGATTATGGCCAAGCTACTAAGCTAGGGCTCAACAAACCAACCACCACCTCTTTTAGCTACCATATGAATATAATAATGAGGAATTCTCACACATAAATAATTCCTTAGTCAACTAGACGTAAAACTATAAAGACTAAAATGTAACAATTCTCTACCTTTCAATGCATACACGATCCAGCACCAGCCACTAGTAGTGGTTTGTTTATATAATCAGTGGATCCGAGAGGACACATTCATCACGGTCTAATCTTGTGCCATCAGAACCGATATATATTTATTAATATGAACATTTTTAACTCTTTAATATGACAAAATCCATATCAGTTAACAAAAAAATTATGCTTTACAGAATCACATCTCTTATTTGCTTAAATTTGCAGCTCTAAGCTGAGAGCGTAAGTCACATTTTGGTTCAATAGGGATGCACATAAAAAAAAGTTGTGAAACTTATCAAATACCAAAAAATTAACAAGTGTCTAAACTTGAACCCCTCTTTGAGCTTGAGGCCCAGGCCAAGTGGCCCTCCTGGCCACCCCTCTGATTGGCCCTGAGCTTTTGATATGTGACAAGATGATACTTTAGAGTATCATACTTTATGATACTTTACTTTACTTTACTTTTACTTTATGATACTTTACTTTACTTTTACTTTACTTTACTTTACTTTATGATACTTTAGAGCATTACATAAAATCTAATCTATTTTTCTGTTTTAGGTGGTGTCCCGTTAACATCACTGAAAGACTAGGAGCATTACTAAGGAGACTTGAATTTGAAAGATACGTTATAGATAAATAAATGTGATCTCTGTTACATGGAACAATGCTGAAATTCCAAGAGGCTGTTAAACATGTCACTGGTTCCACACCTATTTCCACTTGCTCTGAAACCTTGATTGCAAGAAGATATGTTCTTCAGCAAAAACTTGGCAGAGGAAGCTTTGGAACAGTCTATCTAGTTTCAGACAAGAAGGCAAAACAAGGAGAAGAACTGTAAGTAAGCATCTTATCTAGCGTGTTGACTCAATGTATTTTTTAAAAAAATTGGCCCATATTTCTAATTTTTTTGTTCCTTTGTATTTGTTTTGTCTTCTTTGATGTTCCATTACCTCCCAATTTGGTATTACCTGCGAATTGCATTAATACATCTATCTTCACTGATGGTGCTAAATAAGCTAGCACTGAACCTGGCACTCCACTGGATATCTTATTTCCAACTTAATACATTATTGTGTAGGCTTCTTCAGTAAATTTCACTCTGTGTTATGGTGGCCTTAACCAAGCCAGTTTTAACTGATTTTATAAGTTAAAATTTCTTGTCTGTCTTCCATATATATCCCTCCTGTCCATAGTATCTAAGTGCTTCTCAAACACCAAAAAGAACTCTATCAAATGGATTACTAAAATACAGATACATCCAGGGTTAAATTCACATCAATCTCTATCCATTACTTAAATGCTAGTTAAACAACTTATATGAAGCTTAGTGGTATATAGAGTCTTGTGCTAATTGAACAGGAATTTTATCCCTTCTATATAAAATGTCATTTGTACATTCATGTCATTGAGAGGAAACAATGAGAAGGCATATATCTACCATAACAATTTTCCTTTTCTTCAATGTACCAAAACTGCTTACTCCTGACAATAAAGAAAAATAATGTGTTCCACAAGATCTTTCTTGAGGAGGGCTATTAAAATCTGCACCACTCATAAAGCATTTCCATTCCATAGTCAGTGATCTTCATGAAAATATCATCTTTATTTATTTGAATATTAAAAAGTTGTTATAAAATGCAAAGAGAGAGATCCCCAAAAATGATACAGTTCAATTGCTGTGATATCTAACTCTGTAATGCTCCATCTAATTGAAAGCAATCAAGCTGGGCAAGATAAGTACAAGGTAAGAAAATTTCAGAATTCCTGCTTTGCTTTTATGGGTCTGTCCCCTTCAGGTGACTTTCCCCAAGGTTTGTCTAATCTATGTAGGTTTTTATACCATGCCAATCACTTTAGTGATGTAGTCAGGGTACCATCATAAAGTCTCAGTTACGTTGTTGGAGGGGATCTAAGAGAAGCTGGTAGCTAAACCAGCAGAAAATACAGAAGACGACTTTCTCTGTTTTTGATGATAAAACTGGATGCCTGCTTATCTAATGAGATAGGTAATGACTATAGAAATAGTAAAGTGAAAGCTACCGTGGCCACTGTACTTGTAATTGATAACAATTATGTTTTTTATTTAGTCACAACAAGTCTTAATTTTATCTCTACCTGAAAATGGACAGATTTTCTTCAATTTATTTTATAATCTCAATAGGATCACAAAATATCACAGATTTAACACTTCCAAGGAAAGTTAACATTTATGCATGTAAAATCAAATTTGGCTGCATGTCTAATATTATTGGATGAAATGGGGGATATGATAGAGGTCTATACAATCATGAATGGTGTGAAGAAAGTGAATAAGGAAATGTTATTTACCCTTCACATAATACCAGAACCAGGGATCACACAATGAAATTAGTAGGCAGCAGTTTGAAAACAAACAAAAGGAAGTATTTCTTCACACAACGTACAGTCAATCTATGGAACTGGTTGTCAGGGGACGTTGTGAAGGCTAAAATTATAACTGGGTTCAAAAAAGAATTACATAAGTCCTTGGGGGATGGGACACAACCCCATTCTCTGGATGTTCCTCAGCTTCTGCCAGCCAGATGCTGGGACTGGATGACAGGGGATGAATCACTTGATAATTGCCTTGTTCTGTTCATTCCTTCTGAAACATTTAGCATGTTGGAAAACAGGATACTAGGCTAGATGGACCATTGTCCTGACCAGCATGGCCATTCTTATGTTCTTAATGTGATCGAGCGAGGTGACATTTGAATCACATGTTTTTTAATTCGTCTACCTGCCACTAATTCAATTGAGGATTAAAAATCTGATTTGTAATGAGAAGCCCCTGTGGCATCAATGGCACATATCACCTCAGACAAAGATGCATATCTATCAAGCAGCAGTTTCTTCTGTCCATTTGTATGGCTCAGAAACCTGAGCTACCACAGAGATGCAAAAGCTCCCACTGGACACTTTTGACATGAAACAGTAATGACATATTGAACACATACAATGGTTACATCATGTTATGAACAAAGATGTCAAGTGTTAGACCAACCAGCCTCCAATGTCTTCCCCTGTGACAGTGCTGGCTCAGGTGGCTTGGCCATCTGCTCTGTATGCTGAAGTCCATATCAGCCCACCAGCTCTATGTGTTTGGTCCAATAAAAACTGAATAGCCTCACACATGGCTTCCAACCTTAGCCTCAGCCTTAATATAGAGCAGGCTGCAACACTGGCAGGAGAATGGGCTCTCTGGAAATGGGTGATCCAAAGTGTGCACTGTACTCTTCATGGGTAGGAGAATGACTGAATCACCCATACATACACTATGCAATAATATGAATGAGTGTTACCAGTTAGCATATAATTCCTTTTAGATACCTACACACCTTTTAAATATAGATTATGACAACAATAGTATGCTGTACTCATCAGGCCAGCTGAGACTCACGGCTAGGTATCAGGCAGCCCCTTGCCCTCTAGCATTAGGCTGTTCTTATGGTCACAAGAGCCTATACAGCGAAATAGTTAGGTCTTAGAGTAGGAAGAAAACATTCAAGTGTTACACTTTAATTAAAGTATCTTCTGTCAGGCCTAATGATCAACAATGAAAAACACTAGTTAACCTTCCACATAAATGCAAACAGATGTAAAATAGCAATAGAAATATGAGAGCCACTATGAAGGCATGAAATAAGGCAGGGGTTCTCAACCTTTTTCTTTCTAAGTCCCCCCTATCCTCCCCCCGACATGCTATAAAAACTCCACAGACAGCTGTGCCACAACAGCTGTTTTTATGCACATAATAATCAAGGCCAGTGTTTGGGGGTAGCAAGGAAGGCAATTGCCTGGGACCTCTCACACCGTAAGGGGCACTCCAAAGCTAAATTGCTCAGACCCTGTGGGGTGGGGCTCGGGGCCTCAGGCTGCAGTCTTGGGTGGTGGGACTTCAGCTTTCTGCCCTGAACCCTAGCAAGTCTGATGCCAGCCATGCTTGGCAGAACCTCAGAAGCCTGCTCGCAGCCCCTCCTCAGACCCCAGACCTCTAGTTGAGAACCACTGTAATAGGGATTATACCAGAGTTATAGTGAAACCTTGCAAAAGAAGTAGTACTCCTGAAACAGTCACCTCAAACCTAAATGTAACATAAATATAATATAAAAGAATAAATAGTCATTTTATGTACTTGAGGCTCCTCAGACCTGGCAATTTGTGGTAGTTTGGGATTTAAGAAATGTTTTGCTTCATCATACTTTTGTAAGGAAGATAATTTATCAGTAGCTGGAGTTCTCCAAAGGTAATGGGTCTTCAGGGTAGACACAATGCCTCACATGTCCAGGACCAGTTTAAAGCAATGGGGTGTGGGGGAGGAGGGAGTGCACACAGTGACTCCTGGAAGCAAATTCTTCAACAGAAGATGTAAAGGATTAGTACTTTTTACAGTCCATAGATCTTCTTTCACCAGTAAGAGTAGCCATGGAACCATCTAATCTCTCCTTTCTCAATGCTGCTCACTTCAGGTTTTAGTCTACGTAGTCTTTGTACTTAGTTTAGTTAGATAATGTTAAGATCAGCTGGTACTTTTGGAGCTTTCTAAAAATAAATGTTACTGCTTCTTGTTCACCTGTCTCTTATAATCCCAAAATAGTGGATCTGGGGAAGGCAAGTTTGCGTATTTACTGATAAGATGTCATAACTGGTCAGAATGCAAAATGTTTGAAGTGAAGGGCACTTCCTCTGAAATTACTTAAAACTGCATGGCCTTTACTACCTGGGACAGAGATGAATGTGAAATGAGTCCTAATGTCATCCTATTATATCATATGGATTTGCATAGGCGCTTCTGTGATGGGAAAAATATATTTTCCAATTTAATTCAGATTTTTGCTGCTGAAAATACTTCAGCCACTTCATCTCCAAACATTCAAATTTCAATCTTGCAAAGTGCTTTCATCTACAGTGAGTTGCTCATGCCATATTCAAGAATACAGGAAGTCTTTGCCCAAAACACACAGCTTTTTCTGTTGACCAATCTTCATTAGGACTGTCTCAGTCACAGAAACATCCAAAGATTAACAAAACAAAATAAGAGCAGACTGCGAGCAGACTGCTTCGGATATGAATTCATAAGAGTTGGTCCAATTTATTTCCTAATGGTTCCTTACATTCTGTTAGCTGTTTTTTTCACTGTTGCTGCAGATTGAACGGATGTTTTCAGAGAACTGTCCACAATGACCCAAAGATCTCTATCTTGAGCGGTAACAGCTAATTTAGATCCCATCTTTTTGTAGGTATAGCTGAGATTATGTTTTCCAGTGTGCATTACTTTACATTTATCAGCACAGAATTTCATTTGCCATTATTTCCCAGTCACTCAGTTTTGTAAGATCCTTTTGTAGCTCTTCCCAGTCGGCTTTGGACTTAATTATCTTGAGTAATTTTCTATCGTCTGTATACTTTCCTACTTCACTGATTATCCTCTTTATATGAATTTATGAATATTTTAAAAGCAGCATTTATGAATATTATAAAAGCAGCACTTAACCATTTATTCCTACCCTTTGTTTGCTGTCTTTTAACCAGTTCACTGATCCATGAGAGGACCTTTCCTCTTATTCCGCGACTGTTTGGTTTGCTTAAGAGTCTTTGGTGAAGGACCTTGTCAAAAGCTATCTGAAAGTTCAGATGCAGTGTATCCTCTGGATCACGTGTTTGTTGACTCCTCCACTAATTCAGATAATATTAGTGAGGCCATATGTGCTGGAACTAGGGGTGCTGCTGCACTCCCTGGCTTGACGTGGTAATAATAACACAAATGCATGGTTTCTGCCTTCAGCACCCCCACTATAAAAATTGTTCCAGCGCCACTGGGTGAGGCATGATTTCCCTTTACGAAAACCACATTGACTCTTCCCAACAAATCATGTTGAGCTATGTGTCTGATAATTCTATTTACTATAGTTTCAACGAATTTGCCTGGTCCTGAAGTTAGGCTTGCCAGCATCACCTATGGAGCCTTTTTAAAAAATTGACATTACATTTGCTATCCTCCAGTCCTCTGGTACAGAGCCTGATTTAAGCGATAGATTACATACTACAGTTAGTAGTTGTGCAATTTCATATTTGAGTTCCTTCAGAACTGTGGGGTGAATACCATCTGATCTTGGTGACTTATTGCTGTTTAATTTATCAATTTGTTCCTAAATCTCCTCTCTCGACATCTCAGTCTGGGACAGTTTCTCAGATTTGTCACTTAAAAATAATGTCCCAGGTGTGGGAATCTCCCTCACATCCTCTTCAGTAAAGACCAATGCAGATAATTCATTTAGCTTCTCTGCAATGGCCTTGTCTTCCTGGTGTGCTCCTTTAGCACCTCGATCATCCAGTGACCCCAGTGATTGACAGATTTCCTGCTTCTGATGCACTTAAATGTTTTTTTTGCTGTTAGTTTTTATGCTTTTTGCTGGTTATTCTTCAGATTCTTTTTTTGGCCTGTTTATGCTTTTGTACTTTATTTTCCAGAGTTTATGCTCTTTTCTATTTTCTTCAGTAGGATTTGACTTCCAATTTTTTAAGGATGCCTTTTTACCTCTACCCAACCCTTTTACTTTGTTTGTTTAGCCATGGTGGCATTTTTACGGTGCTACCTACTAATTTTTTTTATTTGGGGAATACATTTAATTTGAGTCTCTGTTATGACGTTTTTAAAAAAGTTTCCGTGTAGCTTGCAGGCATTTTACTCTTGTGACTGTTCCTTTTAATTTCCATCTAAGTACCTTCCTTATTTTCTTTTATAGTTTCCCTTTTTGAAGTTAAATGATACTGTCAAGGGGTTCCCCTCCCCCCAAGGATGTTAAATTTAATTACATTATGGTCACTGTTACCGAGCGGTTCAGCTATATTCACCTCTTGGATCAGATCCCATGCTCCATTTAGGACTAAATCAAGAATTACCTCTCCTCTTGTGGGTTCCAGACTAGCTTCTCCAAAAAGCAGTCATTAATGGTGTCTAAAATTTTTATCTCTGCATCCCATCCTGAGGTGTCGTGTACCCAGTAAATATGAGGATATGTGAAATCCCCATTATTATTGAGTTTTCTATTTTTATAGTCTCTCTAATCTCCCTGAGCATTTAACCATCACCAAACTAATGAAGTGGTCGGTAGTGTAGTCCTACTACTATAGTCTTATTAATCAGGAATGGCATTTCTGTCCATAGAGATATTAGGGTACAGTTTGATTCATTTAAGTTTTTTTTACTATATTTGACTCTTTCTATGCAGTCTTTCACATATAGGGCCACTCCCCCACAAGCAAAACCTACTCTGTCATTTCTATCTTTTTACAAGACAGGTAATCATGCATGTTGCATTAGTGCAATAAATTGAATAGCCCCCACTGTCTTGCTAGACTTCTGCCTGCATTATTTTTATTCTTATAGCATTTTGTTTTTGTTTTGATTTTTATTTTTTTACGTGTGGGATGTTTGTTGGCCTAAGTTTAGAGAATGTTAGGTACATCTGGCTCTCTCAGTCCCTTTCTAAATTCCTTTGCAAAATTCCCCTGTTCACTAGCTCCTCTGGTCACTTAGGAATTGGCATTTT
The DNA here is from genome assembly GCA_007922305.1 of Dermatemys mawii. NCBI lineage: Eukaryota > Metazoa > Chordata > Testudines > Dermatemydidae > Dermatemys > Dermatemys mawii. Next base: position 58,183,817 of record ML677349.1, read on the forward strand.
TACTAGTGTTCTCCCTGGGTAGCCCCACTTCCTGGTTAAGGGCTGTTAAAGGAATTAGGGGTCAAAGCCTTGTTAAGAAACTACTGGCCGACTAAGCCAGTAGGCTTGGCACATGTTACAACCAAACAGGTTGCATTACAAAGTTCAGTCAAGCTGGCACACGGCAAGCAGCACGCATACAACAAACAAATGAACGGACAACAAACTCACCCCAAGGGTCACGTAGTCATTCTTCCTTCTCTTGGAGAACTCTTTTGCAGTGTTTCATGTCAGTAAAACAAATACTCTCTCCTTGGTAACAACAGATCAAAGATGCTCTAATGAGTTGATGAATTCAACTTCTTGACCATCCATCACAGAGGGTAGAGGTAGAGGTTCATCAGCCACTTTCATCAGTTTGGCCTTCTTCCAGTGAACCTGAAGACCAAGTTTAATTGCATCTGCTGTAAATTCAGTACATTGATTAGATTAGTTAATCAGGATTCAGATATAGTTGTGTCATCTGCATATTCCAGGTTTGTTATGCAGAAGTCCACCCCAGTATTCAGCCAGCGACTGCTTCCATCGTTCGGTCAATAACATGTAGAACAGATCGGGGCAGCCGCATGCCCTTGACACATGCCACTTAGGTATTCAAACCAGTTTATATTTTTTTCCTTGTGAGCCCTTTTACTGAGAAATTTAATTTACAATAACATTAGCTGTTTATTTAATGGGATCATCAATTGCCTGCAGCATTTCAAACATTGCCTATTCTTTGTAAGAGACAAAACTGAATGCGCTGTTTAATTCTGTTGATATAAAAATACTTACGTATTAAATTATGGATTCTTATTTTTATTTTATTACTTTTTGTTTTGACTTGTAGCATTTAGCAAAAGTTAATGTAAATGCTTCTAGCTACCTATCTTGTGATAAAGTTCTGCAGTTCACCAGTATACCACTTGGAGGCACCTGTGTATTGTAGTTATTCTCCTTAGCTGCTGCTGAACTTTAACTGTAAATTAAACAGTAGATGCCCTTGTATACGACAGCAAGTTAACAGAAATAGGTATAATTTTAGATACCATGAAAATAGCATAACTTGAATACAGCATTCAAGATGGAAAATATTAATCATTGATGTAAATTTCTCATATTACAGGAAAATATATTTCATGAAAGTTCAAATATATTACAGGACAGAATTTGTCTACAGTATTTAAGAGTTTTTCCCTTCTAACAAAGCTGATTTTGTAAGGTAGTAAATTAAAACATTTAACAAACCTTTCTAAAATTAATCTTTGTGCTGAATGCACCCATGTTGTGGTCCATGTCCATGCTCTGAGAGCATTTTGATTAATCAAAGGAACTGAGTCACATAATCCCGCAAATTACATCTCCATAGAGTATGTTTATTATTTCATAGCTGATTCAGGACATGGTGATATATGGATGTTAAAGTATGAAATCAGCTGGTGTATGGATATTACATTATATTATATTATATTATATTATATTATATTATATTATATTATATTATATATCATAATATGTATGGCATATTATGCATGGATAATCAGCTAATTATGCTGATAATTATGCATGCAGCTGGCATATTGTCTGGGGCACACCTAAAGTTCAGTTTCTTGCTAGAGCTGGAGGAGTGTAGGTGGTGCTCCGAGCTGGCTGCTGGGACTCCACCAGGACAAGGCCCTGAGGTAAGGGTGAAGAATGTGCGGGAGCCATGGGGAAATGACCCAGAAAATTATAGACGGAACACAGTTTATTTAAAGGGACATTGTGGATAGCTGCTATCTATAGGGTTCCTATGCTGGGGCTAGAAGGTGGGTCTGAGTCCCTCCCACCAGCCACTAGAAAAGTGGCTGGGACTTTGAGGCACCCCGCAAGGAAGACTGAACTGTAGTAGTGCAGCTGAAGTGCTGGGGCCAGAAAGGCCCTGAAAGGGCGAAGACATTGCGTCCAGGGAAGGAGCCGTAGGGCACTGCTCTGTTCCGTATCAGGGGGACAGACTAAGGGAGCCGTTACAGAAGGCACTCCGAGAGGTCTCTGTTGGACTTGTACCCTGAAATAGGTTTGCTTTGCTTTGCTTTTACTTCACAAACAGACTGTATATTACTTGGCTGGAGGCTGAGTCAGCGACGACCCACCACAAACAGGTAGAGCAAGAGTGCAGGCACACGCACTTGGCCAGGGGGCGCTTGTGAGAGGTTTGGGCAACCCAGCTGCAGCCCCATTTAATTATTTTGACTCTTCTGGGATTTCGGTAGCAAACTCTGAATGATGATACATGGTATCTTATGAGCACCAAAGAGAAAGCCGTCACACTAAAATATTTGGTACTTGTAAAATCTCAGAATGATGCATTCTGGACATCTCTATAAAGTCAGGAAAGGCGGCACACTTCACAGTAGCTGAAAACCATTTTTTAAAATGCTTGTTCAAACATATTTATGTGCTGGCTTCTCTCCTGGCTTGATTAGAGGAAGCATTCAACATAAATGATCCCAAATAGGCTGTGAAGTCAATTTCTCAATGTGAATTTTGGGACTCAGTAGCAAAGATTATACCGTTACAGTTAAAGGGGTTGATACTTAGCTGGTCTATCTAGGAAACCATAAGCTATCTTTTACAAATGGGGGTGCTACCTAAAACTTGAAGTTCTGCAGAAGTTGGCCAAAACTGTGGAAATGACCTAAAATTACTGAAGTTGTAACTACAGTTTTCTTCTAGTTTGTCCCATTAGCCAGTTTTTACAAGAGTTAAAATAGATGTTATTAATCAGATAATTAGCTCGTTACAGGTTTGTATATTTTTAATGAGATTATAAATTTGATAAAGGTAATAGTATTGATGTAATAGACTTTTGTAAGGCATTTGACTTGATGCACAACATTTTGATTAAAAACAAGAATGAGAAAATTAAGGCCAATTAAATGGATTAAAATGGCTAACTGATAGGTCTCAAAACTGTAATTGTATGTGGGGAATCATGGTCATGTGGATATGTTTCTAGCTGGTCCTCCAGTAATTGATTCTTGGCCTTACACTGTTTAACATTTTTATCAATGACCTGAAATAAAACACAAAATCACTGAAAAAGTTTACAGATGCTGGCACAAAAGATGGGAGGGAATGCTTTTAAAACCATTGGACCATTATCCAATGTTTTTATTTGCTGTTTTTCCCACCTTGCTACTGATACATAAATATTAAAAACCTTTCACTGGTTAAGTGTCCAAGGAAAATGCTGACAGAAGTCATTCTTTGCTGTCATTGCACAACTGTGTCCTTCCTCATAACTAATGGATGAAGTCAGAATCCTCTGATTTGCAGGATTATTTTTAATGGGCTATTTCTCTCTCTCTCTCCCCCAACCCTCTTCTCTATGTACAATGAGATTCAAACAACCTGGATTTACAGACCAGTGTTTATGAAAAATCATACCAATAAAATATTCTAGTCCACTCTGAACCATTTCTAAAAGTTTCTCGTACAATGTGAAATATCTGACAGCAGAGGGTGAAGGATTGGCCTTGCCCTGAAGAGTGGCACCAGACTAGCTGACTGGCTTTTGTATCAGAAGGAACTGAGCTAAGAGAGTTAAATTTACAAAATGTATTGGACAAAATGGAGGCATGACAAGGTGACGCATACCTCTCCATCTATAAACTGGCTGAACCTCACCATCTCTCTGGAGAGGTCGTCTGGTGTTAAAACCAATTATTCATATGTTGAAGAGAGGAGTAGAGACTAAAACAGTGCCCCACTGTCTGGTGGGGGGAGGGCTTTGATTTAATTACTTCGTCTGTTTGGAGTATTGATTATTAGGGTCTGCTGTCCGTTATCTTTCTTTTTTGAAACAACTGTGGGTCACTTCTTCCTCCTTTCTCCCAAACTGCCAAAAATCTGATGCTAGCTTGATGGCAAAAACAACCAGACACCTGTGAAGCAGATACAACAGCTATACAATATGTATGAATCTGCTGAGCTATTTGCCATACTGTCCCACATCTCTGTTGCTTTACTTGTAGAGAGTTGGCAGGGAAGATGGGATGTGTATGTGTACAAAGGATATGCACTAGATGGAGTCCGTGTCCTAAGTGGAATTAAGGGGCATTTTATTTCATTTTTGCTGTTTTCTTTGAGCAACTTCCCCCACCCAAGAAATCTCTTGATTTAAATTATTTGTCTTGATTCTGTGAATCATTTAAGTTTAGACGTGATAAAGCATTATAATTTCCATATTTCTCTCACTTTATAATTCTAGTCAATATTTTTCATTTACTTCCAATACATGTTTTCACAAGCTTGTTGTAAATTATTCTATATTACATATTTCTCTTGAAACAAACTATAGCAGTGATCAGAGAGGTAGCCGTGTTAGTCTGGATCTGCAGAAGCGACAAAGAGTCCTGTGGCACCTTAAAGACTAAAAGAAGTATTGAAGCATAAGCTTTTGTGGGCTAATACCCACTTCGTCAGATGCATGCAGTCGAAGTATGCTGTCGGTGATCATGCTGCAGTTGCTGCGGCTTTACATATTAATGTCTAGCATAGTAATTTCAGTTGTAAATGAATTACTAGCATCAGTACATAAGAAGTAAAAAGCCCGTGTTTTGAGAAAAATGGAAAACTAAAATGATCAAATTTGCAGTACTTTATGCAGTTTATCTAAAAGAGACTGTCAGCAAATGTTTGTTAACCCTGTGGTAGGATCATAGTCTCTCTCTTGCTACTTCTGTCAGAAAGGCAGAGCAAAGACACAGAGAAGGGTGCACAGTGGAACTAAGAGAAAGAGGACAAATAACAACAAAAGATGCTGGCAGTTCCGTGCCAACACTAAATATATAGTGGAGTTCCAAGTGAAGTATCGCAACTGCACTGACCTACCTGCCATGTGCAATATGAAATGATTTTTTTTCTGTGAATTTCATTGTAATACATGATCCTTAACCCAATACTTTAGACACTTCAAATGGAAAGGCTTGAAAATGAATTAGAACAAGATTGAAAGGGTTAGAATGCAAACAGATAACCTGTATGTGCTTCTGTATAATTTGTTCTCTGTCTGACCCCAATGTGACAGACAGACAGCTAGGTTCCTATATGAAGAGCAGTAATATAAAAATCTAGCGTTGTACATTAGGTTTGAGAATCAAATCGAACAGAATCCTATTTACATATCTATTTTGATTTAAAAAGAATAAGCAACTAACATTTTTAATTACAAATATATGCTTAGGAAATTCCTAACAAAAAGTAGGTAAGAAGCATCATGGATTATTACTCCTCATGTGCAGACAATTAGTTATCAACATCAAAATGTATGCTCAACTGCTGATCTTATATCTGTCTATAAGTATAGAATAGGTATGAAGTATTGCCAACATAACACACATAATCCTATGTGACTCTGGAATACCAATACATGTATTACGCTATGTCACGCTCAACAGTATATTTCCGTGTGGAGTGACTTGTGGGGCGCAAAAGGGGCAGTGAAGTTAAAGGGTTGCCACGGCAGCAGTTTAAGCAGGATCCTTAAAGTGCTGCCATGGCAGTGCTTTAACAGCTACTTACAGGCCAGTACCAGTGGGCACTTTTTACCTGTGCGCCGTACCAGCCCATACCAGCTTACTTTCCCCTCTGCTCGCATGCCAGTCAAGAGTGGACCAAGCCAGGAGGAGAAAATCTTGGATGAGGAGGGGAAGGGGGACTCAGAGGCAGAGGACGACTCAGAGGTCAGAGATTCAAGCAGCCAGGAGTTCTTTTCTATCCCAGAGGAGGCTAGCTAGTCACAGCTGTCAGATCTTGGTGAAGCGCAAACAGGAGAAGAGGCCCCTGGTAAGTGGATTTGATTTTGGGAATTGCTAAAGTGAGTTGCTAGGGACAGAAGAGTTGCAGAAAGTAGGCTTGTGTCTATATGCTGCACATACCACCACATGCCTAGTCTGAGCAGCATTGACTCCCTCACTTCGTGGAAATCTGCTTCAGAGATCTCCAGGACACTCTCATGAGGATACTGGGCAATCTGCTGCTGCAGGTTCTTTGACAGAGTTCCTTTGTTTCTTGCCCCATTAAAGGTAACTTTAACACAGCATTCTGCCATCATGGGGGAAATGGGAGGACCATTGCTATGCCCGGGTGAGCGGCATAAGGGCCAGGGCAGAAGCAGCAGTCTTGGAGATTGATTCCCTGATCACCCTCAGCAACAAGATATCTTCCATAATGAACACAGCCTATGGAAAATGTGGGGAAAGGAATGATTATCAGTCCACCCCCTACAGAGCTGGCTCTCCCCAAGAGCCCAGTGCCCAGTGTAAAGTAGGGTCCAGGAACACTGATTTTATCCTGCCTCTATGGCGGCTCACCATTTTGGGGATCTTGTGGCTTATGTGTGCTTGCCTGGGGCCAGTTAGTGACAGGTATGTAAACACTGGCTGTTTTTTAAATCACTGAATCAGTGTTCTGTGTGTTGCAAACAATACTGCTTCTGTAAAATGTTGTTTTTTGGCTTCACAGAGATGGCCTTGGGAGCCCAACCTCCCTCTTTGTTATTGGTCGCAGAACGACTGCGCAGAATTAGAAAGTGGCCATGAAGAACTAAGGAGGACTTTCTGTGCGATGTTATGATACACTCCATGGCCCAAAAACAGGAATTGAAGGAGTGGAGGGACAATGAGAAGAAGGACCGAAAGAAGAATGCGGCATGCCAGCATGAAGCCACGAAATAGCTCTTAAACATTATGGAGCATCAAGTGGACATGCTTGAGGCAATACTAGCACTGCAAACCACAAAACTCTTTCCCATGCACCCCCCCACCCCAGACACCGCCCACACACTCTTATCAACCTCCTGGCTCCAGTTTGTATCCCAACATTCCACTCCTTCCACCTCACAGTCCAGCACTGCAGACTCCCAGTACTCACTGCACTCAACACCCATCCCTCTGCAGTTTGACTCTGCTGAAGTACAGTACCTGATGCAATCTACTCCAAAGGAGAAGGTTGGATATGATCTCGGGACGTACATAAACCTTTAACTGTCCCGGGGCACCCCTTCCTCCATGGACCTTCCCTTCCCCCAAACTCCTCAGTGCTGATATGTTTTTTGTTTGACTCTCTTCTCCAGTTGTTTTTTAATAAAATAATTGTGTTGGTTTGAAAGCAATCTTTATTCTATAAATTGAAAGCAAACAGAGCTCTGCAAAGCAACAGACTTGTCTTAAATCTTCTTATTGCATCCTCTGCACCAGTCACCTCCTATCATTACAAGCACTGCACTCCAGAGCATAGAAGCAAACATTAGTGGCTTTCAGCTTCAAATTGCTGCCTCAAAGCATCCCTGATCCTTATGGCCCTGTGCTGCACCTCTCTAATAGCCCTGATCTCTGGCTGCTCAAATTCAGCCTCCAAGGACTGAGCCTCAGTGGTCCAGCCCTGTGTGAAGCTTTCACCTTTCTCTTCTGTAATGGGGCAAGACCAGATGGCTATAGGAAAGTGCTGAAGAACAGATATGTGAGTCTCAGGCTAAACAAATCCCTGGTACTACTGGAACCTTCTAGAGATCAGTAGAAACAGCTACCCTGACTGGGACACCTGAAGCCAATCAGGGACTGGCTGAAACCAGTTAAAAGCCTTCCAGTTACTCAGGTAGGTGTTGGATGTCAGGAGCTGTGGGAAGAAGTTGTGCTGTTGGTGAGACTGAGTGATAGCCATATCATACGCAAGGAAGGAACCCCTGAGGTAAGGGTGAAGTGGAGTTTGAAGAAGCAGGGACTGCTGTGGGGAAGTAGCCCAGGGAATTGAATTGTGTTTTGTGGCTAAAAGGTCAGCCATCTTAGCTGATACTATTAGGGTCCCTGGGCTGGAGCCCGGAGTAGAGGGCGGGTCCGGGCTCCCCACTTTCTACCTCCCCTAATTAATCACTGTGATTGGGAGGCAACAGAGACTGTGCCAGGAAGGATAGCTTCTCCTCAGTGGCTTATGATGAAAATGGCTCAATAGGCTGTCACCTTGTCTCTAGAGAGAGAAGGGCCACGTGGAGGGTCACAGTGAGCCTCTGAGGCTAGTGAAATCCGCCAGGAAACGCAGAATCCGTGAAGAGAAGGCAGAGCTTTGTCACACTTCACAAATATTATGGAGCATACAGCATGTGGCTATAAGCATTGGAATATTGTAATCGGCCAGGTCCAGCTTCCCATATACGCAGCACCACCGGGCCTTTAAATGGCCCAAAACACACTCAACAGTCATTTCTGCACTTGCTCAGCCTTTTGTTGAACCACTCTTTGCTACTGTGAAGGTGCCCCATGTATGGCTCCTTAAGCCATGGCATTAAGGGGTAAGCAGGGTCTCCCAGGATCACAATGGGCATTTCGACTTCCCTGATAGTAATCTTCTGGTATGGGAAGAGAGTCCTTGCTTGCAGCTTCCTGAATAGGCCAGTGTTCTGAAAGATGTGTGTGTCATGCACCTTTCTATACCATCCTACATTAATGTCTGAAAAATACCTCTTCTGATTAATGTACTCGGTGGCTAGGAGCAATATGCATGCCGCCTATCGCCCCTCTGCTGTTAAGGAAGCCCATTTGTGCAAAGCCATCCACAATGTCACGGATGCTGCCCACACAGTCATGGTCTTTCAGAGCAGGATGCAATTAATGGTCCTGCATACTTCTGTCAACACGAGTCCAATGGTCGACTTTCCCACTCCAAACTGGTTAGGAACCAATCGGTAGCAGTCAGGAGTAGCCAGCTTCCATAGTGCAATCACCTCGTGCTTCTCCAACAGCAGGGCAGCTCTCATTCTTGTGTCCTTGTGCCACAGGACTGGGGCAAACTCATCACACAGTCCCATGAATGTGGCTTTCCTCATCCGAAAGTTCTGCAGCCACTGCTCATCATCCCAGATGTGCATGATGATGTGATTCCCACCACTCAGTGCTTGTTTCCCGAGCCCCAAAGTGGTGGTCCACTGTGGATAGCACCTCCATGAATGCCACAAGCAATCTTGTCTCATAGCTAGTATGCATGGTAAGATCAATGTCGCACTTCTCTTGCCTTTGTAGTTTAAGGAATAACTTCACTTCCACTCATGACATGTTAGAGTGAGCAGCATACTGGTCAGCAGTTGGGGATCCATTCCAGCAGACTGAAGAGGCAGAGCATGCAGTACACAAACTGTTGAAGGATGGTACCAGATGCGGACAGAAGCACAGGGATTGCTGGGATCCTCAACCCCCTCCGCTGTCCCACAACATGTAGCAGCAGTAGAGGAAGAGATGCTCTGTCGGATAGCTGCCCAGAGAGCACCGCTCCAAATACCGCTGCAAGTGCGCTAGCTGACAGTGTGAACACACAACAGCGGTTTCCCTTCAGCGCTCTCTGAGCGGCGCTGTAACTGCTGGCGCTGTGACTCTGCCAGTGTAGACATACCCTTATGCTGTGGACATTTAGCCTAAAGGCATTCTTTGCTACTCAGTCATTTTTCTAGCACAAGCATATGTACTACAGCATATTACATACTAAATACTTTTGCATGTATATAACACCTTTTATATTTTCATCTGTAAGCAATTTGCAATACTATGAAAGTAAAGAATTATTATCCCCAGTTTGTAGACAAGTGAACTAAGAAACTGAGAGGTTAAGTAAATTTGCCCAAATTCATACAGCGTGTCAATGGGAGAGCTGAGAATATAACCCATGCCCTTCCTCCAAAAATCATTTCTTGGAGTTGGCAATTTGCTAACTGTCACTATGTCTCTAATTTGTCTTTGTTTACATTGTAAACTCTTCCCATATGTTCATGCAGCATCTACCACAACGGGGCTTAATCCTAATTGGGGCCTTTGGGTGCTATCTCAGATTGGGTAAGATTACTGAAAATGTGGTGGCAAAGAAACTATGGAGTCATATGTAGTTTTCAGATTTTTTAAAAATCTTTAAATTTGCTGCTTTGTTTTGAGGTTGAGATATAGAATGAAGACTGTACTGGACACATTGGGAACAACATGGGATGGATATATGTGCTTCCTTCCAGTCAATCTGGGGATTCATGGTATCAATTTTATTGGCAAAATTAGGATTGAAGTGTACTAGAAACTCAGAGGCTAGTAAATTCTTAGTCTTTCTTAAAAACTTTCTCACACTCGTCTCTTGAAGTCCAGGTTTTTGCCTGATGCAAACCATCGGGAAGAAGTTTGAGTATTATAGCTAGATGAGGAATGATGTTTCATAGTAGGAAGGAAACTAACTGACATACATCTTTGGGACTAGGGTGTTATTGTTACATTGATCTTTAATGGTTCCTTTTGAAGACCATTGGCACTAGTCATATTTATTGTCACCTACAAAATGCAGGAAAAAATCCACATTCTCATGAGATTCTTGAACCATAATCCTCCAATATTTACAAGGTTTCATTTTTGTAGATTTCTCAGAAGTTTACTTTCATTTTTCGCAATCAGTACTGTATTGTTTCTTGATGATCCACTCAAAATCAGATCCATAGCTTTCTAGAGCAAGAGCTTAAGTGCCAGCATTTAAAAATAAGTATGGTGATGTCAGTGCAAACCCTTCTTACATCACTGTTAGCTACTCCTGGGATTCCTCCCTCCTGCCCCTCCAAAAAAGACAATACCTTACTTAGTCTATAGCTGAGTTATTTATTATAGTCAAATTACTTAATATATCAATGTTCCTGTGATATCAGTGGCTTGCTATACAACCGTTGACACTGGGAAGACAGTGCTATCATCTGTGGATAATGAATGTCCCAATCAATTGGATAAAGAGGAGTTTTGGGTTAAGTCTCACTATTTCATAACCATGCATGGACAAGCAACAGAAGTACACAGTAGGCAATAGGGATTTCTATTTCATAAATATTCAATAGGTATTAATATGTCCCCTTGGTGGAAGGCATATACTGAGAAGTGCCAAACACCCTGCACTGTTCCTGCATGTGGTAATTGTGGGGTGTCAGCTCAGCTTCTGCCTCTGACTTGCATTATACCATTAACCTAGACTCATGCTATGATTCCTTGGAAACTGTGCACTTAGCTGAATAATTTATTACATGACTTTTAATTATTTATAGCTTCTTATTACAACTGAAATAAAATCTAAAGGTGGAAGAGTTCTGTGACTTATGAATATCCAAGAGACAGTCAGCAGATTGCTGTGTAGTTAAATCCCTGCATTTGCTCCTGTTTGTTTCTCTGAAGGTATTCCAAAGAGAACATTCATCTGAACCTGAATTGATTAAAACAATAACAAATGACTTCCTGCTGGTTGCACTGCATTTGTTCATCTGATCATGCTGTTTGCCTTTTCTCCAGCCTCATTTAGGCCTAAATATAAAAATTCTAAAGTAAAACAGGAACTGCGCTGGTCATTATAGGTTTATGAACAAATAATCTTGTCCATGCTAGAAAGTAAACAAGAGATCTGTACCGACAGAACTTCCTTAACAGGTCATTATTTTTAATAAGCTTTTCGTATTATATGATGTTTTTCACTTATGTCAATGAGGTGTTTTCTTTTTATTTGAACAAAAATAAGCAGTTAATCTTGCTCTGTGTACGATCACCATAGTGCATATTACAGTAGTTTAGCACATAACTGCATATAAGCCAAGATTTTCAAAAGTGACTACTGATTTTTTGGGTTCCTCTTCCTTTTGGGTTCCCAACCCTTAAAGGGTCCCAGTGTTCATAGCGTGGTTGCTTAGCATGTCTGAAAAAATCACATCAGTTCTGGGTGTTTCATATGGGCACACATAATCACAAGTCATTTGAAAATCTCATTCGTGATATTAGTGGATAAGAGTTTCAAAAGCACTCCCTGTTCAAAGTTAGACTGGTCAGTGAAACTTGGGTCTTAAGTCACTTACGTACTTTTGAAAATCCCATGCAATAAAAACGTCTAACATTCTTAATTTTATTCTGTTTCTTGAGCTCTTTTCTTCCCGATTAGCATGTTCAGAATTTTACCTTTCTTGATTAAATGGCAATTTTCTACTGAAAGTTATTTGAAGTATGTAAAGACATCTGCCCAAGTTGATTAAGGAACCTAATGGAGTAAAGTGTCTAACTCCCACTGAATTGGGAGATTTAGGCCTCTTACTCCCCTAAACTTCTTTGAAAATCTGAGTCTTAATAAGGGATTGGAATGAATTATATCCGTATAGCCTGCTAGTGCTCCTATGTAGGCATATTGTCACATCTGTAATTAAATGCTGTTTTTCAAGTTTTGCACAGGTTGCCACAAAAAATAAATAAATCTATTAGCGTAAAGGTCACTGTTTTGGAACAAAAGGCCTTACTTGAATTCAGTTTTAAAAAACCCAGCTAAAATATCCATTTCACAGTTTTACAATTACAAAAGTATATGCACTTGAACAAAAATATAAATAGTTTGAAACTCTCCTTAAAATAATTTGTAAATTATTTTTTAGTGCAGTAGTCTTAAAAAGTGTGCTGGGTCCGTTAAACAAACAAAACATATTTTTAAACTGAATATGGCTGTAATCCTGCAAACACTTACATGCCTCATTTCAAGAATTAGGACAGTTTGATTGACTCTTTGCTTTTCCCCAGTTCAGCCTAAAAGAAGGGGCAGTTTTCCCCCTAGCTGATTAGAGAGTTCCTTAAGGAAGGAGGAGTGATCAGTGGTGCTACCTAAGGGAAAGCCATCCTGTAACTGGTCAGAAAGGGAAACCCAACATTCCAACATAACTAGCCCAGCCTGCCACCCTTCTGTGGTTCTTTGGGAGGAAGTGGTGGTGGATGACCTGAATTTTCCTCAAAGTAAAATATTGTAATGTTTTTTGTCAATATTATCCTCAAGTCCAGGTAGAGATAATGCTTTATATAGTTGTTTGAATTTTTGTGGATTTTCTTCCCTTCTCTGAGATGTACAATAAAGACAGTGTTGAATAAAGATTTTTGTAACAAAGCAAAATCCCTTGGACTCGTATTTGCTTCTGCATTTCGTTTATTATAACTGTAGTTTAAATTTTTAATCTAATTTTTGCAATAGAGGTTGAAAAGAGCAGAGAATTTTCAACTTCTGGTTAAAATGGTACTAAATTCTTCAGAGACATGCAAGATATCTGAATGTGCCTATTAATAGTATGTTACTGCAGTGTGTCTGCATTTGCAAGATTAATTAGCTTTTAACGCTTGATTAAGTATATTGTACTTTCTTCCCTGCAAAACTGGCGTTTAGGCTCTTTGCTACATTCTATACATTGTAATGAGAAAATTGCTGCAATGAATGAAGTACATTCATGATGTATTGGACTATCAGTGTATTTATCTTTGTTTATTCTGTTCTTTTTGGCGTAGTTGTTGTGAAACACATTTATATTCAAAACATAACCCCTAATTCAATACACATTTATATGTAAGGTGAACCCTTCACTCAATGTATAATAACTTCAGTGCTGATAAATAATTCCTTCCATGTTGATCTTCACATATCATTGAGTTCATCTGAGACTTCAATATCATGGCCACTAAAGATGAAGTACATGCACAGCTTTTTTACCAAGGATACTAATTATACACAATTAATTTTCTCAGTCATTTCTCAGTAATTTTATCCCTTTGTAGGTTATCTGGCTGTGGGATATTTAGCACCATATTGTCAGATTGCAGTCATTTGTCTATTGTGCTAATAATGTACATTAAAGATATATGTTGAAAGAGATGCATGCATGGAAGAGAGGTGCAAGGAAGAGTGGGAATTCTGATTTATTAAAATTGAAGCAGATTAGTAGATTGCATAGGGGAAGTGATTTTAAAAAGTTAAACTGTTTAAATGCATCAAGGATATTTATGTTAAGGAATATAACCATGCAAGTAAAAGCTTTTACACACAGAAGACAGTCAGTGAATTTTTACTTTATAACATTTTTTAATTTGACCTTGTACTGTTTGCACATTGCTTAGTCTGAGCCTGAGTCTTCTTGCATCTCTTGTAATGCAAGGGTCACTGTAGCATACCACTAAACTCATAAAATCTAGGCATTATCCATGGTGCAATTAATGAGTAGGGTTCTCTTTCAGGGAATTGTTTTTTCAGAGTTATTTCCACTTACTCACACAAGGAAACTTCTTTTTTGTAGTGTTTAAAGTACAAATCTGGAGATTCAATAAATGTGACATGGCAATTACAGAATATTTCATCATAGAATGGTGCTTAAAACCAAACAATGCAATGTTAAACTTTATTTTCCTTTAACCATTAATCTATTTCTCTAAAAGAGAATATTATTTAGCAGTCAGTAATTACTGGAGTTGATATTAAAGCACGGTATGTCAAACATGTACAGTTTGTTGATTGAATGGAAGTCACAATGGGAAAAATGTCCATTTTAGTTGCAAGCTTTTAGCCATGTTCATGGAATGCAATCTTCAGATGTAGATTGTAAACAAATTCCTTGGCCCTTGAAACACAAATCCCCAAAGTATATTTTGTTTTTCATTAAAATTAGCAGCAACCGGCATCTGTGACATTTAATTATATTTTTAAACATGACTAGTCAGGAGGAGAAAATGCCTAACTGCTTTCATTCTGTCAGTTAAAATAGTGATGAACAGTAGATGGTAGTAATGCAACATCTAGAGAGACTTCTAAAAATCGTGATATATAGTCTGTATCTGGCAGTATTTTTAGTAACTATTGCTGAGTCCACGGCAATTTCATCATTTTAATTACAGTCTATCAATATTTGTATAAAAAGACTAAAAAAGGTAATTTAAGTATTTCTGATTTCCTCCAAGGAAAGGTATACATGAGCTGAAGAATATGGCTTTAGAAGGAGGATTCTTTTTGTCTCTATTAATCATTTTATTGGGATAGCCAAATCAGTATCAATCTCTGCTAGGTACCATAACCTCTGTTTGTTTGTTTTTTGTTTTTTGGCCAAGACCACCTGATTATAGATAACTTAAAATAATTTAAATTCTAAAAAATTATTTTATAAATACAAATACATCCAAAGGAAAAGATTTCTCATATACAAATCAAGGTGCTTGGGTGATTCTTCATAAAACAATAATATGGCCTATTGCTTAGCAGGAGGGCCACAACCATTCTGGTTTGCTATTCTGTGTTTCCCCCCACCCCATCATAAGCATGTATGATCCTCTAACGAGTCTGAAGTTTGTCTTGCTTGCGCAGGTGGAGGGATAGCAGCCAACTGGGCAAATTAATCCCTGCTGTAACTTTATTTCAATGGAGTTACTTCAAGGATGAATTTGGCCCACTAATTTTAGATTTCTACATTTCTTTAATATTAAAGAAGATTATTGATTTCAGCAATAACTATATTGAATTGCTCAGTGGTAGAGCATGAGTTTATATTAAGAGATTCAACTAAATGTTTTTTTAATATTGTAGGTAAATTCAGTAATTTTGGCTTTTTATATAAGGAATTATTGATGAAAATGGAGAATGAACACTTTTCCTTAGATGATTGTCATCCATAAAATGATAGCCAGTCACAGGTTGATCTGCAGGTGGCTAATGAGACCAACCTACAGACCTTGCCACAATTGGGGTAGATTTCCCAGATTTCCCAGTGGAAGGAGAGGATCTGGAGTATTGAGTTGGGCGTATTCTTACTTCCTAGTATCTGGGAAGGGGAAAATGGGGGCAAACAGAAACACTGGTGGGAAGATTGAGGACCGTGGTGTGGGGGGCAAGAGCTATGAGGGGCATACAGAAACCCTGGCATTGGGGGAATAGGAGGCCAGCGGGGAAGTGGGGGCACACATAATGCTTGATGTGGGTGGAGAATGGAAGGCAAAAGGGGAAGCAACATAGATCTCCTGGCATGTGTATTGATGGGAAGGGGACAGAGCCCCTGGCACTGGGTGAAGGTAGGAATGGGGGATCTGGAGGAGCGGGAAATGAAGACCACACAGAGCCCCTGGCATGAAGGACTGTTTGTGGGGGTTTAACAGGGAGTTCTTGATAAAAAGGGAGATGGGAGAGTGATTCACAGGGAGCTTTTGAGTGAAAATGGAGGGATGCAGGAACCGCTGGTGTGTACAATGAGCTTGGCCTATATTGTCTTCTCACCCTCTAAAGCTGATCAAGTCAGCTCAAGGATAAGGCATGCTGGCCAAACAGTATGTGAAAACGTACAATGTTTGTATTATACCTGCACTAAATTTACCTAAACCCCTTCTAATCCTCAAAAGACTCTAACATTAATTTAAAATAGAAGCAGTTTGATTGGATGGTAATCTTTATATTGGTTTGTTTGCAAATAATTTACTGGAATTGTTATGGAGAGATTCCTAACTCTCTTAACATTTTTTACATTATATAAAACTACATATAAGAATTGTCAAAACCGTAAATCAAGGAGTAGTGTAACCAAATTATAATGCACAAACAACATACATGTCTAACCAATATCAAAATTCTGAACTGCTAAAACATTATTCCACCTCCCTTCCCTATCAGTCTCTTGTTATTTTCGCTTGCAAATCTGTATTTTTCTTTATATAAGAAATTAATTCCTCCTGTGAGATACAGATTTAATCGTTTTTGTAAAGAGGAGTGCTTTTAAAATGCATTTTCTGCTGTACCAATTTATCAGTCTGTATATGAAACATATACAGTCTTGTACATTCTCAGGATTAATCTCTGTGACCAAGCAAGGGCAACTGCAATCCATTTTTAAAGGACTTTCCCATAGAGGAGATCAGAAATCATATAGCAAATCTAGTTTTGAGGCGGTTGTTTATTTATTATTCCATATAATTTCTATAACACTTTATAACACTTGACCTAGAAGCTTCTAATATTAGAACACTGCCAAATAGAGTTTCAAAATTGTACTCTGACTTACACAATAGTAGCATACATTATTGTCCAATGCGGTATATTTAAACATTGAACATTGGATGCATTATTTTAAATCATGGTGGTTTTAGTGTAGTCTCACTAGCAGATCTTATAGCATAGTCCCATGTATTTGACTGTTGTCTTTCATAGAACATACTATACATTTAACTTGTATGCTTGAATTCCCATCTCTGTTTGAAAGACCAAATGCATAATTAGGATGAGATAGCTCAAGTAACAATATATGGGGACTTGGTGGTTTTTAAGAGGTCACCACAGTGTTACTGCTTTGTCAACTCCTTCTCCTCATCTTTTTCTGGAGTCCCTGATACATAGCAATGGGTCTCACCATCTGCAAATGGGCCAATATTTGTGCATTTAAGTTTGAAATGATTGGTAGTCCTAGCTAGCTCATACTAGATAATCATAATATAAGAATCTGAATAGAAAATAATAGAGAATAGGTTTGTGTAAGAGGGATCTATTTAGTGAGGTAGGTTGGGGAGAAGGCTGGCTTGTGAGTTTTATTTTGTTAGTCTATTTGCAATATTGCAACAGAGTTGTTTAGCTAGTATTTTTCCCTCAATTTTGTACCCTTATTAGTTTCTATACAGTTTATTCAGGTTAGATCGCTCACCTTTTTTATTTTTACTGCCTGCTTTTATGTTTTATTGACTTCATAGATAGTAATTATTGCCCCAGTCATTTTATGTGAACTATTTTTGGTCTCCGTCTTCCCCCAGATACAAGTCTCCATCCATTTATTAATTTTAATAATATTGTAATATTTCTATCATTATTCAAATAAAGCCATAGAGTTCATGCAAAGTGATAAAGTAAAAAGGCCAACATTTTCCAGCTTGGTGCCTAAAAGTTAGGCTCTTAAAGCCATATCTAAGCAACCTAAAAATTGCCTGATTTCTTAAAAGTGCCGAGGACCCACAGATCCCATTAAATTCAGTGAGTGCTACAGGTATTCAGCACCTTTGAAAATCAGGCCACTTTTATTTAGGCATCAAGATATAGACATAGAAGCCTAACTTCAGGAACCCAAGTTTGAAAATTTGGCCAAAATTTCCATTTATAAATGCTTTATATGAGTTTATTAAATTATTCATAAAAGTACATTATGGACACAATTTTTTAATTCTTATTTCATAATACAATGAAATTATGTTAGGTTTTTTACTTCATTTAAACTATAGTAAAACTTATGTGAGTTGTGTTACAACTCCCTATATTGAAATAAAAATTATTCTGAAATGTAAAATATTTGTTGTGATTAGTTCACAGATCTGTAAGCTATGAGTAGTTTGTCTGTTTTACTATAAGAGTAGTACGTATCAAATGAACACCTGCTGTATGTGAGACTGAGATTATGTTTAATTAAATTCTTCAATTATTTTGTCATATATTCTTGTAGCTTCAACCATGATAGTTTATTAAGTACATCCATTCTTGACATTAAAAGAGTTGGTTTTTTTCATTAAAGCAAACTAACTTAGCCAGTCAATAATTCATGTTGCTGTTTAGTTTAGATGGAATGAAAAATACATTGGCTTTTTTTCTCCTAGACTTTTAAAACCACTTCTGATCCAATAAACCAAATTATATAATTTTTTTCTGTGAGGCAATCAATGAAAACAGATACTATATGGACTCTAAAATATTGTAAATAGTGTCAGTAGACTGGGATAAAAAACACTGTGTCACTGAGTCACTCACTGTTAATTAAAACTTAAAAATTCCCTTAGAGTGCCATATTCTTGAGGGAAATCTTTGGACAGGGGTCTCCAATCTTTATGAGACGAGGGCCATACTAGATTTTTGAAGGGGCTTCACGGGCCGAAGCAACTGTGAAGAAATTCAATATATGCAAATATATACAAAATCCCCTCCTTTGCTCCTCTGGCCATTGTCGCACCCCCCTTTATTCCTCCAGCCGCTGCCGTGGGGGCACTCACGCCACTGCACCTGGAGCCACCGGCAGCAGCTTGCATGGGTGGAAGGGTAGCAATGACTTCTCCACTTGCCTGCTCGGCTGGAGGGCCGGACAAATCGAAGCTGCAGACCGGATCCGGCCCCCGGGCTGCAGTTAGGAGACCCCTGTCTTAGGATATCACCACTGATTTTTTGTTTGTTTGTTTAGGTCCCTCCTTGCCCCATATTAGCACTTTTTCAAGCAGGAAGCAATGGGCTGGTTCTGGGAGGTCCTGAGCATGTGAAGGTGTACTGTCAGTATTGATCAATGCAGATAGCTCACCACAAGGTTTCTTAAATTCAAATCTATCTGGCAGGGTATAGCTACATGTGCTTTTTGTAACTGATCTAAAGTAGAAGTGTGCAGTTTCTTTCCTGGACTGAATTATGAGTGTCTAACACCAAGGGTTTATAATAACAGATGTTTGCAGATGTTTAAGCATGGGAGTGTGAACTAAGCTACTTCAACATTATGTCATACCTCATTGTAAAAGTAGTGTTCTAGTTTTCTTTCCTCTTCTCATTTTGTGTTATAGAGGAACATAGTTAAGACTACATCAGACGTTTGCCTTTGGCAGAATTTTATACCTTCTTTGGAGTTGAAATGGTGGGTTGCTTTAAGAAGAAATAAAGAGGACAACACTCCATGAGGGTCTGTGAGAATTTTGAGAGTATTTTGGTGCCTGGCAAGAATTCCTGAAAAAAGAAATAAACAGTAAAAAATCACACGTTTTCAGAAATTTTGCATACTATGCCTCATCAAATTTTATGTCCCCTTTTGCTCAAACACTACACAATCCACCAACTTCAAAATTCACCCAAATGTCAACCACCCCCTCTTTTGAATTACAACCCAAGACTTTCTGAAATCTTTTGGCCCTTCTGTTCAAAAAGGACAGTTTTTACTGAAGTAAAAAGAGCATCAAAAAGAAGCTGCTAAATTGGAGAGGGAAAGAGAAAGCGAGACTTTTCCCATCAAAATAATCTTTGGTTTAGGGGGATAAGCACTGGACTAGAAGCTAAATGACCACAAGTTCAAGTCTTCTTTCATGGACTGGTTTTAATAATTTTATATTTTCTTCATAATCATTGTTGAGCAAGCCCTTCCTTATACGTCTATTTTAAGAGTGAGGCAAGTATCATTTCCTCCCATTTTACAGATCAGACAACTGAGGATCTGAGTTGCAAAAGGCCATCTCTGGCAGGGAATAGTATTTAGGTTGCTACGGTGCAGAACCAAATCTTATCCATTTAGCTACACTGCATCTCAGAAAGGTTAGGCTAAAGCTATATAGTTGTTTTTTCTCTCTCTAAAATGGGAGTCCCAGTCTACTCCCTCCACTATCACCCTCAGGTCTGACTCTTGTCCCCTCTGCATTCCAGTCAGGCAGTTTTCACTCCTCCATTTTGTGTAAGAGCTAGCAACAGGAACAATGAGAGCACAGGAGAGACAGTTTCCCAACTCTCAATTCTAGTGCCCTGCACCATAGCAGCCAGGAATAGCAATTGCAGGGAACATCCTGTACAGTTTCGACACCCCGGAATGGCCCATGCTCAATAGCATGTAAAGTTTAGCTGCCATCTCTAACAAGATTCTACTGGGCATGTGCAAACTGATTTTTTTCAAAGGCTTATAACTTGCTCAAATTTGAATAGTTTTTCCCAGGAACATGAGCAATGGCACATTCTTGGTGCCATGCTGTCTCCCCTGCCAAATTTTAAGCCAAAGTATGGAGGTGCTAGAGCCTCTTTAAAAAGCAGTTCTAATAATTTTGAGAACATATGGAATAATTTCTTTTTCTTTCCTTGGAAAGAAATGGCTCTTTCTTGGAAATGGCTCAGTTCTTTTTGCCAAAACTTTCCAAAACATTCAGCTTGAGGCAAACAGCTGGCATGCAACATGTCAGTCCAAAAAGTTAGTTTGGCAAAGTAACAAACAACTGAACACAGTGTTTTATAATGGAAAGTGTTGGGAAAGCTAAACTAGAGACAGAACTTTATGTCCATGATATATGCCTTACCTGTATAATACACTTTATGCACAGTAACTCCAGCAGGTATATTTAATGTAGGCCAGGCCACTGTTTAGAGCTGATTTATTTACCATTTCTTGTTAAAAGTGTTTCTTTTCTGATTGTTAAAAAGAAATTAAACTTTATTCCTGGAGACTGTCATCTGTTTTCTTTACCAGAATCCTGATAAGTTTGAGCTAATTTCCTTGACACTTTATTACCAATTCAAAAAGGCTGCTTTCAGAAAGTATCTCCAAGTGTCTTTTTTATATTAAACATAGAAAAATCAAACATTTTATATGGATATAATGTGTATATGTGTTATGTATATAATGGATGATATCTATATCTATATATCTATATATAATAACTACCCACATATACTTATAGTATAAATAAATTTAATCTTGATTGCTTTGCAAAATTTTGTTTTCCAAATGCAGGCATGTTGCCAATTCTGGATATGAATTAGCATTGTATAG
Source organism: Dermatemys mawii (assembly GCA_007922305.1). Taxonomy (NCBI): domain Eukaryota; kingdom Metazoa; phylum Chordata; order Testudines; family Dermatemydidae; genus Dermatemys; species Dermatemys mawii. The sequence continues at coordinate 58,205,166 of ML677349.1, forward strand.
TAGTAAACCAATAGCTCATTTATAAAAGTACAGCTTCTTGATTTGCTGCTCTGTAGGTGAATTTTAATAAGATAAACATCTGCCAGTTATCTGACAGTTAATGGCAGCATCAAAATCACTGAGTGATTAAGGTGACAAGTTACCTTGACATGTCAGGTTTTTATTGCTGTCCTTGGCATTTAAGGATCATGTATTAAGTGATATTTAATGAAGACTCATTCTGTTTGTCAGTTCCATGACATGATCTGTGTGATGAAAGGAATAATGTCCTGATGTTAACTTAAGATGAGAAGTTTGCAGTAGATGTTACCTGTCTTAATAGCACAGAAGTAGTCTAAGGAAATGTAGGCAAATCAGATTGCATGTTTTATCATCAGGCTGCCAGATGGGGCTTAAGTGAGTTTATGCGAAAATTCATGCACCGTAACTCAATAACTGATGGGTTGTGTTTGGGGAAAAAAAATACTAATGGGGATTTATTACATTCGTTTCTCAGAGCAAGTGAATTTCTCTAGTTTGTGTGAAATTCTATTATTGTCATGTTTAACTACTGTGACTTCACAAACATGCAGCAGTGAACAGCAAATTATTTTAAAAACAATATAAAGACATCATTTCAACGTGGAATATAGCTTTAATTTATTCAAAAGTCACTGGAAATTCATAATTTTGCTTCAATAAAATACAGTAATATTCCCCGTATGCTCAAAAGGCTTCTTCAGATACACATTAGCATTGTATATTCTCTAGTTCCTGGTTCAAGTATATGAAAATGCACACCTTATTTGATACGTATACATTTCTTTCTTAAATATTTTAACAAGAAAATCCTAGTAAGAGTAATATTCATTCCTATAGGGCCTGTCATCACAAAGTGTTTTCCAAAAATTGATTGTTTCATAACAAGAGAGAGATGGGTCTGAGTGCCAAATCCAGCCATGATTCATTCACATGCTTAACTTTACATACATGCATAGCCCAATTGATTTTGCAGGATTGGGGAAGTTTAGGTCCTCCAGAACCAATCTTTGATCCTAAAGTTTGGTAATTTTGAATATGGAATTTTGCTTTGAACCCTGTAGTCAATATTTGTACTTAGTTCGGCAGGATTCAGGTCTTGGCCAGTCTCTAGTTGGTATTATTATCCCGATTTCATAGATAGAAAGACTGAGGCACACAAAAGATAAAGTGAATTCTTCATGCTTACATAGCAAGGCAGTAGCAGAACTATGAATACAAGCTGGATCTTGTGACTCCCTATTTCATGTTTAAATTTCTAATTTATGTAGCTTCTCAATAGTGTTTATAAAATCTAATATCTTTTTTTTCTGTACATTCAATATTATATGATAAGCCATAATAGTAAAATATGTCAAGAAAAAAATAGTATAGAATAAATTACTGAGCAAAAGTATTTTCTTGAATATTGCTGGATTGGCAAAAATATTTTTTGCAAATACACCTGAGATCTTGTGCAGTGGTATTGGACCATTTTATTATCTAGCATGCTTGCCAGTAGTTTACTCTAGTGTCTTTATGTTTACTTGATATTGCCTGATCACTTCACATTACAAAGCCAGATCAAACTTATTCCAGTTAAATGTTTGGTGTTAAGATGTCATGGTAGGAAATTATAACTCTGGTTGAAGCTTTATTTGATTTTATATATTGCTGCTTTTATCAGTTTGGGGGATCTTTTTTCCCAGAAAGGTTCTAAAGGAAATCTCTGTTGGAGACCTCAAGCCCAATGAAACAGTTGAAGCAAATCTAGAAGCACAACTACTCTCCAAGCTAGATCACCCAGCCATTGTTAAGTTTTATGCAAGCTTTGTGGAGCAAGAGAGTTTCTGCATCATCACAGAATATTGTGAGGTAAGACATCTTCTAAGTTATTCTGAACAAATTAGAGGCAGTGTGTTTCTCAAAATAGGCCTTTTAGAAGACTTAGTTCATAATGTTTATTTGCAGTACCATCTGCTGTTTAGTAGGCACATTCCAAACACTTAAGAAAGATGGTCCTGCACTGTGGAACTCTTAAACTAAGGATAAAATGAGTAGACTAACATCAGGGGAAGGGGAATAACATAGGTAATTTAAATGCAAGCCAGTATGATTTCCTGTAGGCAGCAAAACAGAAGTGGGTCTTTAAGAGGAACTTAAATGTGGATAGAGTAGGGTCCTTATGAATGAGCTCAGGGAGGTTGTACCATATATAGGGGGCTGTATGGTAAAAGGCACGGAGGTCTGACAAATGAGCAGATGAAGCTGGAAGCTTTGGCAGAATGGAAGGAATAGGGGAGGATATTATTACATTTGCTAAGAAAGGATAAATAGAGAGGGGCAGAATTATGTAGCGTTTTGAAGGTGGTGACAAAAAGCTTAAATTTGATGGATAGGAAACCAGTGGAAGGATTCAAAGAGAGGAGTTACATGATCAAACTGATAGGAAAGGAAAATGAGTTTAGTAGCAATATTTGCATGTTCTGAAAGGGGGGCTTTGTTTGTATATGGGAGGCCAGCGTGGAGAGGATGGTATGGTGGTATAAAGCAAGCAGGGTATAAAATGAGGACCTGAATGAGATATTTGGCTGTGAGAATGGACGAACAACTTGCTTGTCTGTTGCAAAGGTTGTTCTTCATTTTTAAATGCAGCTGTATCTCTACTTCACACAGACTTGCTATCGCAATGCTATTATAATAATTTATGGAAAATGCAGAATTCCGATATGAATCATACAACATTTTAAGCTTCTGTTCCCATTTTCTGTGAATCCCATATTTGGTCCATGGCAGGTTGAAAGACATAGATAAAATATATTGTAAGGCTTTAAAATGAACTTGGGAAAAAAAACCCCAAACCCTACCTTTTAATATTCTTTAAAAATTTTCCACCCAACTCAGAATGTGTAACCCTGGATACTTTTATCTATAACTTGGCAGCTACTATCTGGCTAGTATCACAAATGGATTTTGTGCTGGGCAAATCACATTGTTGCAAGCATACAAATTTGGTCTTAATAACTAAGAAAATTCCATCGAATCAAAAATTAGTTCATTCCTTAAAGTAACTTTGTTGATAATTAACTGTTCTTTTATTACTGTTAATTAACTGTTCTTTTATTACTGTTAATTAACTGTTCTTTTATTGCTGGACTGTTCAAGTTTGTTCTGGAAATGACAGTTTTTTCAAAGTTGTGAGACAGTGAATAACTGTCATTCTGTTGTGTGTTACAAAAGGACTCTGGTAAGCTGCAAATAATGCTTGACAGGGCATTTCTTTATAGTCGGATACCTGTGGAACTGATGTATGAAATAGAGAAAAGTCAAGTCCAGGGCCTAGATTCTTCCCTGCATTAGGGCTCTTTTTACTGTGCCACTACTGCAAAGTGGCCTTAAAGCCAGAGTAACTAAGCACAGGCACATCACCCCAAGTAGGGACTTTCTCTTCCCCTAATGCTGTAGAGCCTGCATAATGGCTCCTATATCCATCCTCTCCCTCGAGCTGGTATAGAGAGAATGGCTTAGGAAAAAGGGCATGGCAGTGACTCCCGTGTACCCAGGAAATCACCAGCTGCTGTAACATGCCATTCAGGTTATATGTAATTTGGGCAAGTAAAAGCAGCCATCAGGCTGCTCTAATGTGGACTAGGAAACCAGGAAATGTACTTCTATATTTGCCTAGTTCTGATACATCTTTATATGTAATGGCATACAGAGCTTTTCACCTAAAAGTTGTCTGTTTAAATCCTGCCTAAATTAATGGTGAGAAAAATTTGCTGCCACCTAATGGATGTTTGGAAGCTTACTGTGTTTTATGTCCAGTTTCTAATGCACAGAACTACTTCCACAGTTGGCAGTAATTGATACCCTAGCTGGCAGGTTAAGAAAAAAGACCAAGCATTAAGTTAGCATGGGAAAATGAGGTACCCTTGTTCTATTTCCTCCAAACTACTGTGGCTTTGAACCATGCTGATGGAACAGTGCGGCGCAGGCTTCCTGTGCAGCTGCCTGAAGCTGTGCCTGTTCTGTGAATAACAGAGTACTTCAGTCTGGCACTTTTCATCAGTGCTAACGATGCTCGCAATTATAGAAGAGAAGTGTGTGTGTGCTCTGGTTTGTTTTTGTGGACTTCTTTGGTGGGTGACCCATTTAAAATATTTTAAGGCAATATAAAAAAAGTCATGTCAATCTGATTTCAAGGAAAAGTACCTAGATGAACCTCTGATTCTATTTTGTGGCCTAAAACTGGACATCAGTGAAAGATAATTCTTAAAAACAATAATGGATTAATTCCCCTAAATGACATGATTTTTTAAAATTCAACAGTGAAATGTAAAACATGTCATTACATTCTCAAAATAAAAATAACTTCTCATTTCCTTTCTTCAGTGCAATTTCAGTTCAGCCTGAAATACACATTCTCTAAGGAAAATTAGCAACTGTAGTCACAAATGCCTGTTCACGTTATCAATCATAAAAGCCAAAAAAGCAAATCCTGTTTCAAAATAGTTATTACTGCATGTTATACAATATTCATGAAATTTAAACGTCTGAAGTAACTTGACATCTTCCTTGTCCTTCGCTTTATTTCCTTCTCTCCTGAACATTAATATACTGACCTTCCCAAACACAAAATAGGAAGCGTGAACTTCTTTCAGGGTTTCCTGGCAACAACATTTCAGAGTTCTTTTTCCTGAGCAGCTTTTCCTAAGGTACTTACCTTTTACGCAGAATCAAGCTTAGAAAAATTTGTAGGTGATTGGAGCCAATCTTTTAAGCGTAAGGGCTAAACGTTATTTCAAAATGATTGAGGGCCACAATCAGCACTTTAGGGCAGATTCTGTGCCTGCTTCTATTCCCTGTGCATTGCTCAGGCCAGACAAAGGGAGTAGAAACCATCCACAAGCTTCCTGCCTGGAGTCTCCCAACATGGATGAGTACCCAACAGGTACAGAACTCCTCAGCTCCTGTGCTTTCCCTGGCGTAGGAACATATTGTTGGGGAGGGTTGTGTTAGGACAGGGAGGAGAAATGGCTGGAGCATGGTCCACTGTGGTAATCCCCATCAGGTGTATGGTCCTTTTGGGACCATAACTAGCTGGTACAAGTTAGAGCAGGCACTTTGGAGTGGGGAAGGGAATCAAGGAGTTGTCACTGATTGTGAGTTCTGAGCTTCTTTTCTTTTCTTCCTCTTACTAACTGGCCTGGGTGGCTCCATGGGATAGGTGAACTATCCTTTTCTAGGTACATCACTAGGCTCAGGCAGAGGCCATCTAGCTACCCTGTGGAGAAACAGGTAATGGAGAAACTAGTACTACTGTTTCCTATCTCCCTAGCTAAATAGCCGGTGCCACCAGGGAAGCTGCTGAGCAGCTGGAACAGCAAAGGGACAACAGGTGTTCAGTGCTCCCCGCAGCTCAAAGCAGAGCTGCTTTTGGGGTTACCTGGGAGGCAGATGGGGAAGCTGCGATCCTACCGCCTCATGTTGTGAATGAGTTGACTCACATCATTTTTAAAACTGCAGTGCATAGTCAGGGAACATATTTTCAATTCCTAATCAAATGCAAATATTCTTAACACAGTGGCTCTTGTAGGCCACAATTCAAAATCTCAAAGACTACAAGTTTGGACACTACTGCTGTAGGCTAAATCATTCCCATTTCCCGGAGAAGCTGTTGGGAGCTGGGTTGACATGATACAAAAGGAGGGTGATCTGCTTTTCCTGGAATGCTTGTGGCTGCAACATCAAGCTTTGGGGACTTGGGAAAAACAAGGAATACTGGAGAGACCCTCAAGATTTTGACAAGAATGTCACGCATACTGGGAGGGAAAGGTTTGGAGAGGAGAAATTGCACAATTCAAGATAACCAACTGACTTGTAACATTCTATTGTCTATATTCTTAATCACCACCGTGGAATAAGAATGAAGCACTGTCTATTTTTCTCTAGTATCTTATTGTAATCTCCACCCAATACTTGCAATTAAATAGCTATGGTGTAGGCAAAGATGTGTGTATTTTATAAACAAATAGTAAAGATGTAGTTGGACAATGAAGTAGAATTATATGAACAGAAGGAATTTGTGACAATTATCCCTGGTTAGAATGGACAATCCCTAATTTTTGACCATAACTATTTTTCCAGAGTAGTTGAATTATAAATATAAATACTGAAATTTTGAATCATAGAAGATTAGTGTTGGAAGAGACCTGAGGAAGTCATATAGTACAATCCCCTGCTCAGAGCAGGACCAACACCAACTACGTCATCCCAACCAGGGCTTTTCAGTCCGGGCCTTAGAAATCTCTAAAAATGGAGATTCCACCACCTCCTTAGTTAACCCATTCCAGTGCTTCACAGTCCTTCTAGTGAAATAGATTTTCCTAATATCCAATTTAGACCTCCCGCACTGTAACTTGAGACTATTGCTCCTTGTTCTGTCATCTGCCACCACTGAGAACAGTCTAGCTCCATTCTCTTTGGAACCCTCCCTCAGATAGTTGAAGACCGCTATCAAATCCTCCCTCACTCTTCCCTTCTGTAGACTAACTGAGACCAGTTCCCTCAGCATCTCCTCATAAGTCATGTGCTCCAGCCCCTTACTCATTTTCATTGCCCTCACCTGGACTCTCTTCAATTTGTCCACATCCTTTCTATAGTGGGGTGCCCAAAATTGGATGCAATACTCCAGATGTGGCCTCACCAGTGCCAAAAAGAGGGGATTCCCTCAATCTGCTGGCAATACTCCTATTAATGCAGGCAAATATGCAGTTGGTCTTGTTGGCAACAAGGGCACACTACTGACTCATATCAGTATGAGTCCACCTTCTCATCCACTGTAATTCCACGGAACTGCTGCTTAGCTAGTCCCCAGCCTGTAGCAGTGCATGGGATTCTTCCATCCTAAGTTCAGGACTCTGCACTTGTCCTTGTTGAACCTGGATGAACCTCATCAGATTTCTTTTGTCCCAATCCTCCAATTTGTCTCCATCACTCTGGATCCTGTCCCTACCGTCCAGCATACCCTCCTCTCCCACCAGTTTAGTATCATCTGCGAACTTGCTGAAGGTACATTCTAGCCCATCATCCAGATCACTAATGAAAATGTTGAACAAAACCCTAACCCGGGACACTCTGCTTGATAACAGCTGCCAACTAGACATTAAGCCGTTGATCACTACTCGTTGAACCCAAAGATCTAGCCAGCTTTCTATCTATGTTATAGTCCATTCATCCAATCCATACTTTTTTAACTTGCTGGCAAGAATACTGTGGGAGACCATATAAAATGCTTTGCTAAAGTCATGATATATCACATACACTGTTTTCCCCATGTCCCCAGAGCTAGTTATCTCATCATAGAAGACAATCAGGTTGGTCAGGCATGACTTGCCCTTGGTGAATCCATGTTGACTGTTCCTGATCACCTTCCTCTCCTCCAAGTGCTTCAAAATGGATTCCTTGAGGACCTTCTCCATGATTTTTCCAGGGACTGAGATGAGACTGACTGGTCTGTAGTTCCCTGGATTCTCCTTCTTCCCCTTTTTAAAAGATGGGCACTACATTTTCTGTTTTCTAATCATCCTGGACCTCCACCAATTGCCATGAGTTTTCAAAACTAATGGGGCTGTGCAATCACATCAGCCAATACCCTCAGCATCCTTAGATGCATTAGATCCATTCCCATTGACTTGTGCATGTCCAGCTTTTCTAAATAGTTCTTACCCTGTTCTTTCACTACTGAGGGCTGCTTACCTTCTCCCCATACTGTGTTGCATAGTGCAGCAGTCTGGGAACTGACTTTGTCTGTGAAGGCCAGCGGGAAAAAAGCATTGAGAACTTCAGCTTTTTCCACATCATCTGTCACTAGGTTGCCTCCCCTATTCAGTAAGGGTCCCACACTTTCCCTGGCCGCCTTCTTGTTGCTAACATACCCGTAGAAACCCTTCTTGTTACCCTTCACATCCCTTACTAGTTGCAGCTTTAAATGTGCTTTGGCCTTCCTCATTACACCCCTACAGGCTTGAGCAATATTTTTATACTCCTCCCTAGTCAGCTGTCCAAATTTCCACTTCTTGTAAGGTTCCTTTTTGTGTTGAAGCTCACCGAAGATTTCTCTGTTAAGCCAAGCTGGTCGCCTGCCATATTTGCTATGCTTTCTGCACATCAGAATGGTTTGTTCCTGCACCCTCAGTAAGGCTTCTTTAAAATACACCCATCTCTCCTGGACTCCTTTCCCCCTCAGATTAGCTTCCAGGGGATCCTCCTGATCAGTTCCCTGAAGGAGTCAGAGTCTGCTTTTCTGAAGTCGAGGGTCTGTATTTTGCTGCTCTCCTTTCTTCCTTTTGTCAGGATCCTGAACTCGACCCAGTTCATCACTGCTGCCCAGGTTGCCACCCACTTCTACTTCCCCAACCAATTCTTCCCTGTTTGTGAGCAGCAGGTCAAGAGGATCAGGGCCCCTAGTTGATTCCTTCAGCACTTGCACCAGGAAGCTGTTCCCAACACTCTCCAAAAATGTCTTGGATTGTCTATATACTGCTGTATTGCTCTCACAGCAGATGTCAGGGTGATTAATGTCCTCCATGAGAATCAGGGCCTGTGATGTGGAAACATCTATTAGTTGTCCAGCAAAAGCCTCGTCTACCTCATTGTTTGGTCTGGTGGTCTATAACAGATGCCCACCACATCACCACCCTTGTTGCGCTCTCCTCTAAACTTAACCCAAAGACTCATGGTCTTTGATATCTCTGATTGGAAGATTATTTTCCTTTTAGGTTGCATGTATTTTGAAAAATTGTACTAAATAGAATTTTTAGAAAGTTACATTGATAAAGATCAGCATTAGAATTAGCGGATGTGTTATATAGCCAATATGTCCGTGGGTCTCAGATAACAACCGAGTCTTATATTGAGGCATAAGAAGAAATGTTTATAACCTTTATATTAAACATGCAAATATCCTTCAATGTTTCAGGGTCGAGATCTGGACTGCAAAATTCAAGAATACAAAGAAGCCAGAAAAATATTCACTGAAAGTCAGATAATGGAATGGTTTATACAGTTGTTGCTTGGAGTCAACTATATGCATGAAAGGTACAGTAATTTACTTTAATATGAGAGCAGTTAGGTGTGATATGACAGAGCAGACTTGTATTTGCTAATTACAGATATTCAAATGGAAATAACACCCTGCTGAGTATTTTTTTCTTTGATATAAAACCCTGTGCATCCATTTTGAATTAATATAGTATGTGTAACGTGGTGATTGGAAAACCATTTTTCAAGAACAGTGCATTTTTGAAGGGTCTGACCCTTCAATACCTCTACTTCTATTACAGCCTATTATCTAGCAATATTATGATGACCCTCTTTTAGCAGTAGTCATCGTTTGCAGACCTTTATTTTCTAAGATCCAGGTTGATACCCTTAAGAGTAGAGAGTAGGATCAAAACAGTTAATCAAATCTTGTGATTAAAACAAATATTCAGCCTTATAAGAGAGAGAACACATCTTAAACATAAAGAGTAAAATTTATTTCTGGAGCAACTCCATTAATATCAGTGAAGTTACCTCAGGGATAAATTTGTCCTAATGTTCCTCATTTTGGATATGTGTTTGAAGGCACTTACTACTTTCATCAGTACATCAATGACTTAACCTAAAAAAATACTTCAGGTGACCCAGACAATTATGCTTCGAATCTCTAAGTGAGGAGCATATTTTTATAATTAATAATGTAAGATCCATAGCCACAGAGGAAATAAAATAGTCATTCCACAAAGTTCCATTGGTTATTTCTTTCAGATCTACTTATAAGGTCCATTTATTCTTCTCTAGTCTAGAGATATGAAGAGAGAAATAATGATTTAACTCTAAGGCTGTATGGTTTTGTCTAGGCTAGATACATTTGGCAAGCTGACCATTGTTTCGTCCCACTAGCACATCTGTAACACCCTTCCACCTTCATGTCCACACACAATTGCTCTTAGCAATGTGCAGACAGTTGAACTACTGTTTGGATTAGATTTGCTTTGAATAAGGCTAGCCACCATAGGATGTTCTACGCAGCCAGTCTCCACTAATGTAGTTCCAATATGGACAGTGATTTCTGGCATACTAACCCCGGTGGTGCAAATAGTCCTATCAGTGCACTGGACACTATGAGATAGCTTCTCTAGTCCAGTTTTTCACATATCACTACACGGGTTAAAATTAACCATGGGCTAAAGAGCTTTGCTAGATCAGGACCAGTGCGCTCAGCACTTTGCAGGATTAAGCTCTAGGAGAGAGACAGGGGATGAAAGACTCCTTTCATAGTGGCTTTTCAGAAGTTCTAGAGCAAGGAGTCTAACTTTCAGCATCTTCCCTTTTTCTCTCTTTTTTATCAAAGTTGTTTGTGGCTGTTGGCAATGCTGAAATATGGTGATGATCTTGATATAATATCCTGTTTTGCTAGCTCTACCCTCCCAAATCCCAGCATATTTCATCCTCTCATACGTAAAGACTTGGACCCATGCCAGTCTTATAGGGATAAGAATCTCGGGGCTGTGCAGGCAGTATTTTAGCAGAGGTTGGTACCTTTGCCTATACATCTACAGACTATGCAGAGGACAGCGTGATGGACAGAGGCCTCTGTTTTGAGTGCTGCCTTTCAGATTATCCAAACAGTGCTTTCCCAACATTTGCCTCAGCCAGAAAATGAGGAATAGGATTGAAATGAAAAACCTCAACATCTAATTAAACTACCAGTTGTCTTTTCAAACTCCAGTTGGGGAATTAGGCATTAGGAATGCTCATATCCTGAAAAGACAGCTTTGTGTGAAACCTGTACTCAAACAAATATACATTAAATGAGGAGATACACTATGTAATAAAGTGAATAAAAAAGCTTTGCTGTCCCAGGCTCTTAGCTTCTGTCATTCCCCTGTGACTTTCATCTCTCTATGCCTTCTGTATCTCAGGTTCCCTCTCATGTGCCTTTTATCCATTTTCTCCCTGTACTGTATTTTTCTTGTCTTCCACTTGGTCAGCAAATAAATCTTTAGAACTCTTTCTGGTAAATAAATATCTCTTGGTAAATAAATGTATTAAACTACTGGGCTTCCTGAGAAGTACAGTTTAATTCTCCAGTGGCACCAGCAATTTGATTTTTGAATAGCTTTTTATTTTCTCTCTTTGAGTCTTCACTGTTTAATGGCACTTCCCCAACCATGCTCACATAGTTTGACAACTTTAATTTGCATTCCTTTGAATGCATCATATATTTGTATATAGATGCACAGTTAAACAAAATTATTCTGTAGCTTTCTGGTATTTCTTTATTATCATGCACCATAAAAGCTATCAGAGCCAAACAATAGCAAGAATGTAAATATATGGACTTTCTAATAAGTCTATAACAGGCATCCATTCTAGGTACTAAAAATGTAACTGCCAGCCTATATTTATATAATTATACTGATTTCTTCTCTAACAATGTGGAAAAATTATAGCACATGTTTTTCATCATTTCCAGTTCTAATGTGAAGACAACATGGCCCTAAAACTGGAAAACATGCATATTCATAAACAATTGCATTTCATAATAAAAAAATTCCTTGGATAGTGTAAAGGAGAACTTTTGCTCAGGAGCATTTAAATTGCATACATCTGTCCACATAGCTGAGCATGTACCTACAGCTTAGCTGAAACTACTGGTTCAGTACTCTATTTGAACATTCCTTTTTCAAAACAAGATTTTTTTGCTATCTAGAAGAATTTTTGCAATGACAGTACAGATTTTAAAGATTAGACATTTTCATCTTTTTCTTGTGCCTCATAAATCTCAAAGGGTATGATTATCTCATGGTGACCACACCACCTACTGTGTATTTTACATAATTGGGAGTTTTTTTGGATTTGAACTTGACAGCTAAATTGTCTAGAATAAATGGATGCACATCTCATCTATCATTAGTATAACAGAAGAGAGAAATAATGGACTGCGTGCTTAATGGCCTTGGTTAGGTTAGAGAAAGTTAGCATGCTAACCACCATTTGGTCTAGCACTTGCAACACATCACATGTCCACACACAAAATTGCTTCTAACAGCAGCCAAGCAATCACACCATGGTGCAGACTTCTTTTGAATAAAACTAATCACTATGTAGTCCTTCACTTTGGTAATTTCCAATAGAGCAGTTTCAAAATGGAATGATTTTGGCATAGTAGCCCTAATGGTGCAACTAGACCTTCAACTCCATCCTATAGCACACACTGCACTGCCTAGATAGCTTGTCTGGTCTTTCTGCCTTCTACTGCACGGGAGTCAAATTTGCCAGAAGCCACAGCTCTACAAATAGTTCTTCACACACTGTTTAAATTAGTTCCATAATATTTTCACAGCAGTAAACTTCACTCTGTTTCAGTTGGTAGCATATGGCAGAGGAAGCCTTATTCAGCATGAGCAGAGCATGTTGGAAAACCTTGTTTCATACTTTTCTATGAAAATAGATTGTTTCCTTGAAGTATGGTGCTTTTATATTACAAGTAAGGATCAAATGCAGTCTATTGTAAATAGGCACTGGTAAATTTATAACATTTTTAATAATTAAATTTAGCCAAATTTGAAACCCACCCTTTGGAATCAAATCCTGCTCAGAAATCAGTGACCGGTTGTTTACTTCAGAGTTCATTTGTGATGAATAGTAGCCACAGAATGTATCCATCTGTACAAAGTGAAACATTTCATATAAAAATAAATATGTGTACAAATGTGAATTAATGATGAATGTCACTTTAAATAGCTTCATGCTCCTTGCTAATTTAATGCATGACAAATGCATGTGTATTGCTTTAAAAAGTTACTATAACAAGTATATTTCATCTGTATATTTAGAAACCTTGGTAAGCACACACTGCATTGATAATTCATTCTCATCTCTTAATGTACTGTAGAAACAAACTGGTTAACTATTATCCTTCACGATAAGAACTGGAAGAAGTAGTTGAAATATTAAAATATTATTGAAATATTTTCTTTACATTTCACTAAGCGTAAAGATTCATTTTTCAATCTGCAGTCTATAAATATACAATAATGCCTTCTGTGAAGTATTTATTATTTGTATTTTATTGATTCTTATTTGTGAATAGTAAATATTGGATTCAGTGAAATTACCTTTGTATCTTATGAAAAAATTACTTTCCCATGAGATGTGGACTAAATTGCCCAGTTAAATGATGCATCAGAAGTTATTGTCTCAATATGGAAAACATTTTAGAAATCACTACAGTATTTCAGTACAGAAAGCTTTAAAAATTTCAGGAAAAACAGGGCAATATTTGAAGACAACTGAACAACAACTGTAGTCTGTCACCAGATTTGATTTTATTGCTCACCCCTAAGGATTCTAGAGCCTCTGGTGCTCTACTTATCTATTCTAAATGGTTGAAGAACTGGTTTCAATAACACTACATGCAATACCAATAACTGTAGGTATTGTAAACTGTTTTTCAAACTCCACTTGGGGGTAGATTATTGCCCGAAAGAACACTTGCATATGCCACTGAGACTGCAGGAATCAAGTGGGCAAGGTAAGACCTGGATGGGATGATGGGACATGAGGGAGCCCTATGGGGGAGAATTAACAAAACTTCCTTGAGCCTGTGCTTTGCATATAATATGGATGATGGTGATTATTATTATTTTTTACTTGTGGGGGGAAGAAGATAAGGGTGTCACGGGTAGAAATTTTAAGAAGTTGAGAAAATATGGTTACACACAGCACTACTCATAGCTTATGGTGTCACATGAATTCTCGAGGAACAACTTGGTTAAAATGATTGGAGAGAGAGCGAGAGCGATATATATTTAATAGATATATTTTGTTTTTTTCAAGTAACACTTTCTCCTTGAGAGGGGGTTCTCAGATGTTTCAGGACCCCCACTTTTTAATTCCTCTATTCTAAAGTATCTCATGATGAGGATTATCCTTCTGGCAGATGACAGAACACAGCTCCCTTAAGAGCAACCAGATGGGTAAAAAGAGCAACAGGTTTTGTTCCCTTCAGTCAAAGGCTGAATATGTTGCCGCTGCAGCTCACCTAATTCCTTACATCAAAGGACTGAGCACTAGTTTCCAACTGTGATACCTGCATTCATGTGTTTTATGCTAGGTACCTAGTTCCTAATCCTGCAAATGACTGCACATTGATACATTTCTGCACCACAAAGATCCCAATTGCCTGTGTATTGTGAGTTGCAGGACTGGGTCCTAGGCTGACAGTCTGACCTTTAGTAAAACACAGTTCTAATGAAGGAAGTGGCTGGCTAGTGTATTTGACTATAATTTCCCCAAATCAGATGAAATTGAATTCCCCTTTGTGTTTCAGGCGAATACTTCACAGGGATTTAAAAGCCAAGAACATTTTTTTGAAAAATAACCTTCTTAAAATTGGTAAGATTTCCTTACTTTCTTAGATGACTTTTAGTACTATAGAAAATTCCATCACAGCTGTTATAAATATGTAGACTTAAATTAGATGGTATCTAGAGGTGTTTAATACACTATCTTTTTTGTGGTATAGTTCTAAAACTATGGTAATACTTAATTTTGTGTATGTTTTTTTAACTTGGGGGTGTCAATTTTTCATGCATAAGCATTTGAAAACAAAAGGCTATCTTAAGGCATTTTTTATTTTGAACTTGATCTAGACTTGAGAAACAATGTATAACTTTTCTATAGAAGATTCATGATCAATTGATTTTTCTCCATGTTTTAAAAATCATTGCAAGTTTTTCTTGTAAAATCATTTTATGTCATTCTGAACATTCAGTATAGATAATTAAAATGTGTATATACTTTAATCTCCAGCCTTTTCTAATAGCTATTGGTATTCATAATAGGTATTGCCAACTATTACACCCTAGATTTATTAATCTTTATATAAACTGGTTTTTTTTCATTTCAAAATTAAAAATGTGTAGGAACATATTGCTAAGCCTTGTCAAGACACTAGAATGGAGAAAACTCTGGACTTCCTTATTTACAATATGCAGTTGTCTTATTTTCAAAGATTGCACAATATTAACATTAATAAAATACAGCGGACCCTCGCTATAGCCCCGGGTTCGGGATCCATGTGTGGTCCCATGCTAATGCGGGGGATGCATTAACATGATCCCAATTTAAATTTGGGATCCATGGCAACAACCACGCTGTATGCGAACCTGCACTGTACGCAGGCTATAGCGAGGGTCTGGTGTAATGTCCCTTTTCAAAATCTTTTTTGGTGAAAGAATTGCAAAAGCAAGAACTTTTTCCCCTTATAAAACAGTTCTGTATAAGTGCATATGTTCATACATTTCATCTGTTTTATTCCCCTGTGTAATGGGTATCAGTGTACTGACTCTTATACTCAGTTTGTTTGTGTCAATCACAGCCATATTGTTTGTTAAATTTATCAGTAATTTTTTTTTACTTCTTCTAAACATTCTTTTATATGAATGTCATGGTAATGAAAGGTTCCTGACTGATACTGTAGCAATTTAATCTAAACTAATCTCTGACTTTCTACTGCATCCATCACCATGGTGACTAGGGGTCGAAATCCTCTATTTAAAGGTGCAACATGTATAGGCATCGGCAGTGCAAAATTCTCCACACTGCCTAGACAATATGCCTTGGCCTTGAATTGTAGGTATCACCTCAATAGGGGAGAGAAAGTTTATTCTCCAGTCCCTTTCAATCCTTAGCATCTCTGCTGAGAGTAAAAGCAACGTTGCCTGCTATTAGTGCTGCTTTGTGTGAGATATATGGACATTAATCCATGGGGAAAAGGACTGACTCCGTCAAATCAATTTACAGTAGACTCTCGATTATCCAGGATTGGGTTAACTAGGTTGTGGATTAACCAGGATGTCAAAAAAAAAAAAAATGTGTAACTCGCAGGGCCGGCTCTGGCTTTGTTGCCGCCCCAAGCACACACACACAAAAAAACCCCACTAGGGCGCAGGGCAGCCAGTGAACCAACACCTCCTCCCCCATCCCTGGCGCAGGGTGGCTGGTGAACCAACCCCCTCCCCCATATTTCCTACGGATGGTGATTATCCGGGATTTTATTAACCAGGATTAATTTTCTCCCTATCATCCTGGATAATCGAGAGTCTACTGTATAATATACCAGACAGCCATAAGATGGAAAAAACTTCTGTTAACTATTAACTTGTGCTGCATTTAAATCAACAACGTAGAAGTGAAAAGTTCCCTATCTCATTACCAATACTCTGAGTCATTCAATTAACCCAATTTTTGTGTTTCAAGAGGCACATCCTCTGATAATTGTCATAGCTCCACTGATTTTAACAGAGTTATGAGAATTCACAGCAGTTGAGGATCAGGCCCCAAATTTTTAAAATAATATTAAGTTATAAAATGTTATATTAAAGACAATCAAAGTAAGTTTAGAGTTCCTGATTTGATTTTTAGTCTAGATTTTCTTACCTACCTAGTATTTTTTTTAAAAAAATACAATTTTATTTTAAGGAGACTTTGGAGTTTCTCGTCTCTTGATGGGATCGTGTGATCTGGCAACTACATTTACTGGGACACCTTACTACATGAGCCCAGAGGCGCTAAAACATCAAGGTTATGACACAAAATCTGACATCTGGTGAGTGGGCAACGTGCAGTTTAGAGCGGAGTATTTATTTCTTTGTAATGAACAAGTCGATTAAAATGTATTGGTTTTCTAGGTCACCATCTATTTGCTTGTATTATGAGCTTGCTATTTTTTTCTTTAACAATTGTTTTGAATAACAAATACCTCAGGGCCACCTGGTTAGAATGCTTGTCTACTCCATTAGAACTATTCAAAGGCAATTATTTCATATCTATGTTGGAATATGGAGCTTTGTTCCTCATGTTTAGAAGTGAGTAGGCTGTTGTCATAGGATTAGCTAGGCCTTTAAGGGGAAGATCAAGTGCAGCCTCTGCCAGTACCTGTCTTTTCTTCCAGGCCAAGGAACTTCATGGGGAAGGATCAGGTGATCATGGACCAGGAGCAAGGCCAGTTGAGAACGGGGAGAGAGGGTAAAAGACAAGTTCCGTTCATTGGTGGGAGAAGTAAGAAGAGAGCAGCAGCTTGCTGTTAGGCTTTCCAGCGACTGGGATCTGGGAAAGGACCAATAATGGTTCCTTTTGCAAGGGCACCACGAAGATCCTGTGAAGGGCTTGACTGAAGAAGCCTGGAAAGGGCACAGGAAGGAAGGAGATAGTAGGAGGTAGTCCTGGGAACCATGAAATAGAAATTTGTAATGTGAGGACAGACAGATGCTTTGCAGCACAGAGTTGCGGGGTCAGATCCTAGAGTGGTGAGAGAGCTTGGACTCACCTACTATGTTACTGAGGGCTTGGCTACACTTGCAAGTTAGAGCACATTAAATCAGCCCCAGGCTCCTGAACTCCTGAGATGTCCACACTGGACTCCGCAGCTGGAATGCCAGCTGGAATTCCACCTCCATGAGAAGCGTAGAGCTTGCTGTGCCCTGGCTGAAATGCCAGGATGTCAGTGTGGATGATGTGTTGCATTACTGCACTGTGATTAGCCTCTGGAACCGTCCCATAAGCCCTTGAAGTCAAGTGGCCACTCTGATCATTGTTTAGAACTCGGCTGCAGGCATACTGATATCCCCTTTCAAAGCTCCATTTCTGACGGCCAGCATACTTATCTGCTCTGGGACACAAAGCAAACCCTTACTGTGAAAAGCACCTGCTCCAGAGGCAGGCGTTTGTGTGTGTATATGAGAGAGAGAGACGGGGGGTTGGGGGTTGATGCTGGGGTTTCACCCTTTCCCCTGCCGCTTTCTGAACTTACAAGACAGCATGCTGACACACTCTCTGCCCCCCGCCCCGCGCAACACACTGTCTTTCCTTCCATGTACACACAACACACTCCTTGTCACATTCCACCCTCCTCATTTGAAAAGCACACTGCAGCCACTTGCACACTGGATAGCTACCACAATGCACTGCTCTCTGTGGTGTTGCAAGAGCTGCTAATGTGACCATGCCACTGTGCTTGCAGCTAACAGTAGAACACATGGCATTGCTTTCCTTGCTGCTGTCTCTGAGGGCTGGTTTAACTCCCGGTACTCTACATCTGAAAGTGTAGCCATAGCCTTAGAAGTGGAGGGAAAAACCACAGTGCCCAAGGTTGAAGAGCTTTATGAGCCCCTGAGATAAAGGGTAAAGAACCAAGTAGAGATACCTAAGTCTAAGTAATAAAGGACTTTGGGTAAAGGGTGTTTAGGAACCCCTGCAGACAAAGGAAAATAGTTTGGTTTGGGGACTTTTATTTGCCGAGGAATGTTAGGACTCTTAATTTGGCTAAATCACCCTACCAGCCCAAGGAAAACCTCCAGAGGAGGGAAACTGAAACACAATAAGGAAACAGAGGCAGTGCCACGCATTTGAAACCATAAGGTAAGCACACCCTCACAGTCATCTGTCTTAGGAAATAGTTTGTAATTTTCCTGCTATTCTAAAAATATTTGTAAGTGACTTACCGTAGCATATTCTAAAATGGCCCATTACCTTCTCAAAGAATGTAGTATTTCTTTAAAACAGGGACTTTTTTTTTTGTGGGCACATGTATCTGAGTGATTACTTTTTCTTTTAATATTCCAAATAAAAAAATTATCTGTACAAAGACTTTGAACACTGCACTGCAGTTTTATTGCTGAATTACTTGAAATCCCTGAAGATTTACACTACTTTCTGCTCCGGTCCTCCTCAGATATATTGGTGGTACCTGGGGACAGTTCTAAATTTTGAAAACAGGTCACCAAACTTTTAGACACTAGTAACATTTACTATTATTCACAGGCAATATACTGTAGTATTCAGCTTGTGTCAAGGGATGAGTCAGGAACCTCATCTCATGCTTTCTGTGACTGAACTGAGAAAGATTTTCTGTCAGATTCTCCACTGTTAATCTGAGCCCAATGCTATGAAAGTGTCATTTCATTCAATAAAAAATATTGAGAGGGATTTCAAAAGAAGTGGGAAACAAGTAATTCAGCACACAGTGAAATCCTTTTCAAGCCATGAATTATAGTTGTTGTTATTGAGTTGCCATAAGGAGTATTTTATTTTCTTGCAGTATGAGCAGTTTTATCAGTGCAGCTTTCTATACATTAAACATAAAGGAAGTGGGACAAATTCTATTCATAAGTACATCCATGCAATCCCTCTGATGTCATTGTAGTTGTAGAGGACTAAATGAGAGCAGAAATTGGTCCAGAATATTCATATAGTATCTGCAGAAGCAACAAAGAGTCCTGTGGCACCTTAAAGACTAACAAATAAATTGGATTTGCACTTCATAGTTTTTAAGGTGCCGCAGGACTCTTTGTCGCTTCTGCAGATCCAGACTAACATGGCTGCCTCTCTGATCCATATAGTATTTGTTGATTACACTTCCTTAATGTAAAGCGCCAAACCACACAAAACAGAACCATCACAAGCAGTAACTTTATTCTAGATATTATATTTCATGATACTTTTCAGACCTGGTCATGAAAGGCTGTCTTCTACACAGGATTCTCACTCATGGGTCTCATCCTCCCAGTGCAAGAAAGAACAGAATTCCTATAACTCAAAGCTTTTTGGCTGTTAGAGGTAGGGGTACTGAAGATCCACATGCATCATCAAATGCCAGAACCTCAGCCCTAAGTAACGTCCAGTCAGCTCCTTGTTAGTCAAGAAAGCTGAGATCAGATCCCGTCAACCACCATTGCTCCAATTCTACTTTGCTCTGTGACAGGTTTTGAATTTCTTCTGCTGGTCCCCTCAACCCTTCAGTTAGTCTTTTAATTCCGCATCCTTTCTTTTGTGTGTGCATCCGCTCATCCTTACGCACTTCAGGCTATGTGGCTCTGAAATGCTGGCCTTGGTGTTAACTTTAGATTCTACTTGTTAGTCACTTTGTTTGGAAACTCTTCTTTGCATGCCACTGAATTGTTAATTTGTTTCCTGCACTTTATATTTTGAGTTGACATTTTTCAGTGCTTTATGTATGAGGCTTTAACACATTAGGTTCCACCAACAATACTTAATTTGCCATTCTTTTTCAGAGCTTTGACGCATTAAAGTTTTGTGTCCAGACCTTAAAACGTTTTGAGACTTGGAGATGTTGCATCCTATTTTGTTTCTGATGCTTCAGAATGTTTCTTTCTAGATCCATGCTGAAGCTTCTAGATGTTCAATTCAGATATATTTTCCTTTCAATCTACCTTATGATCCAAGATGCCATCATTCCTCTCATTGCCAATAATGAAAGATCAAGAGTTTTAAAAAGTGTGAATGTGACAGAAAAATGTCACCAACCGGCGAGCGTGACTACTGCATTTTTGAATGAGCTTGCTATGCCCTTGCATCCTATATTGATAAATTGGTGAAGACACTTCACACCTCTCTCCCCTTCTCCAGGGACTCAGGAAAAAAAGTACAATTTGCCCTAAAATAGCACTAATTACACTGGTCTACAATTTTTTAGAAGTCGTCTGCTTCAGAGATAAAATGTGATATTTATTATGTATTTTGATGTGCTGACTTCAAATATGACAATTAAAACAACTGATTGGCTACTGTTTCTAAGATATTTAACTTTTTACATTTTATATCTATGTATATTGTGTAGATAGTAGAGTTTTAATCATAAATTGTAAACCTAGGTCTTTTCATGTGTTTATGGTTGCTTTACATGATAATCTTTCACCTGTCCTGTTTATGTAACACTTTAAAAATCAGCAAAAGGGGTATATAAATAAAATGTATTATGAAACAAAAGGCAAAAACTATTATGTACATAGCTGAGTCCTATTCAGTGTCTACTCGGCACTTCTTGGCTTGTCTCTTGTATTCATTAAATGGAGCATCTCTTGTCACTGTCCAGCAATAGTCTGCAAGCATTGATGGGCTCCATTTGCCCTGATAGCATTTCTCCATTGTTGCTTTTTCCTGGTGAAATCGCTCGCCACGCTCATTGCTCACTGCTCCGCAGTTCGGTGGAAAAAAATCTAGATGAGAGTGCAAAAAATGTATCTTTAGTGACATGTTGCAACCAAGGCTTTTGTATGCCTTGAGGAGGTTTTCCACCAACAACCTGTTGTTGTCTGCCTTGTTGTTTCCGAGAAAATGTATTGCCACTGACTGGAAGGCTTTCCATGCCGTCTTTTGCTTGCCACGCAGTGCATGGTCAAATGCATCATCTCGAAGAAGTTCACGAATCTGAGGACCAACAAAGACACCTTCCTTTATCTTAGCTTCACTTAACCTTGGAAATTTTCCACAGAGGTACTTGAAAGCTGCTTGTGTTTTGTCAATGGCCTTGACAAAGTTCTTCATCAGACCCAGCTTGATGTGTAAGGGTGGTAACAAAATCTTCTTTGATTCAACAAGTGGTGGATGCTGAACACTTTTCCTCCCAGGCTCCGATGACTGTCGGAGTGGCCAATCTTTCTTGATGTAGTGGGAATCTCTTGCACGACTATCCTATTCGCAGAGAAAACAGCAGTACTTTGTGTATCCAGTCTGCAGACCAAGCAAGAGAGCAACAACCTTCAAATCGCCACAAAGCTGCCACTGATGTTGGTCATAGTTTATGCACCTCAAAAGTTGTTTCATGTTGTCATAGGTTTCCTTCATATGGACTGCATGACCAACTGGAATTGATGGCAAAACATTGCCCTTATGCAGCAAAACAGCTTTAAGACTCGTCTTCGATGAATCAATGAAGAGTCTCCACTCGTCTGGATTGTGAACTATGTTGAGGGCTGCCATCACACCATCAATGTTGTTGCAGGCTACAAGATCACCTTCCATGAAGAAGAATGGGACAAGATCCTTTTGACGGTCACGGAACATGGAAACCCTAACATCACCTGCCAGGAGATTCCATTGCTGTAGTCTGGAGCCCAACAGCTCTGCCTTACTCTTGGGTAGTTCCAAATCCCTGACAAAGTCATTCAGTTCAGCTTGTGTTATGAGGTGTGGTTCAGAGGAGGAGGATGGGAGAAAATGTGGGTCCTGTGACATTGATGGTTCAGGACCAGAAGTTTCATCCTCTTCCTCTTCCTCGTCTGACTCAAGTGAGAATGATTCTGGTGCATCAGAAACCAGCAGTCCTTCTCCGTGAGGTATTGGGTGTATAGCTGATGGAATGTTTGGATAATGCACAGTCCACTTTTTCTTCTTTGACACACCTTTCCCAACTGGAGGCACCATGCAGAAGTAACAATTGCTGGTATGATCTGTTGGCTCTCTCCAAATCATTGGCACTGCAAAAGGCATAGATTTCCTTTTCCTGTTCAACCACTGGCGAAGATTTGTTGCACAAGTGTTGCAGCATATGTGTGGGGCCCACCTCTTGTCCTGATCTCCAATTTTGCAGCCAAAATAAAGGTGATAGGCTTTCTTAACCATAGTGGTTATACTGCGCTTTTGTGATGCAAAAGTCACTTCACCACAAACATAGCAGAAGTTATCTGCACTGTTCACACAAGTACGAGGCATCTCTGCTCACTTTGGCTAAACAGAAATGTGTCCCTTTGCAAAATCAAACACTGACAAATAAGAGAGCATGACACTGTATGATTTCTAGAGCTGATATAGGGCAATTTGTTCAGCAGAGTGATGTAAGCTTCGTGGAATAACGTCTAGGAATAACATGATGCAATTCATATCATGTATGACGCAATACCAGCTTCAGATTGCATCATTCATTGTTTTGCCTAAAAAGCAAGTACTGTCCAAACCCAGTCATAGATTTATTCATAGATCCAGTCAAAGATGTATTTTAGTCATTTCTGGTTTAAATTGAGATCCCTTCCCTTTATAACTCACTTATCCTCCGCCATTCCCATGTCAAGGGTCGTATATACTGACCCAATAGCATATCTTGAAAACTAGAGCCAATCAACAATTTTAAGCATGATTTTCATTCTCAGTGACCCAGAATTAGTAAAGTTTGACTACATTTATTTCAGAAGCATTTTGGCTGTAGAGCAGTGTTATACTTCCCTGCTCCCACAATAGAGTGTGATGATTGAGGTGGCTATGCCTGGCGGGGAGACCTTTATTCTAAAACCCAGGGTCACCTTTATTTATCTGAGGCTGGATAGAAGACTGATTCTATCCAAGTTAATTTGAGAGCTTTTCCGACCTTTCAGGAACTAGTAATTGAAGGTAGATCAGTACTTCTGTGCAGAGCCTTATCATCGAGTTAGTGCAAGTTTTGACACATTTGAGGACGAAAGCCCACTAATGTGGTTCTGACAAAGCTGATGAAAACTCCTTTTGAACCAATCAGTATATGAGGACCTTGGTTTTTTTTTTTAATGGAAGCTCATTTTCCTATGGGCAGTAATTTCAGCTCATAGATCTGCTTTATACTACAGTGGTGTTACAGTCTCATCCTACATTCCTTCCAAAGATGATGATAGGTTTTTACATTAGTGAGCTCATCAGCCTGCTAATATCTTCCCATGACTGCATATCTTTCATGCATCTTCTCTTCAGATTTGATGTTCAGATATTGTTTGGTTTCTACTTATTGTGAACTAATGACCTTAGAACGCCTACCCAGATTTTCCTTTCTTTTGGCAATGAATCATTAAGCACTGCTTTCTTGAAAGAATCATGTTTATGTGACTGTAAGATTGCACTCTGACAGACCTGGAGAGATGTTCCATTTCAGGACACATGCAAGGCAAGATATGTACATTTGCAAAGCGCTGTTACTAAGGTTCAGCCTGTAGAGAAGAACCTCAGTTTGGTTTCTTAGTACTTCAGAACCTATCCTGCTGCCTAGAATCTCTTTCTTTGGGAATATTTTTGATGTAAAGCTTTGTTTTATGAGGACTCATCCTTAAGGCTCTGTCATTTTTCACCTCTTGTTCCTTTTTTTTTCAAATTAAAAAGCCTCCCCCACACCCCCAAAAAAGAGAGAGTGCTCAAGGAGTGCATGGGACAAGATCAAAATTGAATTATTAGCCGCACTGCTGGCTGAAAAATAGTGTTGTCCAAAAATAAAAGTGAACTCAAGTAATTTCTACAGCAAAGGAGAAAAATAATCTATAGACAAACACTGACATCTGTTTAACAAATAAAATGGATGCCAGCTTAAAATAGTGCCAGCAATTCCTACATAATATTGTAAACAAGAAGGATGTTATAATGAAAGCAACACTTGGGTCAAGCAAAATTAAAATATTCAAACTGCTGGCATCATACTACTGTAATAAATCATTAAAAACACGGACAAATTCCAGTCTAGATTTCATTAGGATAGAGCACAGAGATTGCTCTATTCAGAGATTGTTTTCTATTTGACAGTGATATAGCTGAGAAGCCATTACCTGTTCTAGAGTCTTGACCAAAAATGGAAAATTTGAAGTAGGTTATTAATTACATAGAATATATCTGAATTAGGTCTAGGTTTATTTGACAATTGAATTTCTGCAGTTAGTTTTAAAATGACAAGAATGACAGTGAAGTATTGATAATTATGGTGACATTTTAGCAACAGTATGTGGGATAATCTATGGGAGGTATTCTATATGAAATTTACAGCAGATGTGTTGATTTTTAAGGTGAGCAACCTGTTTTCTATAGCGTGTGCTTGGCATATTTTGCAAATGAAATACATTCATCAGCTAGAATTTATATAATATTTTTTTCAAGATGTGTAATTTGTCACGTTGTTGTCTTGAGGAAAGTCCAGAACAAGAGATAGGCAAACGTTAAAGCTTTGTGCAACTGCCTGTTCATGGTTAGGTGCAGACCTGTAACTCAGGCAAGGTTTACTCAGTTTTGCACAAAACTCGGCCAAGTTTGAGGTATTGGGGAAAGGAGTTATCATTTGGGGTGTTTTTACTGAATTCAACCAGAAATTAAGCAAAACTCTTATGGTTTTGTATGAATTACATTTTCTTTTTCTCTTTATGCCCAGAACTCAAATGTGAGATGTATACCCACATAAAACAATATTTTTAAAAAGATCATATGAAACCCTGGAAAAATTAAACTATTGACTTTAGAATACTTCTACCTCTGTTAAAAGAAGTCAAGATAGCAGAAGGGAATACAGAATTCCTGTTATTTGTATCACTGGTGAATAGAAATGTCAGTTAAATTATAATAAATTGGGAAGGCCAGAAAAATGTGGGTTTTTTAAAGATCTTACAAATTAAAGGGAAATTTCTGAATCTAAATATTTCAGCATCCTGGGAGGCTGACTTTCTCTTGAATTTCACTGTGCGGGTTAACTCCTAGCCCCTGTTAAAGTCAATGGGAGTTCAGCTGGACCAAGATCTTACTCTAAATCTTCAGATTATATCCTTAATTGGCATATCTAGGTTCTTCATCAAAGTGACCTCTGGGAATCAAAAGAAGATGAAAAAGGGTTAGTTCTCTACTGTCTAAGTTGACCCTGGTTTTTTTTTTTTCAGATGCTTTTTTTTATTCTTTGTCTCCAGGAAACTCAGTCATGTCAGCAAAAATGCAGGGTAAGAGGAGACATTTTAAGTCGAGTTCTTGTTCTTTGGCTACCTGTTCATTCTCTGCACCTCCCTGACCTCAAATTTGATAAGTTGCATGGCCACTACTGCATCCTGGAAGCTACAGTACACTCCATGACCTTAATGCAGCCATCTGTGAGAGAGGGGAAGAGAAAGAAAAGATCTGTTTAGCTGTGGAATTTAGTACTCTCACTTTCACATAGCTTCTGAGCAGTGGCATACAAGGACACATAGAAGAGTTGAGCTCCATGTTCACCCTGTAAATCTTGCCCTTCACTGTGCAGCAGAACTGACCTAGTTCTGCTGTAGGTTGGGGGTGGAAATCCCACATAGTAGCAGAATTTACATCAACCTGAATGAAGAAGGATTCAGCACCCTTCAGCTCTACACTATTTCTAATAGCTGTATCTAATGTACTTGGCCCTTTTAATTGTATTCTATCCATACTTGTGATATTAATATTTTCTCTTGATTCACTTAAAATTAGCCGGAAGTAATTTAAAATGAAAATATCCTAATGCTAAATCAAGTTGGTAATCAAAACTTCTGGCATAAAAACTGCAATAAAAGTTGAAGGATTGGGGCAGAAATGATTAGAAATGTAATTTTGTTGGAAACAGATTGGATTTTCATTCAGGGACCTAGTAAACTCTTTTCAAGAATGATATCAATAGCTGAATTTTGTTTTCCTGAGCCAAGCTAATGTCCCTGTTGCATTTAAAGCCTTTGCCCTCGAATTCTTCTGTGTGATCTTGGCAGATTCTGACAGATGGTCTATGGAGTTCAGGTGTATTGGGATCCACATCATCCTCTCATGGGATTTTCATTTTAGCTTCACTTGTTTCTCTTTGTTTATGTTCCTGTCACATTTTATTTTGTTAGTTTTTTTAGAAAAATATCCATCTGAAGATGGCACTGAAGATGCACAGAAAAGGTGCATAATTGAGACTACACAGATTCTAAAAAGTAAAAGTTGAATTTGTGTATTGTAGAGATCGCTAATACTTGACATATAAACCATTTTGTTTCTAATTGATTTGCATTTCTTGTTTCTTTTTATTGCATTGTTTCATTTTAATAATATGGCAATGCAGTACAGAAGTTGAATTAAGGGCAAGAGTCACGAAAGCTCTTCCTAACCACTTTCAAAAAGACATGGAGAGAAACATGGAGGGCTATGGAAAATAACTCATGTTCTGCAAGTTTGTGGGGGGAAAGGCTAGCAAACAAGTGTTTGGTTGAAATAAACCGATCGCATATGTTGTCTAAATTGCACACACACAAACTGTTTTTGTGTGAAGTCCTATCTCTATGCTGGATCATGCAAAGCGTACTTGTGTACTGAGATGGGGTGTTCTATTTTATGCGCATGTGTGTGCCTTTAAAACTAATGTCTATTTTATGAGAATCAACAGAAAAGTGTAGATGTTTTAGGTGTAATCAGGACCTCACTATCACTCTGTCGGAACATCACACTCTGTTACTGACATCAGACTTTCCTGTATAACAATGTAGTGCAGAGTCCATCTTTTTTGAGGTCAGGCTTATTACATGTCACCTGCTGCACCAGAGACATATAGAAATTTCCTAAAGAAACAGCTCTCCTATGCTTTAAAGCAGTGGTTTTCAAACTTTTTAGACAGCATACCCCTTTCCAAATAATGTAGTCTAGTACATACCCTCTTCTGAGATAGGGTCATAATATAACTATGGTTAGATAAAATGTGTTGTGTGCCATTACAGAATGTTTCTCACATATCATCCATGATGAGAGCTCATGTACACCTAGGGTACACACACCCAAATTTGAAAACCACTACTTTAGAGTAACCTTCTACTCTTCTGAGTATTTGAAGTATAGTTGTATTTAAATAAGCATCATGATCAAAGCAAAGATTACAGATTTCATATTCATCTATAAATGATAAGTCAGACCCTTAGGTAGTGTAACTCAAGACAGTTCCAGTGAAGTTCTCTCCAATAACACCTCCCAGAAAAACATTTCATGAGAAAAACTTCGCAACCCATGTAAAGAGTGATATATTGGTAACAATCTAATCAGAGCTGGTGTTCTTTGAGTGGTCCTAAAAACTAGCTTTTAGGCAACTCTGGATGAGTAATAAGAATCTGCTGAAATGTAATTCAGGATGCAGAAAAACCCAGTTTGGTCTCTGACTGATTGCTCAGATTATCCACTGATAAATACACATAAAAATGAAAGAGTGCTTAGTTCATTTTGCATGTTTTATTATTTTGTATATTAAAATACAGCAAGATGTATACTTGGGGAAAGTCTTCAGAATTTTTATTTTTTGCCAGAGTTGTAGGTTTGTACTGCATTTCTGAAAGTCATGTGGAGAGAGAGAGAGAGAACTCAAAGAGAACTGAGATTGTGATTAGTTTCTAAAGTTTGTTTTTTCTCTTTGTTCCCTTCCTTGTCCCCAGTAAATTTGGAAAGAGAAAAACCTAAGGCTGACTGTGTTGGCACTGTCATTTCATTCATTTGAGCCTTAGGTCCAAGCATACAATCTGGTGTCAAACACCCCAAAGTTGTGAGCATGCTGATTACTTTGTATTCCAAAAAAGTTTGGGAATACTACAATAATTGCTTAATAATGTCCGTGCTTTTTCATTATCTCTGATGTAGTCATCTGATTGTTCTTAATGATATCTATTTCCTGTCCTAAGACTAGTGGGCCAAATCCTCAGCTTATGTAAATCGGCTCAATTGAAATCAATGCAGCTATACTGATTTACAGGAGCTGAAGATCTGGGGAGGCTGCTTCGTGTGCCCCTACCCCATACCAACTTCCCAGATTTTTATCCTTCTACTTCACCCCACTCTGAAATCCTCCAGGCCACTCCAAGCTTTGGCTTCTTCTCCTGCCACCCTTCCCCATCTCCACTCCCCATCTCAGGCTATAAACCCCAGGCCTCAGGCTACTTTGCTCCCTGAAAAGCCCCCTGCAAGGTAGGGGTTGACACTTCTGAGGTACAAAAAATGGGACATCCAAGATGATCCTGAGTCCATAAAACTGGACATCTGACAGTGTATGCTGAGCACCTAGATAAATTTCCTGGGAAAGCTGGTGTGTGTACTGAGCACCCTTACAGATTTCCTAGGACAGCTACCTCAAAGAAAGGGATGACACTGGGAAAATCTGGACAGGTGGTAACCCTACTCTAATATCACTTCAATGTCTTAGTATCTATTGGTTTTTCCCACTTCTCCCCAGCTACCTGTGGCTCTTGTCCATCCTGCCTCCCTCTGAGGTGTGCAGGGATGAGTGAGATCCTTCTTCCCATAGAAATGTCCCATCAGGAAATGTCAGCTTGGCAGCTATGCTACATCATTAGCTGAGTGTGAGGACAGTATCTAAATTTCAAATGATGTGGTTCTGTCACAGAATTTTGAATTTAAGAAGATTGTCAATTTTTTTCTACTGTAGAAATTGTAGAAGGTTATAACTAGATTAATACAAATCCAGGCTAATTAAAAAGTTTTTTTATTATTGTTACCAGTATATGTAAAAACCCTGTTTGACTTCCTTAAGATGTAGTTCAAAATAAGGTTTCAATCCTTTATCACATGACTAGTCCTTACTATCACATGTAATCTCCTTGAAGTATATAGGTCTACTCACCTGAGTAAGCATTTGTGTTATCTGGCCCTAAATAAATATAAAACATAAAATCCACTTAACTAATAATAGTCTTCCAATGTTCCTAGTTATTTGAATTTGCCTCATGTACGTGAATATTTTGGAAATTTTATACTGAAAGGAACTTCATTAGTTAGCCTAAAATAAATGATCCTCTGCTAATTAACAGTCCACCCATACTCTGGAAAATAGTGACTGTTCCTGAAAGCATAGAAAACACAATTCTATTATTATTATTCTATTATTGATTGGAATGTGTTCTTTTAGAGCTGCAAAGAGAGTTTGTTTTTAAGTTTCCTAAGATAAATAAAAAATATTTTTCTTAAGTACTCTACTGAAGAACATGTTGTTTTCTTGTGATCCTTAGTCTTGAATTTACCGAATTCCCCCTGCACAAATCCCAGCATGTTGGAAGATATCTGCTAAAAACTGTAGAGCAGTGATTTTCAACCTTTTTTCATTTATGAACTCTTAAAATTTTTTGAAGGGAGGTGTGAAGCCCATTGGAAATCTTAGGGCTGGGTTACACTAGGGGTGGGGTTCTAACTAAGATATGCAAGTGCTCTATTCATGTAGCTGAAGTCAAAGTACCTTAGTTCAACTTACCTGGCCATCCCCACGGTGGCGGGTTGACCAGGGACACTCCCCTGCTGACTCTGCTTGCTCCTCCTGCCGTGATGGAGTACAGGCATCGATTGGGAGATTGATTTATCACGTCTAGATGAGACACGATAAAACAATCCCTGATACATCGAGTGCTAACCACCGTTCTGGCAGGTAGTGCAACTGTACCCTTAGACAGAACATGAAGTAATGGTCTTAGGCAGAACAATGAGTAATGGTCTCAAGTTACAGAGGGGGAGGTTTAGGCTGGATATTAGGAAAAACTTTTTCACTAGGAGGGTGGTGAAGCACTGGAATGGGTTACCTAGGGAGGTGGTGGAATCTCCTTCCTTAGAGCTTTTTAATGTCAGGCTTGACAAAGCTCTGGCTGGGATGATTTAGGTGGGGATTGGTCCTGCTTTGAGCAGGGGGTTGGACTAGATGACCTCCTGAGGTCCCTTCCAACCCTGATATTCTTTGATTCTGTGACATAGTCTGCGGACCCCCAAAGGTCCATGAACCACAGGTTGAAAAACACTGCTGTAGAGTATTGTGAGAAATTTGAAATGTTTTAAACATTGGCTCTTGATGGTCAGCATAATGACAGATAAAATGTAACTTTGATAAATTTAATGCATATTGGCAATCAGCTACTCTGTGCTGCTTATAAAATGGGTTCTGAACTTGCACGCCTGCCTCCCAATAAAAATGGCAGTGATTTTTATGGCTAGCTCAATGAAAATGTCCACAGAATCACTTAAATAAGCAAACAAGGCAGTGGATACATTTAAAAAGGGATAAACTGTTATGGAAAATATTATACTGACACTGTCAATGGCACATCCTCAAGAGGTGTTTACTTTATCCAGTTTTGGTTGCTTCTATAATGAAAACTCCAGACAATAATAATAAATTATTTTACTACCATGAGGCACCAATCAGGATGGTGAAAGGTGCTATACCAACACATGAAAAGATTCAGACCCTGTCTTGAAAACCTTACAGTTGTCGGGTGAGATGGTTACAATAAATAATTAATATATATTTTTCTAGAGAGAGACAACTATGTCCAGGAAATCATTATTCTTCAGAATTTCTTGTGCTGTCGAGCTGATAGAGTATCAGAATTTTGATTTTCTGTTTTTTTGAGTATTTAATTGAAATGTCAATTTTGGCCTCACTATCTTAAAAACAACATAGCAGAGGTTGGAAAGATCCACAGAAGAGCAACAACAAAGGGTTAAAAATACAGCAATACTTACGTATGAAGACAAGACTGACACAGCTTGGATTATTTATTCTGCAAAGCAGAAGGATCAGGGGGATGTTGACTGTGATTGTGAAAGGTAGACTGAAAACTGATCAGGCTTCTCTTTTTCATGTGATCAAATAATTTGAGTATAAGGGGCCATTCTGTGAAACTAATGTGCATCACATTTACAAAAATGCAATGGTACTTTACAGAACTAGCGAACCTATAAATTTCACTACACAGAAGGTCATCAAACCAAATCTCTGGCTGGATAATTTTATGACCACTAATAATATTAGTAGCTATTCCAGCTAAGATTATAAAAGTAATCAAATTATATGCTTCAGGGCATAAACTGATTGCTTATGGTAATCAGGAATAGATTTCCCTTCCCCATGTGCAGCATTGCACAGATAGCTGAATGCATTAGGGTGTCTTTTTCATCTTACTCTGAAGCCTCAGATGTGGGTAGGATACTGGACTAACTAGAAAAATGCATTGACCTGATATGGCAAGTCTTCTGTTTCTGATGGCACCTTAAGCAATTTCAGATGCCAAAATCTGCAGTCTTCAAAACAGATTGTCTCTGCAAAAGCCAGCTGCAACACATTGTCTGTCAGATTGGGATTCTCCCTTCCTTTCCTTCCCACTGCCTGCTTCCTTTTCTGTTTAACAGTTTCAGATACCGTGTTAATGTGCACTTCTGTGTATAGTGTGTGCATGTGTGTGTGTACCTGTGTTGAGAGAATATTTCCTCATGTAACAATTGTCTTATCTCCTAGTTTGACCTTCTAAAATACTGTACTCTATTAATATTCCCTGGTGTGGGGGATGTGGGAGCTGCTAGGTACCCAACACTTTTGGAAATCAGGCGCTTATTTAGGTGCTTAAATATGAAGTGAGCATAACTAGACTTTAATCACCCACTACTGATAATCTGGACCAATTGTACTGAGGTCCAGTTTTAGAAAGCCCCGTTGAGAAACATGTACCTGATAGTTTGTCTCTTTTTGGTCTGTATTAACTGTACAGCATGGGCCTCACTTTCATCTCCAAATTGTAACAAACTGGTTTTATGATTAATTGCAAGATGGACCATTATGCTTTCTAAAAGTTGTATTTAACTAATCAAAAGTGAATAACTTGAAATTTGTCAAGAATCAGAGGGGTAGCCGTGTTAGTCTGGAATTGCAGAAGTGACAAAGAGTCCTGTGGCACCTTAAAGACTAACTGAAATTTTTTCAGAGCATGAGCTTTCGTGGGCTAATACCCACTTCGTCGGATGCATGCAGTGGAAGTATCCAGGGGCAGGTATAAATAGGTAGGCAAGAACCAGGTGGGAGATAACAAGGTTAGTCCAATCAGGCTGAACCAGCTTGTTATCTCTAATCAGAGAGGGTGAGGTGTTCCTCTAGCAGCTGAACTGGAGGTGTGAATAGCGAGAGAAGAGAAGCTGCTTTTGTAGTTAGCTAGCCATTCAAAATCTCTGTTCAGTCCCAAATTGATTGTGTCAAATTTGCAAATGAATTGCAGCTCTGCAGTCTCTCTTTGCAGTCTGGACTTGAAGTTTTTTTGCTGCAAAATGCTGACCTTTAAATCTTCTATGGTGTGTCCGGTGAGGTTGAAGTGCTCTCCTACAGGTTTTTGAATATTGCCATTCCTGATATCTGATTTGTGTCCATTTATCCTTTTTCGTAGGGACTGTCCAGTTTGGCCGATGTACATAGCAGAGGGACATTGCTGGCACATAATGGCGTATATTACATTGGTAGATGTGCAGGTGAATGAACCAGTGATGGTGTGGCTGATCTGGTTTGGTCCTGTGATGGTGTTGCTGGTGTAGATGTGTGGGCAGAGTTGGCATCGAGGTTTATTGCATGGATTGGTTCCTGAGTTAGAGTTGTTATGGCGCGGTGTGCTGTTGCTGGTGAGAATATGCTTGAGGTTAGCAGGTTGTCTGTAGGCCAGGACTGGCCTGCCTCCCAAGGCCTGTGAAAGTGAGGGATTGTTGTCCAGGATGGGTTGTAGGTCACTGATGATGCGTTGGAGAGGCTTTAACTGAGGACTGTAGGTGATGGCCAGTGGTGTTCTGTTGTTTTCTTTCTTGGGCTTGTCTTGCAGAAGCAGGCTTCTGGGTACACGTCTGGCTCTGTTGATCTGTTGATCTGTTGATCAAATTCATTTGCAAATTTGACACAATCAATTTGGGACTGAACAGAGATTTTGAATGGCTAGCTAACTACAAAAGCAGCTTCTCTTCTCTCGCTATTCACACCTCCAGTTCAGCTGCTAGAGGAACACCTCACCCTCTCTGATTAGAGATAACAAGCTGGTTCAGCCTGATTGGACTAACCTTGTTATCTCCCACCTGGTTCTTGCCTACCTATTTATACCTGCCCCTGGATACTTCCACTGCATGCATCCGACGAAGTGGGTATTAGCCCACGAAAGCTCATGCTCTGAAAAAATTTCAGTTAGTCTTGAAATTTGTCCTATCTCTTATAGTTGTTTCCTTGGATTGTCATTGTATCCCCTTGAGTCAGTTCTACCCACACATATAGTAAAGTGGTTTAAAATCTTCAGAGGAAATGCTTGGTGGAATTGCACAGTGGTGTTATTATTATTATTATTATTTTTTATTATTATTATCTAATAAGTAAGATGTCTCAGTGGGTCACAGCTGAGAATGCCAGATTCAGGACGAACTCCTGAAAAATAGAGCAGACTCACCCCAAACTGGTGGTTATTCTATCATTAAATTATACCAAGCCAGTAACAAAAGTAAACTTCTGTTTTACCACATTGGTTAACAAGAAGTCAATGCAATCTCCTTAGGCATTCCAGCCTTTGTCTCACCACCCAGACACTGGACTTTATGACAAGTGGCTACTGATAATCAACTTAATCAAATATAGGGTCTTTCCAATGGCAAGAGATCAGCCACTTAACCAGGTCAATATATAACTCAGATCTTACCCAATAATCACACTGCTGGTTTGACTCCAAAACTGGAAGGGGTCTAATGTCTGAAAGAATGAGTGTTGGATGTGTGCCTAGGTGACTGAAATCTCACTAGAACGCTCATTCCTGTGAGTTTTCCATCATTTGAAGCCATTT
Source organism: Dermatemys mawii (assembly GCA_007922305.1). NCBI lineage: Eukaryota > Metazoa > Chordata > Testudines > Dermatemydidae > Dermatemys > Dermatemys mawii. The sequence goes on from ML677349.1 coordinate 58,239,365, forward strand.
TAGTGCTTTGCAAGTCCTGGTTTGACCTCAAGCCTAACCCCTCTCTCCCCACAAAGATAGCCTAAACAAATCTGTATCTGAACATCACCTCTCTGCTGGTCTCTAGTTAAAACAACCAGTACTGACTGCAACAAACACAAAAGCTGATTTATATAATAATCTTTTAATGTGGTTTAACTTTCCTGCATATGATGGCTATAGGCTTTACAAATGCTAAGCAGTAGCGGATGATTCTATTGTCTGAATGAAGACTATATCAGAAGAAAAGAACAGTATGACATCAAAGTGTCCTATCATCAAGAGAAAAGGACACACACATCAGCTCTTTACAGGCACTGTTATTGTTACTATACTGTCACTGGGTATGCCACTTCAAAATATTGTCTTTGTTATTTCCTTACATCATTTTGTTTTGTTCTTCTAGGTCACTGGGATGCATTTTGTATGAGATGTGCTGTCTGGATCATGCATTTACTGGACACAATTTTTTGTCTATTGTGTTAAAAATTGTGGAAGGAAACACACCTTCTCTTCCTGCCAGATATCCAAGTAAACTGAATGCAGTCCTCCACAGGTTTGTTGTTCTCTGGCTTATCATATATGTTCAATTATTTTCAAAATATTTGAGTTAGCTTTCTTCCATTAATATTTCAGCATGCTGAACAAGAATCCTTCTCTGAGGCCATCTGCAGCAGAGATTCTAAAAATCCCCTACATTGATGAACAATTACAGGTATTTAAAGTGAAAAAACAATAGACATGCACTTAATATGCAAATATGTATGTTGCAAAAAATGCACTAAAGTAGAAGAACATTTGAGGAGAAGAAATGAGTCTGAGAGGAGTCCATGCAAGCTCGAGATAGAAGGTTTCTTTACAAATGATGGTGGGAAAACAAAGCTCTTATCTCCACACTCTCTAGAAAGGGGAATGAGTAAGTGAGTCTGCTCAGCATGAAATTTTATAAGTAGTAATGAGGGCATTCATTTATATATTGCAAACCTTTGAAATCATTGGGGGTGAGGTATGAGGAATCTCAACTCTGTTCCACTGGGCCAGTGGCCAAGAAGTATCCAAATATTTAATGAAAAACAACTCATTCAAGTAAACATCTTGCTTTTCTGTTTCATAGTCTTGCTAAAGTATATATTATTTCTAGGCTTTATGGGACGAGGGACAGAAAAGTTGTTAAAACATTTTATATTGGGACTGTACTAAGTATTGGATCATAGATGAAGATATTGGGTCACTGTGATACTATAATTTGTTGATTTTGCTGCTGTTTTATTTTTTAGCAGAATGTCAAATGCAAATTCACAAATATGGCTCTGAAAGATAAGACATTTGCTTGTCAGAAAGAAGCTGCTCACATCGTTAATGCGGTGTAAGTACTGCCGTGTTTTTATTCATAAAAAGTACTACAAAGAAAAGAGTTGCTAAATGTATTCATGTTTTAACATATATTTAAACTTATGAGACCAAATTTTTAAAAGAGATCTGTGCTAAAAAATGCACATGCTGATGTACACCTACATTTTTAAAGTGCTTTGAGATCTATGGTCATAAGCACTGTGTGTTGTAAGCATTCTTATTTCTATGTGCAAACCCATAACAGCATGTACAAATTGGTTAATTGTGCATGCCCACAGGATATTTTTACATGCAAATATAGTACGTGTTGTATGTGTAATTAAATTATTCCTACTCACAAAAACAAGTTAATGCACATTTTTTACATGGGGTCCTCAGATCTGTACCGTTTGAAAGATTAGGTAATGATTCGAAGTATGTTATGATTCAGTTATGCATTGTGTAGTTTGTGACTACAGTAATATCAAAGCTTTTTTTCTAAATGTTTTCAACCTGAAGACATAAACATTTAAACTAATATTTAGTATGCTGGCCTGTAGGATATCATTGCATTTGCCTTTTAACTATATTGAGAAATTAATAGTAATCAGATTTATTGGATCTTACACTAATATGCATTGGGTGTTACCTATCTGCGATAATTCTATTATATTAAACTTATTTAATTTAAACAGTATTAAACACAATTTTGCAATTATTAACACAAATGATTAACATAAATTTCAGTGCTGATAATTTCCTTCTGCCTCCTTATATTACCCCTGCAGTTTCAGTTAGCTCTGTCATTCCATGTCACTTCCTGTCCCCAGATTTTGTGTCGTATTGCTTTGCACTATTAAACAGCTGCTGTTTTCCTGCACAAAGATGGCAGTAATTCACAGATAGGTGAAGTGATGCACATTCCTTGTCTCCTACTTGCCTCCTGGTTTGTTATGAGGCTTAATTAATTGTTTGTAAATTTCTTTGAGATCCTTAGATAACAGACAATATAGAAGTGCAAGTTGTTATTATCTCTTGTAACCATATCACAAGCAATATAATACAAATCAAACGAATAGATGGACATAAATATTTATAAAATATTACAGGACACTCCCATGTGCTTCACATTTATTACTCAGATTTGTCATGGGACCCATGTAAGAGCAAATTCATAGCTCTTCAGAGGAAGTATGGTTGTTTGGTAGTGGGAGTTGTGTTCTTAAATGTGATCAACACAATATGCAGGCAAGGTTTCAGTTTCCAAAAAGTGTTTGAAATGTATTAGCTGAAATACATACTGAAGCATAAAATATTTGAAATATCAGGAATGCGATTTTCGGTCCTGGCCTTCATTTTGCGTACACAGTTTTTCACCTCCATTGAACAGCACACACCATTTTAAACTTAAATCACACTTCTTCTTGGTTATTTATTTGGGGCCAAAAATTGTGGGTGCAGCTTATTATGGGAGCAGTATTACACCTGAAAAATAGAAAACCAACCTCCAAATTTCAAAGTGTCTCCAGATGGACTGATCACACCTGGACCCTACTGTTGAAGGCATACAGTAAGCTCCAAAGGCATTTCTTTGGATCCAGTTTGAATATATTGAAACAGATCACCTTTCTAATTGACATTATGTATGGACAGAATTCTCATATACAGAGAAAGTGTGTGTGTTTATTCTAAGGTCAGTAACCCCTTGCATCCATTCAGCATTGATGGGTCTGTGATCGTCCTCAACACAGAGAACAGGTTCTAAGTGTTAACAAGTTCTTTGCATTAATCTATAGAAAAATTCTTGATTTCTGTGACAAATAATGATTTACTTTTTGATAAACCTTCCTATAAACATCCATTCCTTTTCCATGGGGCAGGCTCTAACTTTTTTGCCAAGAAAAAAAGGGGCAGCCAGAGGAGTGAGGGGAGCGGGCCACGCCTGGCCGGAGGAGCAAAGGGGAGGCAGCGCAGCCGCGGCGCGGTTGGAGGAGCGAAGCAGGGGTGGCGTGGCCAGAGCAGCGAAGGGGTGGTGGAGTGGCCAGAATGCCACCCCTTACAGAGTGCCACCCCAGTAACGTGCTTGCTGTGCTGGTGCCTGGAGCCGGCCCTGCTTTTCCAGGTGGCCTTATGTAGTAGAGCTCCTAAAACGCTCATTTCTAGGAAAAGGTGTATACAGTTTTGAAGATTTTCACCTTGCATTTATGTTTGTTCCATATGAACGTTTCTCTTGGCAGTGGTGATCTCTATTTTCAGAGGCCTAGAGTTCCCATAAAATGCAGCACAGTGCAGATCATCTATTTTTGCCAGAGCTTAAAAAGTTACCTTTAATCTTTTCAAATTAAACTCAACTATTTTTTGTTTTTAAAAAACTCTTACCATTAAATATTCACCCTCCCAGAAATATGCTATATTCTGAGTCAAGTTGGGTTAAGTATTCAGAATATGTATGAAAATAATATGTCTAAATCTAATTACAATAATATATAAAGGTTTTAAATAAAATTCAGATGAGATCATTAAAAATATATATTGCAATTGTTAAGCAAAATGCCAGAGAGACAGATAAAAAAAACCTCTAGAAAGTGTTGTCATTCAAAAAGCCAGAGGACAACAATTTCAACTTGAAGGCTATATAATCATAAATTGCTATAAACTTGAAGCTGTATTTCATTTTCGGAAGTCCCTTCCAGGAGCTGCTCAATGTACATCCTTCCCAACCATTTTGTCATTCCACATCTGTTGTTTTTTTTTTCCTTTCCATGAATTGTGTGTATATCAAGCCCAGTGTAGTTTTATGTTTTCTAATAAAAGTCTATAATAGTTTACTGCAGTTTTACCCAGTTCATAAATTCTAAATATTTAAATGAGCATAAAGCTCTACAAATTCAGTTTCAGCTTGGAAGAAAAACAGCATTGTTATCCCAGAGGTTTTTGTACTATAAATCTCAGCTCTGTTATAATGCATAAGAAATATGTCTAAATTATTCATTCTTGAAGGATTTGTTCAAATTGCTTAATAACCGAAATCTTCTTGTCTTTGTCTTCAGAATCATATGTTTCCCAATATCGCTGAGATCCTTCTAATATTTTCCTCCATAGAGAACATATGAGAAATATGGTGAAAATATCTCTCCCTGCATTGTAAACATTCTGATGTTTCCCATATACTAGGCCATGGAGAACTATGTGATTTACTGAGACATAAGATTAAGATCTTAGATGATCACAAATTAATGATGAAGTAGATGAAGACTTAAAAGCTAAATCTTGAGAATAAGAATAACATTTTGAAATGAATACTGCGCACCATAAATTCCAATACTCTAAACTTTTGGTTTACATGGGAAGTCATAATGTATGACTGAAGTTGCATTTTTATAATCACTGTAGGCTGTAAAATAGTCTGGGATCTGTACCTTTTTTTCAAGTATAGGACATGTATTGGTCTCTTGTGTTTGTGGATACAGTTCAGATCTGGAATAGGTGAGTTAGTAATTCATGCTTAGCTTTCAGAGGAGGTCTATGAAAACCATTTGAGTCATGAAAAAACCACTACTATTCTGTGGGACCAGGAAGTGAGTAACAGCAGACAGCATTTACAAGGAAGTAAATGACTATTATAAAAGCTCATTAAAGGAGCATTAACATTTTCTTCTTTTATACTTGTTCAAAATTGATTATTAAAAAATTCTGGTTGGTTTTGTTATCAGTTGCTTTAATTTTAAACTGAAAGGCAGAATTTCTACTTGTGATATCTTGAATGAGACAAGAGACGATAACTTTTGTACATGTGCTTCCATATTTATTATAGTATTAATAAAGTACTGAGAATTTCACTTTGTCCTCTTATGAAATATTTTAATTGGTTTATGCAAAATCTTCTGAGTTTATAGGTCTGCATTTTGCATACTTTCATAATGAAAATAAATCTGATATAACACTATTGTAAGTAAGCAAACCTCTCTTTAGTCCATTACATGACCTATGCTTTCCTCATTAATATACTCAAAATGTCAACATCTCTCAGCATCACAGTGATGTAATTTTAAATATTGCTGTTTACATTTTTGTATAAATAGAGGTTTGCATGCTTTTATTTTTAGGCAGAAAAAAGTCCATTTGCAAACTCTGCGGGAACTGTCTGAGGTGCAGAAAATGACTCCACGAGAGCGAATGAGGCTGCGGAAGTTAAATGCCGCAGATGAGAAAGCAAAGAAGCTTAAGTAAGATGTATCACTAACACTGTGTTTTCAGCATGCATTCCTTCACCTGTGCAATTTGCCAGGAAAGCAAGAATGAAAACAGGTGATTTATAGACACTATGCAGGTTCTTCAGCTACTGATGGGTGAATGGTGATTTTACATTAGTTAGGTAAGAATAGTTGCCAAAGCAGGGGGAAAAGTCAGACTATTAGCCCAAAACTGTACTTCAGACACCGCCTTTCTTACTAAATAAATGAGCAAGAAGTTTTCAGATTCATGTATATAAAAGGTGGGTTTTTTTAAATGACTTGTTGATGCCACTACTCTGACGAGGCAGGCACCTGGCTTTGACTGGCAGTCCAGGTTTGGAGGAAACTTCAGTCTTTTTGGCCTCTGAGATTTGTATAGAAGGGAAGAAAACTAATAGTCCTAAAAGAAAAGATGTTAGGTAATGGCCATATTAAGTGAGCAAATACAATGGTGATGAGCATGATATAAAAACTCTACTTAGAGAGTTTTTCTTAAGGTGTGATGGGTCATAATAGAGTCTTTGAAATACAGTGTATACTTTTCATGAGAAAGACATGAGGATGACCTTGAAGCGATGTTTGAATGCTAAGGCTGGCTCCACTATAAATAAGGAAAAATGTATTATGTTGCTGATCTGCTCGAGTTTTTTCCCCAGTAAAAAATTTGCAACTCTTTTTATTTGAAGTGAAAAAAACCATAAATGCACTGCTTGAATTCATGTTAATATCCTCTTCTAAACAGTCTCTCAACATTCAGTTTAGATTAATTAATGTTTATTTTGTTATTTATAAATGTACAATGGAGTGGTTAATTGTTTATGACCATTGGGATCTTAGTCTTTTTATGCCAAAGCAAGCATGCATCTTAATTTAGTAATGACATCTGATTACAACAAAGACTACAAACAAGTAAAACAGCTGAGGTTTTAAGTTCCAATTTGAAAAAAATTCTGAATCAGCATTTGTTGTGTCTATTTGGCATATATAAAAATTAGTGTAAGGGAGGGGTTAAAATCACAACTGGGACTAAAGATGATGATGATGTTATATGGACATTAAATTCTCCTACCAACAGAAATTGTTAAACCCTGGAAACATAGCCACTGTCAAACAGCTATTGGAATTTCACCCTCTCTGCTACCACTTGTGGCTGTTGCTTAAAATCTTTGATAATACTCTTAACTATGAGAGGCCGATTTGCAAATGTGTAGAAAAATCATAAATAATAGAGTACAGAAGCCACTGAGTATTTGTAGATTCAGATTAGGAAACAGTATAGAATGGCAGTTTTTTATTTCATGTTTCTGCAGATAAAATAAACATCTCTCTTCAGGAGCATAAAGAGGATAGTCATCTTCAAAACCCATTCGTAATTATGAAATTAAAACACTGGCCTAGATTCAAACTCTGGGCTATCCAAGCATACTGTAGTACAATATACCAGGGACAGAAAGTAGAGGTATTACATAGATACAGTTCCATTTCAAGTGGGCTACCTGCAGGCAGCTAGTGCAGTACCAAAAGGAGTGAGAAGAGAGCATTGCCATGGAGCCCAGAGGATTTGCCAAGTTAGCAGATGACTAATACAATCTCCTATAGGGACCATCCAGCACAATGGTCTGAATATGAAAACACTGCCCCTCTTTCTTTGGGATGAATACTTCCCTGGAGCACTTGGTGGAATCAAGGCAACGGTATTTAAGTTCTTCTGAGTTGACCAGGTTCATGTATGGAACCAACAATTTGGTACCTCATGACTCTTTTATACAAAGCCAGCAAGATAAATGTTATACATTGTGTAACTAAGGACTAAACTCTCTCCCTAGATGCATCCACACAAGACTCTCTGAATGAATATAGGCTCTTTGTGCACACCTGAGCATGTGGTCCTATGATAGAATATACTTTTCCATTTATTTATGTATGTATTTATTTATGTGTAATAAGCACTAGTACCTTATTGTAAAAGCTCCTGCATGGTATTTGTAATACATAAAATGGAATAAATGTACTCTTTGTTTACAGACAACTGGCAGAAGAAAAATATCAAGAAAACCTCAAAAGAATGCAAGAACTTAGGTCCCGAAACTTTCAGCAACTGAGTATAGATGTGCTTCATGTAAGTATGAACTCACCCTTGGGTATTTCAGACATACACTCAGACTATAGTACTTTTAAGTTTCTCCCACTTCTACAGTATTGTGGACCAAATCTTGCCCTCAGATACGTAGTTTGGATTGTGCATAGAAATCTAGAAAACTCAGTCAAACATGGTTCTGTACTGAGAAAAAGTTCTTTCAGTAACTCAGATACACTTTAACGCATGTTTTTATCGGTTCCATGGCATCATTTCCTTTTCTTAAACAAATTCTTAAAACCAAACATATGCACTGAAATTTTGGACTCTCCTATGTGCTTCTGCTTCCCCGCCACATGAAGTCATAGTTCAAAATAAATTCATTTTCAAGATAGTATTAAGGCTGTAATCTCTAAAATACCATACTTTGGTAGGGCTGCTGCTTCCTTTTATTTATTTAGTTAAGAAGATTACTTTGAATTTTCTACCCAGCCTTTAGTAAGAAGGAAGTCTCAGAGTGTCTTTCCATGCAAGCTTTTATTTGGCCTGAAGCTATCTGCAAGGGAAAATAAGTCAGTTTAGCACCAGCTCTGCAGCTCATCATAGATGCAGCAAAGATAGTTTGAAAAAGTCAGTCCGTGCATGCTAGAAATTATGCCTTTTTGTTTAGCATTTAATAGGTTCTCCCTGGCATGCCAATATGTTTCCGTTTCCCACTGTCTCTAGTAAAATAGTGATGTTTAATCTGTCTTTAAGAAATAACAATTGCTGGTGATCAGTTTTTTTAAAAAATGATTAAAAAGTCCTTTTAAAAAAGTGACTTCTCATTACAAGTACCCAGCAGTTGTATAGATCAGAATATCTGTTACACTGTGGTCATGCTGAGGTTTCTAACTGATTATATTTATTAATGTTGCTTCAAATAAGGAATCTGATGAGCAGACTTCAAAGCATCTGATTCAGTCTCAGCCAGTTACTGCACTGGACTACATATCCATAGGACATAAAGAACCAAGTGAAAATGAGACACCAGGCAGGCTCTGTATGTCTGAACCTGTGGAGCACGGTAAGAGTTGGAAACTGTATGGCAAGTTAATCCACTTTCTATTTGAAACCTCATATAAACAGGTCAAGGTTTAATTTTTTTCTCCTTTGGTTAACCTATAGCAGAGAAAAATTGATCAGGGTTGCTAAGGAATAAAAAATCTACAAGAGAAGGAAGGATGGATGCCGAATATGGACTACATTGTAGACACATGAGGGTTTCATGTTTATTGAGCTTATGGGAGCTGGGAATATCAAGGGGCTAAGTTAAGAAGCAGGCAACTTTCATCTTCACACCTTTAGGTGACTGTTCTTGGAACAGCATTACACTCAGCAGTCATCTTCTCAGCTGCAAATCGACTGTAGGATTATCCTAGGATATGTTCGTTTGCTCTGTGTGCTGGGATTGTATGCAAAAATTGTATCAAAGTGAGAAAGACAGATGAAAAACTTTTGAGCCTTGCTTGTCTGTAGTGGCCTAGAATGCTTAGTCACTGTCCTGGGTCATGAAAATCTATATAACATATGCCTTGCTTGTGGATGGATGAGCAAAGGGGAAGCTCAAGCTTCCATACTTGGCCCACTGAAAATAAAGTTTTACGTGGAGTAATGTACTCTTTTAGTATAATATTTCTGATAGCACACACATGTGTTCTGTTCCTTTTTAGAATGGTAGCTCACTTTGCTTCTTAATGCTTAGAAAGCAGATGCTGTATTTTTCTGTGTGCCTGTTGTACTAGTGAAAGGTCAAAAATCCTGAGGACCGAGGGCTTCCATTTTTTCACAGGATAGGCATATTATAGCCAGGACAGTGACAGTGCAAGTTTCCAACCCATATGCTTCAATTGTGATCTGTAAGGATTTGCTTCGAGGACCAAAGTAGTTCAGTCTTCATGTTTGTTCAGTCATTGGCCTCTCAGCTGAGACTTCCAACTAGCAGCAAGTTGTAGTGGTGGATTTTGTGATGTGGGTGCCTCTCCACTGGGAACAGGACTGAAACAACCAAACTCCAAGTCAAACTGAAGAAATGTGATTTTTTAAGTCAGTGGGCTTTGGATCAGGCCCATAAAGTGTAAAAATAAAAAAGGCAACATGTATATAAAGGGTTCATGGAAATAATACATGAACTAGGGCTATACCTGAAAAGTTCAAAGGTTTTAATTATATTATAAATTACTTCCGTGATGTACTAACTTCACAAAATCTGACCCATGTGGTTAATGAAAGTGACATATTTGTGAATTATACCCTCTTAAAACAGTGTGTTTGTTAGATATCTCTATATTTATGTAATATATATAAATAAATGTATGCATTAAATGTATTAATATTGAAAACTATTGAAAGTATTTTCCACTGGTTGTTTTGGGTTTAAATTTTATCTTTTTATTTAGATATATCAAAATTGGGAACATCAAAATTGCTTTTTAAAAAAATAGCTTTTAATTTTCAATGTAGCAGCATTTATGCCTAACATGGTTGGCTTGCTCTTTCATAGTATCAAGAGAGACACTCTGTGTGGGAGAGAACACAGCTGTTAGAAAATATGTCCAGGGGAGACAGACAGTTGCACATAGGAGACCAAGAAGGAGCAATGGAAATGAGGCTGTGAGTGGGAGTGTACCAGGGGAGAAGCAGATGCAGAACAGCATGTGAGCGGGGAGCAAATTTATGTCTATCTTTAGAGTTAATCCATGTTAAATAAATCTGATGGGTACTTATGATAAGGATTTGTTGAGCGCTTAGGAATGCTACCCAATTTTATGCCCCCATCATTCAATAGTTTGGCCAGCTGCTGTTAATTTTCAAATTACAATTGTCTGCTGAAACTATATTTCCACAATAAAATTTATGTTTGTATCAATATACCATAGAGCACAAAAATAAAAAAAAAACTCGAAACAAGTTTATACAATGACATTTTGAGTTCTTACACTTTAACTGAAAGTTTATCCAGATGACTGTATGAAATACTTGTACTCCACTAGGAGAGATCATCCAATGAGAATTGGAAGCTTTAGTTTAATTAGTACCTCAGCTCTAAGTGGCATGGAGACTCAGTCAAATTTTTGAAGTATTAGGTACATCTATTAAAAGCTTGGGGAGGAGAACCAAAAGTGTTAAAGTTAATTAAAATGATGAACAAGCGCAGGATCATTGGTGATCACCAGTTCAAGCATGAAATGAGGCTTCAGCTTGCTAGAGAAATCCACGTCAGTTAATTGTTTTCACCTTGAATGCAATTTTCATGAAGGGAACTAGTCTACCTGTGAGTATGCCTGTCACAGTGATTTTCACTTCACTGTCACCGGTATGTATATGAGGCATAGGAATTACCTGCGATTAGAAATAACTGACTGATTTCTTCTTCAAGCAGTTCTCTTTTTCAGAGGATGAATGGGGTCTTGTATGGATAACGAAGTGCTCAGTGCAGTCTGCAGACTGGTAGCAGGTAGAGCTAGATGAGGAGAAATGCAGAGAAAGCCACACTTCTTAAAATTTTTAACACGTCAGTTGTCAAGTTGACTTTACATCATGCTATTGTTCAAAATCAGGTTACACACAGATAGTGAATCATAAAATGACATAATTCATAGAATCATAGAATATCAGGATTAGAAGGGACCTCAAGAGATCATCTCCTCCGTCCCTCTGCTCAGAGCAGGACTAATCCCCAACTAAATTCCAGAACTGTGAAGAAATAATCAGTTTCTTACACTGTCTATAGAAGCAGAGGTGATGCTTGCCTTTAGGGGGCCCTGAGCAGGAATATTTTGGGATCCCCCTTATCTTTCATCCACCCCCTAAAAACATGTTGTCTCCACAGAACAAAAAATTCTCAACACCACATATAGTAATCCACTTGTTAAAAATTCCATGTTAAAAAAATTAACAGTATTTGGGGGTAATCCTAAATCAGGGCCCCCTTTAGCTTTTTGGGGCCCTAAGCAATTGCCTAATTTGCTTATGCCTAGTGCCATCGCTGTATAGAAGGATGTTGATGGCAATTTGAATATTATTTTTAAACAAGAGAAGATTTAAATTAGTTCTCCAACATTTCACTCCTTACTGTGCCATCCAGATGAATTATGGAAATGTATTCCTTTCACATAGGGACCAGGGCTGCTGCAGAACCATCTGAGGCTCATGGGACTGCAGTTGATTCAGAGAATGACTCCTGAACCCAAGTGTTCAGATGTCTGCTGTTAAGCTAGAGTGGTTTGTGACTGCCAGTATGCCTTGACGTTCTGTCATTTTTCCCTATCTACTTCAATGGCTTTGTGCACATATTCTGTACTACCCTCTTTTACTCAACAGAGAATGCAGAGAGAGAGAAAAATATGGGCTCTAGTTTCAGAAAGCGCTTTGAAAATCTTATACAAATATATTGGTTAAACTTGAGCAGATGGGAATTCAGTCTTAGCCTGACAGACAGTAAAAGCGACAAATGAGGTGAATCACAAATTATGCTGATTTTCTTTCAATGAGCCAAGTTCTTTGCTCCTGTGCGAAGGAGATAAAGGGACGAAGTTGTGTCTGTAACAAGCATATCTCCAGAACTCTGATATTTAGTCCCCTTTATGCACTGGGAAGCAAAATTTGGCAAAATTTGCCGACAGATGCAAGTTTCTACAAAATGAGAATACGGGCTAGAAAAGAGTCTGGCTTCTGGAAAGCAATGTTAGGTATATTGATCCCAGAACGAGAGTGTGTGTACTATGCAGAATTTATTTCAACTACTGCTAGAATCTACAGCTGTGTCCCTCTCCCTTTGCAGTCAGTTAGCTGGCAGAGATGAGAAGCATTTGAAAGGTGCCTGCCATGGTGTTGTCAAGGTTAACTGGAACTCAATAGGGAGCGGACAGGTCTCTCTTTTCCTGAATCATTAACCTACAAGTTTAAAAGAGCTCACTCTGATGTAGGCATAAGAAATCTTAGTAGCTCTCAACACTATCACTGGGTGGGTTATGGACAGATGTGTTTGTATTCCATTGAGTCTGCAGGTTTTAGGATTCTGCCAGTACAGCCCCAATATGTAGGTGCATTTTTGTGCCTACGCTGTAGTAGAAAATTTAGCCATTTTGACCAATTTTATTTAAAGGTTTGCAGTGTGTAAAACATAGTGCTTACCATGGTAGGTGTTCAGTGAGAATGCCCTGCAGCCAATGGAAGTTAACAAAACTATCAGAAGAATTTTTTTAAAAAATTGCCATAGGTGTTTTACATTGCTAAAATTCATGCATCTTCACTCACCAGTGTGGATTAACAGGTTGTTTCCTCTTTCTACCAGGAGGCAGCAGAGTCACACAAGAGAGTGAAATAATTTGCTTTGGGGTATTTTCCTGAAACAAACATTGTTATTAATCATTGATAGTAACACTAATTCAGCCAGCTGTAGCCAGGTCAATGTAGATCAGCCGCATCCTTCCCCACTTAAAAGTGTAGAATTTGCCAACTGAGTGCAAAGGATTTATGATTTATAAAACAATGAGTTATAAAGCAACTTTTTTATTATTGAAATTGTTTCCATGTAACACAGTTTTCTCCTGAGCTGGTTCTTTTAATATTGATAGTGTCTTCCAAGTTCAGTGCCCCAATTAACTTGGATAATTGGAGATTATTGGAGAAAAGTATAATATAGTTTAATTTAGCATTCAGTGAGAAATGTTGATGTTCCGATCTTATTTTTCTGAGAAGTAATGAGTCATTCATCATCTGAATACTTTAAAACAGGCTAGACAAAGCAGCTGAGAATATATTGCATTGTCAGAAAATCTCCTAGGATTTTTCCATCTCTAATTTCTTTGCCTTAAAAGAAAGAGGCATGAAGACTTTAGACAAAATCTTACATTGGGATTGTGTGCGTATGCTTTGCTCTTTATTTAATCACTGTTAGTATTAAAAGTAAAGTAACTGAATATTTATTATTTGCCTCTGTTTAAATTATATATAATATTGCTGATGAACAATGTTGCATTTACCATTGTTATGTTTTAATGATCTTATTCCAGCTCTATTCTGATCTATTAGAAAAAAGAAAACAAAGGAACTCCACTAAACCATTGTGCAACTTCCAATTTAAATAAAATGAAAACCAGCAGTCTTACTAGTTTTTCTTCAGATTTCATGTTCTGGCCAAATTTCAGCGCAGATAATTGCATTGTAGCTGCCTAAATTCTCCTTGCATGTGTTTAGTTTTCCACTTCCCATCCAGAAATACTAGTGTTCCAGCCCATATCCATTAATTATATTTTATATTCCCTGTATATTAAGTAACTCATTTTATAGACTATGGGGACAAATGTGTATTGGGATAATCCTGTACTCATATTTTCCATTGTTGCAAGTACATAACTGGGAGATATAAGTTTCATAGACCCCCCATCTTCTCATGATCATAAGGAATAAAAACCACCTGGGCTGATTTGATAATATGGACTTGCTTTTTGTTTTTGAAATCCCTTATCTTCTGAAGTTTTGATTAGCTTTTACTATTTTTTTGTTCTATCATTGATGTGTTTCATTTAACAAAGCATCCTTATTTGTATCGTGTGAATTATGGCAGTATAATATTTTCTGGATATGGCTAGATGTCTTGTGATTATATATACTTTCTCTCTAAACTGCGGATATCAGAATAAAAACAAAATTGGCTGTATAATACAGCTGGTAAGTAGAGGCTAGTTTATGTCGGGAGGGCGCAAAAGATGGCGCTAAACAAGAGTGAAACTCTCCTTATCCATCCTGCTGTTCCCAACAGTGAAATACAGCTGCATCTGGAGTGAATTGAAACATGTACAGCTGCATCTGGAGTAGAGTGAGAATTTATCTATAGAGGAGGGTAAAAGCTGTTATAAAATAAGAGTAAAAGTCTCTTTGAAGCACAGTCAGCCTTCCTGGTACAGGGGAGTATAACTGGTGCCTTTTTCTGCCACCAGTGTGAATTTGGCCAATATAGGTAGGTAGGTAGATCAGATATATAGTGCAGTTTCTACTTTCGTTCTTCTTTTTGAAAGCTACTGAAATATAATGTAAGGTAATATTATTTTATTTCTTACTCATCTAGAATAGTATAAAAATTATTTCTTTAGAATAGCAGGTGCCCATTGTCCTGCCTAATTAGATTCTGAGTAAAGGCTTGGACGCTAAATTTAGTTCTGCACTGAATTTACATCTATATAATATGATATGTCAGTGTCGCTCTGCTGGTTTACAGCAGTGGAGGATCTGGCCTATAATATTTTATTGTTCAGCTACTGTGGATAGAAGATGTATGTTCTCATGTGATGACAATGTATGCGATGGCTTTGCAAGGCAGTACCTAATAGGTTGCCAAGAGTGGGGTGGTAGTATTCGATACACAGAAGAACAATGCATATTCTCCTAAAGGCCTAATTCTCGTTTCACATAAGTTTCACACTGGTAAAATTGCACTGACCTCAATAAAGTTCATCCTGATTTACATTAGCATAAATAGGAGTAGAATTGGATTTTAATAAAAATGGAAAATGAGGAAGAGTATATTGAAAACATACTCTCATTGTACTCCTCATGTGAGACTCCTGTGGTGCTTCTCTGCTATTACTGAAAAATACCCTCACATTTAATTTCTGGGCTCGCCAAACTGTATCCGTCTTATCATTTCATCTTTACAACAAAGTGATTCATCTAAGTGACAAAAATGGATAGAGCAATGAAAATTTAAAACCATGTACTCTTATTTTTGGCTCAATGTGCCACTTTACATTCATATCAATTTCACAGCTGAAAGGTCATGGTAAGCAAGAGAGGAACAAATGTTTATTCTTTTTTAAAAAGTATTTATGAACCCATGCATGCAAACATAGTTAACCCACATGTGGTATATTTCTAAATAGGAAGGGGAATATGAAGACTCAGAATAAGGTAAACATCAAACCTGGGATTGAAAGGACATATGTAAAACAGAATCTCAGACTTGAGGTCAAGCTCTTTTCTCAGCTACACCAGAGGAAATCCAGAATAGTTCTTCAGATAATAATTACTCCAGATTTACACTGGTGTAACAGAACAGAATTTGGCGCACAGAGCCTGTACAAAGCGGTGACCAATTCCTGTATACAGTGAAGGATTCGTGCACACTGTTGTGCAGGGCTGATTTGTGGATGGGTTGGGATCAGTAGATCTCCTACTGCTATGAATCCCCGGATTCTCTCTTCTCTTCCATCCCCTTCCACCTCGTCCCTGTCGGGCTCTGGGGTCACAGAGCCTAATTCGACCTCAGTTCTGCAAAGCACCTAGGCACATACTTAAGTTTAATCATGTACTTAGAGCCATCTGTATTAAGTTGAAGTTAAGCACATGCTTAAGGAGTTTTCTGAATTTGGGCCTTAGGTTAAAGTGGTGGCTGCAGAGATGCCCAGCTCCTACTCTGCATCCTCGTGGGAAGAATTTCTTCCTTCATTACCCCTCGTTAAATCTCCAGTACCTACATAAATTATTTGGACTGAGTGCTGAAGAAGGCTTGTCCCTTTGTTTTCATACATTAATAGATTATAAGGCCAGAAGGGACCATACTGTGATCATCTAGCCTGATTTCCTGTATAATGCAGTCCACAGGACTTCTCTGAATTAATTCCTGTTTCAGCTAAAGCACATCTTTTAGAATAACATCCAGTCTTGATTTTAAAATTGGCAGTGATGGAGAATTCACCAGGACCCTTGGTAAATTGTTCCAATGGCTAATTACACTCACTATTAAAAATGTGTGCCTTGTTTCCAGTCTGAATTAGTCTAGCTTCAACTTCCAGCCATTGGATTGTGTTATACCGTTCTCTGCTACATTCAAGAGCCCATTTTCTAATTTTTGTTCTCATGTAGGTACTTATAAATTGGATCAAATTACTCCTTAACCATCTGTTTGTTAAGCTAAGCAGTTTGAGCTCATCACTATAAGCACATATTCCAATCCTTTAATCATGCTTGTGGCTCTTCTCTGAACCCTCTCCAATGTGTTAACATCCCATAAGGCTCTAAGGGTGTGGGCCATCAGTTTCAACGGGTGTAGAACCTGGTGCTGTGGAGGATCTTGGGCTCCGACACTCACTTGTCACTACCAAGGGAGACAGACAAAGTAGCACCTCACTAATCTTGAAAGGTCAGGTCTCACAGCAAGTCCTGTCAGGACACCCAAGGTCTGGGGCATCTGATTGGCTTGCACCCACTACTTCAGCCAGAAAGTGACCCAGATGGGTTGACTGAGCAACACGTAAGATCCCTGTAACTGCTACATTGGACTCCACTCTTTGCCTGTCCCCTGCAGTCTACATCCAGTCTTGTTCTGGTTCCTGCTCTGCTCCCATTCTGTTCCTAGTTACTGCCTTGCTCCTTCTCCATGTCTGATCCTTGCCTTGTCTCTGGTTCCTGACCTTATGCCTCACTCTTGACCATTGGCTCTGACCCTTGGCTCAACTTCTGACTCCAGTTCTGACCCTTGGCTTGACTCCTGACCATCAGGCCAGACCACCTATATCAGTTTCTAACTGTTGCCAAGGCCTGTTTAGGCTTCACTCTTCATGGTACTTGAATGGAGGAGGAGGGCTTGCTGCTACCCACCAGTTCCCCCTTGGCCCTAGTCCTTTAGAAACAAGTTAACTAACTTCAGACCAGGAATCTAATGCTGTGGACCCAAGTGACTCAATTTTCAGCAGAGGATCAGTGGCTCCACAAACAACTTGCTCATTCCTATGGAGAAATTGCCACACTCCAGGCTCAGGGGGGATCTCCTTCACTCAAGCAGGAGGATCCCTTGGTTCTCCTGCCTGAACGCTTTGATCATGATCACTGGAAGTTTAGGGGATTTTTGAGCCAGCACCATTTGCTTTTCGTATTCTATCCTCACATGTAACCTCACATAGACCAGGCGAAATAGGTGAGCCTACTTACAGGGGAAGTGTTGCACAGGGCTTTGCCCCTTTTGGAGCAGGGCAGTCCACTTTTTGACAAAATGGAATGCTTTTTTGTAAGCATTTTCTGCTATATTTGCTAACCTATATTGAGACTGTACTGCTGATGCAGTGCTGTGGAAGCATAGAAACGGATTGTCAAATTACAAAGGATGAATATAAACAAATAACACAAGTATGTAGGGACAAAATTAGTAGGACCAAGGCACAAAATGAAATTAAACTAGCTAGAGACATAAAGGGTAACAAGAAAACATTCTGTAAATACATTAGATGCAAGAGGAAGACCAAGGACAGGGAAGCCTGTTATTCAATGAGGAGGTTAAAACAATAACAGAAAATGTGGAAATGGCAGAAGTGCTAAATGACTTTTTTGTTTGTTTTCACCAAAAAGTTTAGTAGCAATTGAACATCTAACTTAATGAATGCCTATAAAAATGAGATAAGATCAGAGACTAAAATAGGGAAACAAGAAGTTAGAAATTACTTAGAAAAGTTAGATGTTTTAAGTCACCAGGTCCTGATGAAATATATCCTAGAATACTCAAACAGCTGATGGAGGAGATGTCTGAGCCATTAGTAATTATCTTCCAAAAGTCATGGAAAATGGGTGTGGTTCCAGATGACTGGAAAAGGGCAAATATAGAGGCAATCTATAAAAAGGGGAATAAGGATAACCCAGGAAATTACAGACCAGACATCTTAACTTCAGTACCTGGAAAGACAGTGGAGCAAATAATTAAGTAATCAGTTTGCAAATACCTAGAAGATAACAGGGTGATAAGTAACAGCATGGATTTGTTAAGCACAAATCATGTCAAATCAACCTAATAGTTTTCTTTGATAGCATAACAAACTTTGTGGATGGGGAAGCGGTAGATGTGGTATATCTTGACTTTAGTAAGACCTTTGATACTATATCACATTACCTTCTCATAAAGAAACTAGGGAAATGCAGTCTAGATGGAACTACTATAAAGTAGGTGCAAGTTCCAATATAAACAAACATCCTTGATCTAGCTACATCCATCTCCCCCACCTCCAATGGGCTCTGATCAACTCTGGGGCATAGACAATGTTATCAATGTTGAGACAGCATGAGCCTTGCACATCCTCCTCCAGCCCAAGGGCACACCAGATCTAGTAGAAACTATTGATGAGTCCCTCTGATCTTCAGGTCCGGTGATCCATGAAACTGTTCCTTTAGAGATCAATCACCAAGAACACCAGGAGGTCATGCAACTAAATACAATCCATTCACTGCACTTTCCCCTGATTCTTGGCGTTACTTGCCTGCTGCAGCATAACCCTGTTATTTTCTGGCAAGAGAAGATTTTTCTTCCAAATATTGTCAGAAGGTCTGCCTGCAACCTGCCAGGTCCCAGTCTCCAACCCCGTGTTTGGAGCACCAGCAGAATGGAAAAAATTTACTAGGATCATCCCAAGACAACAGGCCCATTGCTATCCTAGATGGGAGTGTGCCTGAAGAAGCTGGTGGTGTAATGATCTAAGAGTGAAAATCTGCAGTTTTGACAGGTCTAGCATCCAGGGCTTCAGGGGGCATAGATCTCTGACACTCTCTTGTCATAACAAAAGGAGACAAAGCAGCACCTCATTAATCTTGGAAGATCAAGTCCCACAGAAAGTCCTGTCAGGATGCCCAAGGTCTAGGACACCTGATTGATTCACACTCACTACTTAAATCAGGAAATGACACAGCTGGATTGTCCAAGCAATTGTGAAGACTCCATTGCATTGAACATTTGCTCATGGCCTGTCGCCTGTGTTCTGCGTCCAACTGTTCCCAGTTCCTGCTCTGCTTCTGTTCTGCTCCTAGTTCCTGTCTTACTCCTGCTCTGTGTCAGATCTTTGCCTTATCTCTCATTCCTGTCCTTACTGTCTCTCTTGATCATCAGCTCTGACTCTGGCCTTGACCCTTGGTTCAACTTCAGATTCTGACTCTGACTCAGATCATCGGGCCAGACTGCCTACATCTCAGCTCCTAATACATCTTTCTTGAATTGAGGGTACCAGAACTAGACACAATATTGCAGTAACAGTCACACCAGTTTAAAATAAAGAGGTAATATAGCCTCTACTCCTACTCAATATTCCTCTACATCCAATGTAAAAAAACATTAAAAGTGCAGAATCTATCCTTGCTTCTCACCATAAACTCTCAGAAGATCTACTGAGAATCTTTGCATTAGCTGTTTTCTTTTCTAATCACTTTTCAATTGTTATAAAGTTTTCATCTCTCACCTTTGTCCATCAGTCAGCTCTATTCACCTAGTCTCTCTGTTTTATAATCTATTCCCTTTTTATTTTTGTATACTCCACTGATTATAATATTTTAAATTCATTAACTTAATAAATATATGGCAATATATTGCATCTGGCAACCCCCCTGATTTCATTATAATTCCAAAATAGCAAAGTACATTACAATAATTGCATACATTATTTCTATATTTCCATTGCTAATTGTAAGGTTTGGATGTATCACTTTGAATTTCAAGTGGATAAAGTTTCAGTTGAATCTAAATAAGAAATCCTCACACATACAATGAATACATAGAGTTAATGATTACACTTTTCACTCTACTTTTTTGTAAGCCTTGTTGGATAATTTTTAAATATATTGTACCTAGCTGAAAGAGAGGAGCAAAGGCTTAAACATTTTAGGCCACATTATTTAAGGGCCCCCATTGTGAGCATACACCATCTGAGTTATGGCTGCATGCATATTAGGGAACTGCACCCTACAAGTAATTAACCAAGATGTGATGTCAGAGATAGTCACAAACATCAAATGCCTTTAGAAAATATCACATTTTGCTTTTCGATCTTCAGCATGGCAGGACCCAGCACCGAGCTCCAGTAAGAGTCCTGCCTCGGCCGAGGAGGGTAGGAGCACTGCTGCGGCTGCTAGGGCTTAAAGTGTGCATACCCAGGGACTGCATGGTCGTCCTTAAGGCTATGCAGCCTAGAGTCAGTGTGCTCTGCGAACAGACGCTCCCCATCAAAGGGCAGGTCCTGCAACATCTGTTGAACCTCTGGGGGTAGCCCAGAGGCTTGCAGGCAGGAGGTGTGCCTCATGGCAATCCTAGAAGACAATGTACTCACGGCAGAGTCTGCAGCGTCCAGTGAGACCTGCAAAGAGGTCTGTGCCATTGTCTTGCCTTTGTCAACAAGGGCCCCAAACTCCTTCCTGGACTCAGGAGGCACAAGCTCCTTGAACTTCAGCATGGAGTTCCAGGAGTTAAAATTGTAATGGCTCAGGAGTGCCTGCTGATTGGCGATCCAGAACTGGAGCCCACCCATAGAGTAGACCTTCTACCCGGGCGCGTCTGGCCGCTCTGTCTTCACCAACCTGACGGTCGGTCGCTTTCTCAAGGGCTGGACTGTCTCTATCCTCAGATCCTCAAGGGGCCCCTATTTGAACTGCTGGCCACATGCTCCCTCCTGTATCTTTCCTGGAAGACAACTTTCCTGGTTGCCATTACATCAGCAAGATGCATCTCCGAGCTGAAGGCCCTCACATTGTAACTGCCTTACACTGTCTTCCACAAGGGTAAGGTACGGCTCAGACCACACCCGGCCTTTCTCCCCAAGATGTTGTTGGCTTTTCATGCCAGCCAGGATATTTTCCTATCCTATTTTACCCTAAACCTAATTCTGGTTAATGGGAGCAGCAGCTGCATTCACTTGATGTCCGCTGAGCCCTTGCCTTCTGCATAGAGCGCACTAAGCAGTTCAGGAAATCGACCCAGCTCTTTGTTGTGATGGTGGACAAGATGAAAGGCCTCCCAGTCTCCTCTCAAACGATTTCCTCCTGAATCATGTCCCACATCCACGCTTGCTATGAGATGGCTGGCGTGCCGACCCCAGCTCTCACCACACACTCTACTTGGGTCCAGGTCTCGTCTGCAGCATTCCTGGCCCTGGTACCAATCCAAGAAATCTGCAGGGCAGTGACTTGGTCCTTGGTAACATACCTTTGCCTCACCCTATGCCATCGTCCGGCACACCAGAGATGATATGGCTTTCAGTAGAGTGGTACTGCAGTCAACATTCCTTCATTCCAACCCCACCGCCTAGGTAAGGGTTGGGAGTCACCTAATTGGAATCGATATGAGCAATCACTCGAAGAAAAAAAACGGTTACTCACCTTTGTAACTGTTATCCTTCGAGATGTGTTACTCACATCCATTCCATACCCACCCTCCTTCCTCTCTGTCAGAGTAGCTGGCAAGAAGGAGCTGAGGCGATGCTGAGACGGCAGGGGTATATACTGAGCGTTATGCAGGTGCCACTCTAGCAGGCTCCACAGCCAACCCGACGGATGCTGCTAGGGGAAAACTTTCCGACGGCCATGCACGCAGCGCACGCACACCTAACTGGAATTGATATGAGCAATACATCTCAAAGAACAAAAGTTACAAAGGTGAGTAACCGGTTTTTAAGCACACCTCTGTATGATTAGCATAGTATCCTCATAACCATAAAGACTACAGTGTAGATGTGTCCTTATGATTCCATGGTTAAGTTAAGGTTACATTGCAGTTTCTACTCTGTGCCACCCACTGCTGAAGCCCCAGCCATAAGGGCAGGATGGGTTGTGGCCTGGACATTGCTACATCCCAGATATTCCCTTGTCATGCAAAAACCTAACTTGCATGGGGGCCAAGCTGGCCTTCTGCAGCCCCATTGTAGAGAAAAAACAAGCTGCCCCTACACTGGGTTCAGCATGGGTGTAGGGATGAATTCCTCCCAAGGGGCATATCTGCTGAGCTAGAAGGTAGTTTAAAACACAGTCACTTTTCAGAGTGGAGCCACACTTTAAAATAACTATGTCCAAAAGCTAATCTTGGGGTGAGCAAATGGGGCTTAACATTTTTGTTAGTTAATTCTGTGTAATGTAATTAAACAATTACTCAAGAGGAAGAAAATAATGAAATCAATAGAGCCCAAATTCTTCCTTCTCTATGGGTTTTAGTAGCATTACAATAAGGATCAGTTTGGTTCATTGAGAATATTTTATGCGCAGGAACTTAGAATATAAACATAAGAACAACCATACTGGGTCAGGCCAAAGGCCCATCTGTTCCTTCTGTTCCCAGTATCCTGTCTTCCAGCAGTGGCCAATGCCAAGTGTTTCAGAGGGAATGAACAGAACAGGTAATCATCAAGTGATCTATCCCCTGTCACCAATTCCCAGCTTCTGAAAAACTTCATTAAATATAAGAGGAATGTAACTATTAACAAGCCAATATAATAACATAATGATAATATTGTAATTGTTATAAAAACCATGTAACTTTACTTTATGTGGCTGTGTTTACTGACTGCCATGTGTGTTAAGTACTGCATTTATACATAAAACCCTATCTTTTTTCTGGATAATTGGATGTGGATAATTGTATTTAGAGCACCTTGTTCATGTAAGTCAATCATTAAAATATCAAAGCTGCAGAGATGGAAGGAACAGCAGTTTTCATCATTCCAGTGACCCAAATAAGATGCAAGTCGTTTGATAAATGCTTTGGTGTAACTTCTCATCTTCTCTCCAAATATTCTCCTGAGAGATACATCTTCAACACTAATGCAGCAAACATATTACCAGTGGGATAAGTGTAAGATTTTGTCTTCATTAATATAAACACTTCAAACATTTTGAAAACACAGAGACAGCAAAATATGTCCTTACACAGTTGCCATTATTTTCTAATGAGTCTTTTTTATTGCTGTTGTTTAACATCTTAGTATTAATAAATAGAACCTACGTCTATCTTTATATGACCTTGATCAGCCACTTATCTGCCCATGTTCTGACTGGGTATTTTTTAAACCCATCCTGGGAGTCCCTGAACTCTTTTGTTGGATGAATGATCAGGTACATTCTTATATGATTCCGAACACATAGAGTTAGTAAACAATAACTGAACACGAAATGAAATTAATAAGCAGTTAAAGAGCAGACACATGCTCAGATTAATTTATAATGTTTTTCACAAATGTACAAATTTTGTAGCAAATATTTACAAAATTTTACATTGCTTCATCAGGACTGGCTGCAAATTTTATAATAATGAGGCTATAACAGCATTTATGGAGGGGCAGAAATACATTCTGTAATTCTGTGCATAGGGCCTGGGACTTTTCATCTTGGAAAAGAGACAACTAAGGAGGGGTATGATTGAGGTCTAAAAAATCATGAATGGTATAAAGAAAGTGAATAAGGAAATGTTATTTATTCCTTCTCATAAATTAGGGGCCACCCAATTAAATTAATAGGCAGCAGATTGAAAACAAACAAAAGGAAGTTCTGCTTTACACAATGCACAGTCCACCCTGGAACTCATTGTCAGAGGATGTTGTGAAGGCCAAAAACATAACGGGGTTCAAAAAAGAATTAGATAAGTTCATGAAGAATAGGTCCATCAACGACTATGAGCCAAGATGATAAGGGATGAAACCCCATGCTCTGGGAATGGATGACAGGGGATGGATCATTGAAATTTCATTCTTTCTGAAGCATCTGGCATTGGCCACTGTTGCAAGACAGGATACTGGGCTAGATGGACTGTTGGCCCGACCCAATATGGCTGTCTTATTGTCTTAAGTGTAGATATCTTCTGTTAATCCTTGAGATATTCTTCAGTCACTTATTTTCTGATCAGCATACATCCAGCATGTAATTTACATCCCTTTTTACATCTAAACTATATTTACATTTTATGTTAATATTTACATCCAGACTTTTATGGATGAGACAGCTGCTTACAGCATGTATGACTCTGACCCATTCTATCTGACTGCTACTGTTCCAATAGACCAGGGGTTCCCAAACTTGGTTCACGACTTGTTGAGGGTAAGCCCCTGGTGTGCCACAAGATATCTTGTTTACCTGAGCATCTGCAGGTATGGCTGCTCCCAGTGGCCACGGTTCACCGTTCCCAGCTAATGGGAGCTGTGAGAGGTGGTGTGGACCTGGTCACCGCTTTCTTCAGCTCCCATTGGCCAGGAACAGCAAACAGCGGCCACTGGGAGCTGCGAGGGGCTGCACCTGTTGATGCTCAGGTAAACAAAGTGTCTCGTAGTCTGCCATGGGCTTGCCATGAACAACCCGCAAACCAAGTTTGGGAACCCCTGCAATAGGCCCTAGTCTTGAAAATATCCTTAATTTACTGCTTGAAAATGGCACATTTGAATGGAATCTGGGGAGAAGGTAACTGCCTTTCCAAAATAGCAGCTAGTTATTTGAAACATAAAGACTTCCTCCTTCACACTCACTGTCATCAAACTGAGACTGATAGTAGCAGGTAGTCCCTGCTATTTACAATAGGCAAACAAAGATATTATTGAAAAGTGTTCTCTGACTGATCAAAAAGCTGAAAATAACCCCAGGACTAAGCATAGCTTTTAATATAGTTTTGTGGTCAGTTTTCCTTTAATGAGAGGTACACCTCTGGCTGTGCTGCTGCTGTGTTTCTGCTGGACACTATGCGTGTTATAGGGCAACCTTTGAAATAACTGGATCTCCTCATGCATAAAGGAAATAGTTTCCAAAGACTGTTACTGAGTTCCCTGTGTTATCTTCATCCTTACACTGTTATTTCTCCCCCCACCACAATCCTCACAAGCATTTCTGAATATTTAGAACTCATATGGGAGATTATGATGCTATTGGACCTTCGAGCTGATCTTGAATGGCAGCCACACATTCATCCGTACTACTGCTGTCTCACTATTTTTTGCTTTTCAATGCCCAATAGAGCCGGTCAGGAGATTATTTGGTTCCCACAAAAAATGGTGAGGAAATCAATCATTTCCATTTTTGTTTAAATTTCTCTGCAGAAGGTTTTGGGTTTTATCAGAAAATCAGTTTTTGTCTGTCTTTTGTTGCCCTAAACAAAAAAAAAAATTAGTTTCAGCTGAAATGTTGTTTTTTGTTGAAAAAAGGCATGTCGAACATGGACGTTTCTCAGAGGTTTTCCATATTGATAAAAAAGCTATTTTTCACTAAAAATATTTTGAAAAAAATATTTCTAATACCTGTTACTGTGAATCATAAGAAAACTCCAAAATGCTCTGATTCATTTTAAAGCAAAATGTTAGGTGAACTCAGTTATTTCTGATGGTTTCTCAACTGCAGAGACTGCCTTGCTATGACACCAAACTGCGTGGGACTAAATTCCAGTCTAACTTACACTCCATGCAACTCCATTAACTTAAGATGCATTGCACAGGAGGTAAATCAGCACTAAACAAAGCCCACTGTAGATAAAAGAAAACTCTTTCTGCTGTTAATCCTGTACACCAAAGAACAAAACACTATTCCTTTTTTAAAAACTTTTGTTGTATTCCTGGTTCTTGTGTTACTATAGAATTCTATCTGCTATTGTTTTTGTTCTCAGTCCTAGAAATAAGGGATAGAAGAGACCCATTAGATCACCTAGTTCATTTCCTTGCCAATTCATCTTTCTTTGTCCCAACTGTATATTTGCTAGTGTTTTCTAGTGTTTTCTCCAGTCTAGCATTAAAAGTTCCAAGCAATGGGGCTTACACGTCTTCCCTGTGGGATGCTGTTCCACTGCCTCATAAGGTATATCTCTCACTTGAAGTCAATGGGAACTTCATGTACGCAGCACCTCTCAGTGGCACCTAGTGGTATGTCTACACTGCAAAAAAACAAAAAAAACCTGTATCAGTGTCTCAAAGTTGGCGTTTACAGACTCAAGCTCGCAGGGTTCACACTACAGTGCTAAAAATAGCATTGTAGATGTACCTGCTCAGGCTCTGAGACCCACCCACCCATCTCACTGGGTTTTAGAGCCCAAACAGGAATGTCTATGCTGCTATTTCTAGTGCTGTAGTACAAGACCGAGTCTGATGACCTGGGCTCTGAGTCTCACTGCGGCAGGTGTTTTGCAGTGTAGAAGTAAGAGTAAATAAAAAAATACATACTGCAGGTGCTTGGGAAAAATGTGCATTCATGTGCTCAAACAGATAATTGTGTGCATAAAATATATAGGCATAATTGTAGATACTTGGTCTATGGAGCAACACATAAACCCTGATTTTGTAAAGCTTCCTGGAGACATCCATGATCTCAAAATCCAAATGTTGGATTAAAAAAAATCTGTTATATACCAATTTTAAAAACTGGGGACCAGATCAAATGTTAGATAACTGGTATTTATGCTGGTACCATGCACAAGCATTTACTCCATCTGGGGATTTAGCACAACATGGAAATGATAACCCCAGAATGAAACTGTGAAACATCTGATATTGCATGTGCATATAAGCTTAACTTTCCATGGGGGAAAAATTACAAACCCCATTTTTACAGGTGGTTATACTCTCTCAATGTGATCCTTTGAAATGTGCCTTCAGGTGCTGAACATCGTATATATTTTTCATGCTTGTGATGACTGGGAATAACGTACTCTATTTTGGGTCATTCTCTACACTGCTTCATTTCCTCTTTTACAAATAATTAAGACATTGATTTTTTTTTCTTGAGAAAAAGATCAGGAGGAGTGCATCATGCCACACATTGCATGAGAAGCTCTCAGCTTCAGATGTGAAAGGGATATAAAAAGGGATATAAAATAGTGTCAGGAAAGTCTCACGGAGTAGGCTGACTGGCCATAATTTCAAGGCTAATGATGGTAGAAAATGCCTTGTCAGTGTTCAAAATGGTCCCCATACCAGCACCATACTTTCTGCTAGAGGCATAATACTCTGCTTTTACATCAGCCTTTCCTCAGCCTGTCCTTACACTGCATGAATTGCTGCACTTTTACAATTTGTTAAGTTAATTATTGCCTTAAAAGCCAGTGGTAGGCGACACCCTCCTCTGAGTTGTTGCATTTTCCAAGTTGGACAATTAAGTTGGGATTTCATGCTGTGCTGAGCAGAAGACGTGGAAGGCGAAAGTAGCTTTTTGCCTGATTCTGAGCTGCTCTAAGGGCCAAAAGTGAATTGGCTCAGTGAATTGCTCTATTATATGGCAACCTCCTGCTGCTGCATGTGGGCTACTCTGGAGCAATCTAGAATCACCACAGTGGTAGGCACTATAAAGACACTCCTCTTGTCCCTGTCTCTACCTCCAATATGCCCGCTGCAGCAGGGCTTCCACTGGAAGGGTAGCACAGGGCTATCTACGGTGACCCTATGTAGGACCTGCACCAGGGAAATGCCTCTCTGGTTCCTTGGGGGCTGCTTACAGCTCTTATACAGCAAAAATGACGTGGTGGCATATAGAGACCACAGTGGGGTAAGAATCTCAGTTCCAGTACAGCAGGGTTCATTTCCAATTTAAGATCAGAACATGACATTTGAGGAAGATTCCAGCTTGTTCCTGTGTTTCAGAGGCATCACAAGGCAGTGAGGGGTATACGATGTGTTACTTTTTAAGGGCCATGTTCTCAAAGGTGCCTCACCCTATCCTTTATTAGTGTGCATTATCACTTGTGCAGTCATGTAGAATTTATGTGTTCCAGGACCCATTTATGGATGCAAAGAGAACACAAATGTGTTTACTTGTCCAACTTGGAAAATGCAACAGCTCAGAGGAAGGTGTCACCTACCACTGGCTTTTTAGGCATTAATTAATGTAACAAATTGCAAGGCTGATGTAAAAGCAGAGTATTATGCCTCTAGTAGAAAGTGTGGTGCTGGTATGAGGACCATTTTGAGCACTGACTAGGCATTTTCTACCATCATTAGCCTTGAAATTATGGCCAGTCAGCCTACTCTGTGAGGCTTTCCTGTCACTATTTTATATCCCTTTTTAAGTTCAACCATGTGATTGCACAAGTGATAGTACACAAAACTTGTGCTCTCACTAAAGTGCAAAACATATATGCACAAAGTCGCATGCACATAAATGGAGGCCAGCTTTTGAAAATTGTATCCTAAATGTTGTTCAGTTTCCTCAAGAAGCTTGTTTTCATCCATAGTCACAAAAAAGAGCCATGTTTTATAACGAATGGGTGAATTTATGTAATATTTTCAAATAATCTGATTGTTTTCCTTTGATCATGGTGGGATTTTTGATCATCTATAGCAGCCTGCAGATAAGGATCTCAGTGTACTTTGTATAGATGGGTAAACTGAGGCACAGACCAGTTAAGGTCCAGCTCCTCAATGGTGTTTAGGTGCATAACTCCCATTGTTTTCAGTGAGCATTAGGTCCCAAAATACCCTTGAGAAACTAAGCCTAAGTGACTAGCCTAAAATGATCATAGTGAGAAAGTGTCTTGGAGAAGAAGAATTCCCAGCAGGTCTTCTGACATCCCGTCCAAGGTTCTAACTACTTGTATTATGTTAATAGAGGCTCCTTAAAAAATCCTGCTGACAAGAAGATTAAATTCTTTTTTACTGTTCATTACAGATGTATGTCTACTAGTTACAGTCTATGGTAGGGCACAGCCACCATAGATATGTTTTTATATATAAATGGACTCACCCATTGTCTCCTAAATGCATGGGAGCTTCTGAATGCAATATTAATACATTAGTTATAAGTCTAACTTCAGGAGAAGAGAAAATTAAATCTATCAATCAAGGAGTTTTTTTACCTCACTGAAGGAAACTGCTGTTGTCACAAGGAAATCATACTACCTAGAAAAGGCTCTTAGCAATTTGGCAAACAAAATCGTACAAATTTTACATTACTCTGTTTTCTGCAAAGTTTATCTTTTTGCAAAATGAATTAATATTTATAATTAGGGCCTTACCAAATTCACAGCTATGAAAAACACTCCAAGGACCATGAAATCTGGTGTCCACCCATGAAGTCTGGTCTTTTGTGTGCTTTTATTCTATACTATAGAGATTTCACGGGGGAGACCAGTGTTTCTCAAACTGGGGATCCTGACACAAAAGGGACTTGCGGGGGTAGGTGGGGGTGACATCACAGGGTTATGGGGCGGAGGGAGGGGGTTGCAGCATTGTCAAAAGCATACCATGCCACTTTTACTTCTGCACTGCTGCCTTCAGAGCTGGCTGGCTGGAGAGTGGTGGCTGCTGACTGACAGGGGTGGCAATACCATACCATGTTATCCTTACTATTGTGTGTCTGCTGGCATCAGGTCTGCCTTCAGAGCTGGGCTCCAGGTCAGCAGCTACCACTCACTGTTACCCAATTCTAAAGGCAGTGTTGCTGCCAGCAGCAGTGCAGAACGGTAGCAGTACCGCAACCCTCCTACAATAACTTTGTTACATCCCCCATAACTCAATTACAACATTGTAAAATTTCAGATTTAAATAGCTGCAATCATGAAATTTACTAATTTTAAAATCCTATGACTGTGAATTTGACCAAAATGGACCGTGAATTTGGTTGGGCCTGATTTATAGTTTAATTTGATAAAATTACAGCATTCATTGCACAACTCTAAATATGTTTGAGTTGATTTTTTTTTTCTTTTTTTACACTTGGGTTCACCTTTAGTACTACAGTAGTAATAAAGAGAAATGTAAGGTATTGTTGTTAATTATTCAGAACCACTTTCACTTGAGCTCAAATATTAAGCCTCTCAGTGTCTTCATGAGGCACTGTAGTTGATGTTAAAACTCAGATTAGTCTATCACAGCATCTGAAATCCCACAGTAATTGTAAATGTAGGAAGATTCTGTAGCATCTCAAGATAGTCTGGGTGATACTTGGTAAATGTTGATTTATTTTTGTTTGGTCTCGATTAATCAAAACATCCTTATTCAGCAAAGCATTTAAATGCGTTTAACTTGAAGCAGGTGCTTTGCTGAAGTAGGGCCTTCATGGGAACAACATAGATAGTAGTACCCCATTTTCCAGATGAGGAAGTTGGGACACAGGGATGTAAAGTGACTTGTCCTAGGGAAACACGAGTCAGTGGTAGATCTAGAATTAGAACACCAGTATGCGAAGGTTCTAGCCAGTGTCAAACAGCAATTTAATGCTATAGCTGAGAAATATAATCCAGAAAGGTTAATTTGTAGTCCTTTCCTCTAATATTAGGCTGTCTCCACTGAATTATTATCATAATATTTCACAACAGCTCCCGAGAAGAGCTATTTTGCTGCATACAGTATTTTAAAAGAAAGATTTTGGTATCCTATGCTCACTCAATGTCATAACAATAAATTTATATTTGAAGCTAGAGAGGGCCAAGATGCTTAACTATAAATTACTGTAACCCTATTAACTTCATTGTGGCTATGCTGATTTCCACCAGCAAGTCTCTATGTCTTGATCAAAGTATTATCTCTTCTAAAGAAGTAACTTGTCAGTGGAATGTAAACAGGGTTGCTCTAAATGTTACCACCCTGACATAAAGTAAACTTTAACCACAATTCATTAAAAATTATAGATGTGTCGTAGAATGTGTTTTTAAACTGTTCCATTTATCTGAAAATAAGATAAAAGCCATTGAAGAGTTGTCATTTTGATTTGAAAAAAAGCTTCCTAAAGGTCATAAAAAGGAGCATCAAGGTTAAAACTGCATTTTGTCTGATGCACGAGCTGAAGGACGCTTCCCATCCCTAGTGTATATTTTCACAAATATTTTCTTGTTTTATATATTTGATTTGCATCCAAATGCTGACACAGCTCCACTTGGGTTTTTCAGTCTTACAATATTTATGCCGGCAGCACAATAGCAGCATGCTTCATTGCCAGAGTTTCATTTGAGTTCTTTTTTTAATTCTTCCCATTTTCTAAAGAAGAATGTTGAAGTGGTTTTTAAATTTTCAGTGTGTGGACCGCCAAGAATAAATAACTTTACCAACAACATAATTATTATTCAATTATTGCATTGAACTGCTTCAAATTGTCTTTCTAAACAAATAGTGAGCCCTGTACCACACTTTAAAAAACCATCTAAACTGTGGAATATATTCCTTTTTTATTATAAAAAGGAAAAAAATTGAAGAGAGATTATTTTTCTGGGTGGGGTGAGCACAAACTCCTTTTCCTTTCAATAAGGGATTTGTCATAATTGTATTAAGTTCATTTATATTATATATATGCATGCATGTGTGTGCACACACATGAAGTCGCTTGAATTAGTTAATATATACCATAGTTCTTGGAATGTGCTGAGGGCTTGTAAGGGGTTTTGATTATTGTTGTTATTTTAAAAGACAGCTCATAAATCAGCCCTGGTATTATCAATTATGATTCAAAGCTATCTGCTCTTGTAATAGAAAACTGTTCTGCTTTCCCATCCCCTGGGTGATAATTTATCCCATTTTTACCTTACCTAGGCAAATTTTAACACTGAATTGCTGAGAACTCAAAACTATCAAAGTGCTGACATCGTGCCATACCCAAATCCTACGCCTGCTTCTGCATCTCTTTCAGATTTGTCTGGATTACCATGTTTTAACTCTAGATCATTGCCAATTAATTCAAGTTCACTAAGGGCTTCTCAGCATGGCACGACAGAGTGCTCTAAAGAGGTGTGATTTGCAAAACGCTCTAACTGCCCCATATAAACCCTGCCAGCATGCTGTGAAAGGTACCTAGTTTGCATTAACCTAGGTACCTTTTAGAGAATGCCAACAGGGTCTACATGGGCCAGTTAACGCGCTTTACTAATCACTCTCCTCGGGAGCACTTTGTCATGTCTTTATAGGACTGTAAACGCTCGTCTACACTAGTGAACATATTTCAGGACACAAACATTCGTGGAGTGTCTAGACTAGCATTTATTGTTGGTTAATTTTCATTGATTCACAGCAGGACTTAAAACAAGACCCTGGAATGCAGATTTAAAAGAATTTATCTAGCTACAAACTCTTACTTCATTCCAGAGATCCCTGAAGATCCACAAATCGCAGAAGAATATTATAATGATATGTTTGAGTCTTGTTCGGAAACAAGCGAAGAGGAGGAGCAGAGTGAGGAGGAAGCGAATATGGAAGTATCACAGACTGGCTCTAAAACAAATCAACAGGTATACATGCTTCTTTGAGTTAACAGCATATGTGCAGGTGCTAATTTTTCCAGTTAAAATAGCCAATAGTAAAATACCAAAGTGTCTAAACCTGAGAGATCGAGCAGCTTTAATTCCCACTGACTCTGAGAACTATAGGTGTTTGGTGCCTCTTAATATCATGGGGGAAGGGGGTGTGAGGGAGAGAGGCATCACTTCAACATTAGGAGTAAAATTTCCAAAGGTGACTTAGGAGCCTGAGAGTAAAATTTTCAGAAATGACATGGGCACTTAGGAGCCCAAGTCTCATCGAAAGCTAATGGGCTGTAGACTCCTAAATGTCTAAGTCACTTCTGAAAGTGGGTTTTAGCTTCCTGAGTCACTTAGGAGCTTTTGAAAATTTTACCCTAGACCTTCAACCTCTGTGTTAGTACAATTCAGACGCATACATCTGTTTCTAATTTCAGTTGCAAGCTCTTGATGGGACTGTGACTTTTTACATTTTTATGGACTCAAACATACTGCTACTGCTAAACAAATTATAAATAACTTCTAACTAGATGATTGTCCCAAACTGTAGTTTTTCTTCTTAAGACATTAATAAGGTTGCTTGCTATTTTGGGTAGGGAATTATGACTGCCTTTCTAACACTGTGTTAGGGAATCAGGAATCTATATCACCAGTTAAACTTGGGCTTAAAATATACACAAAAACAGTTCCACTTCTGATCTGGAAATGTCCAAGTATTAAACATAAATCAAGGTACCATTCAAGTTAAACACAAAAGAAGGTGATAGGGTTTCAGTTGTGTTTTGCTGCAGAGAAAGTTTAAAAAAAGAAATTAATGTCTTAAAAAAATACTTACTGGAAATCAAAATAGTCTTAAGACTGTGAAAAGAGCACTTGATCAGATAGATATGTCCCTTCAAAAATATGAAGCGCCATCCCACATTGTTTTTACTACAGATGTATGAATATTCAGAAGCAGTATTTATATCCTGCAAAAACTGCTGGGCAGTGATTTTACAAAGTAATAATTAGTCAATCAAACATCAGTGGACTATGTCAGGGAATGCTTTTGATGTGATTGTTCAAGATCTGTAGTCTGCAGGTTCTACGTAGACTGAATCTAACAGTAGCGCATAAGCCACTCAGCTGCTTGAAAAATCTATCATAATGTACTCCCCAAAATACACTGGCTCACTTTCATCAGCCCTTATTGTATTTTTCTTCTTAGTGCTATGCTTTAAGTTTTCATTTGACTTTCATCCACGATGTCAAAGAGTTCTGTCATAAAGTGTCAGTCAGTAGTGGTTTTGAACATGAAGACTGCTCCTTAGAATTAACAAAAGACAGCGGATATAAATAGAGTTCTTAATAATGCAGAGTAAATTAGATATTGGCAGTCAGATTTAGGCAGAGTGACATTTAATCATTTCTTAGTGATTCACAATTCAGTGACGACAAGAGCTAGTATTGGGGGTTCAGAGAAATGTTTAATTGACACCCCTGGTCAGAATCTGATCCCTCATTTACATATGCCTATTTGTTTTCCCCTACAGCACACAGATTCTGTTAATATTATGGAAAGACGTGTGTGCATAATGAGAAGAGAGTACACCCTGTAATATCCACTTTTTTAGCACTGCCTTTGTCAAAGCAGTGACTCTTTTTCTTTGGTTTTCCCCATACCAGCATCCTTCTTGTGGCAAAGGCAGATTGTGTTTCAGAATATTGTTAATACAATCAATCTTTCACTTTTCAGGGGGTGGAAAAAGCTGAATTTAAAATTTTCCATTTTACAAGTGAAGAATTGGGAACTGGGTGTGATCCAAAGCCCACTCAGGTTAATGGGAGTCTTTCTATTGACTTCACTGGACTTTGGGTCGCACCCAGTCTCAGTAAAGCTAAAATCTTTTTGGCAGAATCTTCCTTTCTAGTAAATTTCAGGGACTGCCTCTGCTCTCATTGATTTTAATGGCAAAACTCCAGTTGACTTCTGTGAGAGTATGATTGGACCCTTAATGTGGAGAGAAACCCTTTCGATGTATCGTTCATATCCTTCCTTCCTTGAAATAACCAGAAAAAACACAACCACCAATGCAGTGGTTTGGATGTGTGTTTTTAAATGCATTGTACCGTGTTACCTGTGAACTCCTGCAGAGCCTTCACTCTGTAAGAAGTTTACTTTCATAGTAGCAGTAGTGACATAGTACTTAACAGGGGTAGTAGCATGATCAATTAATCCTTGATTACATGCATGGGGCACAGCTCCATTTCACCTAAAGGAGTGGGGTATGCAGAGGAGCTCTGCACCTTGGCTGTCATTTGGGATGGCTTCAGTATCCCAAACCCCCACTTAATTCTCCTGCCCAAAGCCAGTTTACTCAGGTTTTGTGCAGGGGAGAGGGACGATTTAACCTTTAATGAATTTGACAATTACTTTTCCAGGCTCTTGGCTCCCTGATGGTCTTTTACATGTATTTGTTCAAGGAACACTGATTTTCTAATTGCATGAGAGCTAACAAGGACAAATAGCAGGGGAATCTGAAAACTTTCTTTAAAAATCATCAGCAGAAACTCTTGCTGTTCAATAAAAGTTTAATGTTGGCTTTAATTTAGCTGTAGTGATAATGGACACACTCCATTTCAGTTGATTGTCTTTTTTTATATGCTTGCTTTTGGTGCTAATGCTAATATAGGACTTGTCTTCAATGATTTGGTAAAGCAAAAGTCTAGTTAATTCTATAAATTAGCTTCCTATTTTGAATGCCTATTTTGAACGTCTGCTTAGACTCCAAAGCCAGGTCATCAGCTAGTGTAAATTGGTATACTTCTGTGAGCTTCATCGGAGTTGTGCTGAATTTCACCAGTGAGAATTGGACTCCACATATCAGAGATACAGCAACAAACTTGACTTTGTTGTTCTGCGTACAAAAACCCATGCAGTACGTTTTAATATGCCAATAAACCAGACCTGCTAGACAATGGGTGCTGGTAGACTGCTGTTGTCCACCCAAAAAGTGCTCCATTAGGTTTCTAACGCATGTCTCGGCATAGATTATTGCTGTTAGAATACAGTTCTTTACTTTTACATTTAAAGTGTCTATACATTCATCCAAGATAGCTTCTATGCATGGAAGAGCCCTTCCATTTGAAAGCCCCTTACTGCTCCTCATTTAGGGCCTTGCCTTCTCAGCAAAATAGGTGTATTTTTTACATTGAGTTAACTATCTTGATGGAGTGGAGATAAGACACAGATCGTTTGATCTGAACTAGCTTGATCTGAGTGGAGACAAGACATAGATAGTTTTACTTCAGTTGAGCTAACTCAAATCAACCATATACTTCTCTCCCACACACAGCTAACTAAGATTGACCTTGACTAGCTACACTGAGGTAAAAGCTACAGTACCTTTGATTCTGGATTTTAAAAACACACCATTTTTGCAAGGAAAACATAGCTCCAAAGAATGCATCTACACAGGGATAAAAGACCAATGGCACAGCCACATATCCCACATCTCAGGGTCCAGGGCTAAAAATGACTGTGTAGCCATTTGAATTTGGACTGGAGCCCAAGCTCTGGGACCCTCCGCCCTCACTGTGTCCTAGAGCTTGAGCTCCAGCCTGAGCCCAGCATCTACACAGCAATTTTTCAGCCCCGGACCCTGAGCCATGCGCGCTCAAGTCAACTGACCTTGGCCAGCTGTGGGGTTTTTAATCCCTTCTCTGTAGACTTACCCTAAGTGTCTCTTGAAGATCTGTTGTGAGGGCTACAGAAGATGTGCTACCTGACAATGACATGCTAGAGGATCCATTTGGGAATAGTTAACATAATCTCATATAGGTAGTGCCTAACCCCTTACCAGTTATGCATCTGTCTGTCTTTAGATTGTGCATTCCTTGTGGACTCCTTTTCATTGTTGGTGCTACTGGAAATAAATAATAATTATGTAAAAACTCAATTTGTGGGGATAGTGAGGAAGGAGAATTCAGGCACTGTATCCTTCCACCAGTTAACATACAGAACAGATACACCATAGGCAATAGTATAGCAGACTTCTCCACAGTGTCTAGTCACTCTGTTTCAACCGTCATGCAAGGGACTACCCAGGTAAAAGGATAGTTCAACTATCTGGACCAATGGATCTTCAGCTTCTTTGCTGAGATTGCTAACACAGATACCATTTAATGCCCTACAAATCTAACTTTAAGATGTCAGAGTCTGTTTCAGATATAAGAAGAGTGACCATATGTCTCAATTTTATAGGGACAGTCTCGATTTTGGGGTTTTTTCTTATATAGACTCCTTTTACCCCCCACCCTGTCCCCATTTTTCACATTTGCTGTCCAGTCACCGTAGATATAAGCACATTAAGCAGTTTAAGGCCATAAAAAATTAAATCATGCTGAATTCTAAGAGTTCTCACTTGAGCACAAACAAGCATTAACCAGCTAAAGATTGCCAGTTTAACTTGGTATGTAGTCAGTGAAGCATGGCTAGTAGCCATCTGGTAGTATTTGAAGTACCTAATAGAGTACATATAGCAGTTTGTGTACAACAGCCATTCCCCCCAACTACAGGGGCCTAGAATGGAGAGTTTAATAAGATGATGTTGAAACGTAAAATAGCATAGTTAAGACCAAAGCAGACTGTGAAGAACTTCAAAAAGATCTCTCCAAACTAAATGATTGGGCAACAAAATGGCAAATGAAATGTAATGTGGATAATTGGAAAGTAATGCATATTGGAAAAATAATCTCAACTATACATACAATATGATGGGGGCTAATTTAGCTACAACAAATCAGGAAAAAGATCTTGGAGTCATCGTGGATAGTTCTCTGAAGACATCCACGCAGTGCGCAGCGACAGTCAAAAAAGAAAACAGGATGTTAGGAATAATTAGAAAAGGGATAGAGAATAAGACAGAGATATCTTATTGCCCTTATATAAATCCATGGTGCACCCACATCTTGAATACTGCGTACAGATGTGGTCTCCTCATCTGAAAAAAGATATACTAGCATTAGAGAAGGTTCAGAGAAGGGCAACTAAAATGATTAGGAGTTTGGAACAGATCCCATACGAGGAAAGATTAAAGAGGCTAGGACTTTTCAGTTTGGAAAAGAGGAGATATGATAGAGGTATATAAAATTGTGAGTGGTATGGAGAAAGTGAATAAGGAAAAGTTATTTCCTTGTTCCCATAATATAAGAACTAGAGGCCACCAAATGAAATTAATGGGCAGCAGGTTTAAAAAAATAAAAAGAAGTTACTCTTCACACAGCACACAGTCAACCTATGGAACTCCTTGCCTGAGGAGGTTGTGAAGGCTAGGACAATAACAGGGTTTAAAAAATAATTGGATAAATTCATGGAGGTTAAGTCCATTAATGGCTATTAGCCAGGCTGGGTAAGGAATGGTGTCCCTAGTCTCTGCTTGTCAGAGAGTGGTGATGGATTTCAGGAGAGAGATCACTTGATCATCACCTGTTAGGTTTACTCACTCTGGGGCACCTGGCATTGGCCACTGTCAGTAGACAGGATATTGGGCTGAATGGACCTTTGGTCTGACCCAGTAGGGCCATTCTTATGTTCTTATGCAAGTCTTAAAGTTTGAAGGTAATTCTATGTGGCTAGTGTAGTTTGTTTTATACAATACTATAATGTGTTCCTTACATAGGTCACTGATTTAAATTTAAGTTTTAGAATAATTGATATACAATTTAAAAATATTATGGATGAAATCCTGGGCCTATCAAAGTTTTTTCATTTACTTTAATGGAACCAGGGTTTCATCCTGTAGCTTTAAATACAGTACAGAAACGCCACACTTTCAAATAGCATACAGTAACCTGTCTTGAAAATTGCACTTAGAGTTTACCTTTTGACTTCAGCAGAATATGTTAACTTCTCGCTGAAACATGCCCTGGTACGTACTTTACATTCAGGACTTCAGCTTGTCTTCACCAAAGTGCATGAATAATTCTTGGAGGAATCAAGGCCATAACTGCAGAAAACTCTAGTCTCTTTGTCTAGTGCTTCAAATTAAAAAAAGCTGTAATCTTTTTTCCTAAAGTAAAATATCCCCAATTAGTAATTGCAGGTACAAATTATAATATTTTCTATGAGAGGCAGGCAGGTAAAACATGAAGTATTAACTCCTTGTGGCAGGCCTTGGAAACTTTGGAATCATTAAAGTGCTCTCATTTTCCCCTGCTAAGCATGGTATTTCTTTAGATATTTTAGGACTAATTAGTGTTAAATGCTGATGTTTTTGCTGAGATTGCAAGTGATACTAAACAGCAGCACAAATTCTATAAAACATCCTGCATATTTGTTCTACATGTTTGCAGTTCTGTAAGGCAACTAACATCAGAAAATCATTGTCTCTAATGTCACCTGAAACTTGACACTTAAGAGCAAAAAAATTAGAAAATGACCTTGCTCCATGCATTCAATTGTGTATTTATTTTTTTTCACAATTTGGAGTTCCAGTGTTGACGTCAGTAGGTTTGTTCAGAGTAGGAAACTTCTTGATAGTAAGTGTTTGCAGGATCACACTCTTGATGTAGAATGTTTAACATTATAATGTTCTAATTCTAATATTCTTTCTCACTCTTCCACAACCAGGACAGCGATGTCGAGGCAATGGTCGGATATTTGGAGAATGTCCTGAATAACAGCTCTCTAGGTGAGATGACGTCTCTTCTCCAGAAACTAATAGTAATATTTACTAAAGTCTTCTTCAGTCTTTATAGTCTGCACTCCACTCACTCCCTTTTCAATCCAACTGCTTTAAGGTGATTTTATAAAAAGTGGCCTTTTTAAAAATTGCGTCATTTGTTAACTCCACGAATCATCAAATGCAACTGCCTTAAAGATGACATTGTTTTGCTATCATGTTGTGAAATGGACAGAAAGCATTATGGATAGTAGTGAACTGAAGAATATATAGGTGGTGTACATAAGAAAAGATTTTGAAAACTAGTTATTAGATGACTTTCTCCTCCAAAGAAAAAAATCATTAAATCTATCATATGTAAAGAAGCAGATTGTTTTCACTTAGGCCAAAAGGAGAGTGACCATGGAGTTCAGTTGTATAGTGAAAGTTGTTAGGCGTTAAAAGGTCTGGTTGAAGTGTCTTATTGCTATCATTTTCCTAGAGCAGAGAAAAGATTTTGCTGCTTTAGGGATAAAACCCCGCTTTAAAATTTATTTTTAGAATGGACCAGCTCTGAGTTGGCTAAAGCTAATTAGCAATTTATCACAAGATATGAGAGAGTGGCCACATAGGAGAAATATTGTGTCTCATTGCCCAGATGAAAAATACTGTAATTGTGTATTTGTGACTGCAAGAAAAAGAAAAGAAAAATAACATGTTGTTTCAAGTTACAGTATTTAAGAGCTTCATGACATTACATGTGATTGAATATTTTCTTACATTCCTCATCTCTCATCAGTGATCTCAGCATAGTCAAGTGAATAAAATACAGATCTGAGAATCTACAGGCTAGTATTCTATTCCTGGCTCTGTTATTGATTTGCCGTGACACCTTGGGCAAGTCACTTTATCTTTGTGTCTCACTTTCTGCATCTGTAAAATGGGATGAGACGACTTATCTTTGTAAAGAACTTCACAATTTTCAGATGAGAAGTGCAGGATAGCTGTTTAGTTGTATGCTAATTGTGCTTAAAAATAAAATAAGTGGGGCTATGTCCAATCAAAAATTGACTAAGACAAAATGTTTTATTATATCACGTGAAAAGGATTTATTTTTATAATATTCTTTATTAGCATTCGATAGATATGTTTTATTATGATTATAGAAAAGGCAATTAAAGTTTTTTTTTATTATTATTCATCCAGGGTTGGAAAGAAAACAATATTTTCTTTAATATACAATGTCTCACTCTTGGCAGATATGTAATAACAACTGATTCCTAAGTTTGCAAGATTTTAGCTCTAAAGTCCTTTTATTAAATCCTAGTTATGAATTTTCAATTTCTTAGAAGTTAAAAATAAAGTTTAAATGAGGGAAGAATATTAGGTTGAGATTGGCACTGTCACTATCCTAAAGAACACGGGACACATTTTTATTTCTGCTCTTGATAGATGTGAGTAATGAAATGTAAGTTGCTGAAATATGTCTGACAAGTTCTGTGTTGAAAGTTAACACCATTCTCCAAGCAATGTTAATAACTAGATTTGTGTGATCTATTTTAAACAAATATAATTGATAATGATGAAAGAGAAATCGGTTAATATCTATTTTATCATTATTTGCTCAATGTCCAGTAAGGGTATTTTAAAATGTATTCTCTTAACAGAGGCAACTCTAGCCCATTCAGAGCCATAAGCAGGAATATTCTGAGGCCCTCCTGCACCCCCCCACCCCAACACATACTAAAAAAGCAAATAGGGGGCCCATTGAGCTGGTCAGGGCCCTAAGCAATTTCTTAATGGGTTTATGCCTAGTAATAGCTCTGCTCTTAAGCTCTTCAAATATAAAACTACAAAGTTGCAGAGGGTAGGTACTACCATTTAACATAAACTTACTATATTTTCCATTCTGTGATATACATGCTAATTAGAAGAGTCACTTAAATAAAATATTTCTTCTTTAGCTAGGTTGTGAAAACCAGAAATGTCAAGATTTCGATCCAAGGAAAAGAAGTCTTATACCATAAACAAAAATCATTAGTAAAGCTCTGATTTAATCATGGGTATTTTTAGTAAAAGTCATGGATAGGTCACAGACAATAAACAAAAATTCATGGCCCATGACCTGTTCATGACTTGTACTATATTACCTTAGACCTTAGTCTATCCCGTGCTTTACTGCACATTAAGCTACCCACATTTGCCATCCTTGCCTGTCAACTGCCCTTCTCTCCAAATCTTCCCATTTTATGTTAAGGTGCTTGATGTCATTCAGAACTGTACACTTCTATGTTATTCGTGATCTTCCTCTCTTCTTGCGTTTTTTGGCTTCCACTGAAGGGTGATATTTGGTAAGAGTTCTTTTTTCATTTTCAACACATGTCCCAGCCACTGATGTTGTCTTTTGTAGATTATTTGTGAGAGGGTACCTTGTCCAGTAATTTTTCTGACTTCTTCATTCATCTTCCTATCTCTCTATGTTATTCCCAATATTCTCCTCAGACAGTTGTGATGAAATGCATCCAGCTTTTGCGTGTCTTTCTTGGGAAGTTGCCATGTCTCACTGCTATATGTTGTGATGGCGATAACAATTGCGTTGTACACATTCAGTTTTTCTTGAGGGAGATGTTTTTGAGTTTCCAAATGCAGTGTTTGCCTTTCTGATTCTTCATCTTATTTCCTCGGAACTAGTACCATCTTGGCTGATGGTACTTCCAAGTTACATAAAATTGTCCACCTTCTCCAGTTTCTCGTCTTCAATTTTGATTTCTGTCTCTATAGTCCCCCATTAACATGATTTTATATTTCTTTGCATTGTATCTCAAACCTATCTTCTCCATTACTTCTTTTACTTACTTTGTGCATTTTAGTAGTCTATTGGCATCTTCACTGATAAGAGCGATGTCATGAGCAAAATCTAGATCAAATAGCTTTGAATTGTTCCATTTTAGGCTATCTGTATCACAGTCACATTGTTTTAATCCATAGTTGATAATTAGCATAAACAAAAAAGGAGACAGGACGCACCTCTGCATTACACCTGTCTTGATACTGAATGGCTTACTCAATCCATTTTCCATTTTAATGCAGCATTTTGAATTGGCATAGATTGCATTCATAATGTTAGTTAATTTGATGGAATTCCATATTGTTCCACAGTTTTCTACATTTTTTCTGTTTGCACTACCAAATGCCTTTTGAAAGTCCACAAAATTGATGGCAAGGCTGCCTTGGAATTAAATAGTGTTTTCAATAATCCATCTGAGGGTGAAAATAGCATCTGTGCACAATCTTCCTTGTCTAAGTCCACATTGTTGTTCATGTAGGATGATATCCATCTTTCTTTTCATTCTTCTTCTGGAGGCCTGCTGCTAATACTTTTCCTGTGATAGAAGTGTTACTCCCCTCCAGTTCGAACAATTGTTTAGATCACCTTTCTTTGGTAACTTGATTATGATACCGAGGGTCCATTCTTCTGGCATTTTCTCCTCTGTCCATATTTTGTTGTACATTGAACAGGGGTAGTATATATCCCGGACTAAATCTTAGCTGGGGGCCTGGGAGACTAGGGGGTCACTGCTTGGAAGTGTTCTAAAGTGCTATGTATTGCACAGAAATACGGGGAACTGATGCAGATTTTGTGCTGGTCAGAATCTACCAGGACATTTCCATTTTTAAAGTGATCCTGAAGCAAAAATTTGTAGTTTCACATAGCTCTTAGTGGAGATCTAACTAACATATACCTTCTTAAGTCAATAGAGGCAATGTTACTAATGATGCATTAAGTATCCAATCTATTTTTCAGAGTATAAGTGCCTGTGAATAGAGTTTTTTCAGTATAAAAACTCAGTTTTAGTTTCAAAGGATGAAATTCTGACCCTTTTTAAAGTCCGATTGACTTCACTGGGAATAAAGGGTTTTTTACTTGTCAATATGATCATACTAACAATTCAGTATAGTCCACTATTCATTTTGGGTTGCCTGTACAGCTGTGTACAAGGTATGTTTTGCATCAGACAGGACAAGGATGGAATCCTCTCTCTGTGCATTTTTATAGTTTTGAAAAGTCTGTGCTCTGAATGGTTTAGTTGAAATTATCTGAAAAATCAATAGAGATTTCATTCTGTTAAATAAGTGTGCAACAATAGTTATTTGGCCACTATCTAAAGGAGAAAAGCCATTCATGTAATGCTGATTTATGGGTGGATTACTCCTGGGGGAATTCTGTGCCACTGCGCATGCACAGAATTTATGTCCCCTGCAGATTTCTTTGCTTCCCCGCAGAAAAATGACTTTCTGATAGGAAGGCAAAGCCACAAGAGCAGTCATGCAC
Organism: Dermatemys mawii; assembly: GCA_007922305.1. Lineage (NCBI taxonomy): Eukaryota > Metazoa > Chordata > Testudines > Dermatemydidae > Dermatemys > Dermatemys mawii. Next base: position 58,282,953 of record ML677349.1, read on the forward strand.
TCCTCCCCAGCAGTATGTTTTGGGTGCCCAGGGCAGCTGGCAGAGAGGTAAATCACTGTGGGGCAGGAGGTGGACTGGGGAAGACCCAGCTGGTGATTTCTACCCCGTGCTGGGCTCACCTGCTAGTCCTGGCTGGGCTGAGAGGACGGGACTTCCTCTTCCTCTGTGCGGCATCCAGCGGGGCCATGTCAGACCCACCATCAGGTTTCTCCCTTGGCTGTAAGAAGCTCTGCAAACTCCTCTCCGCCTCCCCTGTGCTTCTTGCACACATCATTCCCCAGCTACAGGGGGAGGGATCAATGTAAAGGGAGCTGCTCCCCCTTCCACCAGCTCCCCGTGCATCCAGACCCCCTCATACCAGACCTTCATGCCGAGCCTCACATCCCCCCCGCACCGAGAATTCCCCTGGCGAGCCCCACTCTCCCTGCAGCTGGACCACCCTGACGAACCACCCACTCCCAGATCCCTACCCTACCGAGCCCCAACCAGCTGCACCTGGATTCCCACCCCACTGAGCCCCCCTCCCCCAGTATCTGGATGCCCCACTGAGCCCCCTCCGCAACCCTCCCTGCCGAGCTTTAGCCCTCTCACACCCAGACTTCCCCCGCTGAGCCCCAACCATCTTCACCTGGACCCTCCTGCAGAGTCCCATTACTGTAGTGCCCAGAACCCCTCCAACAGCCCCTGTGCATCCAAATTCCCCCACACACATACATCCGGATCCCCCACTGAGCTGCCCATGCTCAGATTGCCCCACACAGAACCTCTCAACCCCCACCTGGATCCCCCCACATTAAGCTCCTCCACACTGGGAGCATGCCTTCCTGATCCTCCCTGCCCACGCCTGGTGCACCTGGCATGGAGGAGCAGGGCCCTGGGGTGTTTCTGGGGCCGGCCTGGTCCTTGCGCTGTGTCTGGATTGAGTGCAGCCTCATCACAGAGTCCGTGTCCCGGGGGAGCTGCACAGTGATTTCCCACCTCTGTGCAGCCAGTGGCCTGTGCTCCCCAATACCATGCTGGAGCCTCCTCATTTAGTTGAAAAAAATTGCAGGATTTGCAAAATTTTAAAATATTGTGCACAGAATTTTTAATTTTTGGAACAGAATGCCCTCAGGAGTAGTGAATAAACTGCTCTGAACTAGATGCAAAATATTGTATTAATCAAATGACTGCTTACGGAAAAATACCTCTGATGAAATAAATGCCTTCTTTGTGGCCAGGGTTACCAAGCGCCCTTGGAAAAATCTGTGAGGATTGTTACACTAGCAGTACAAAAAGCTCTTCACTAACCTTAACTGAAACCCCATATTTAATTATAACAGCCCCTTCCCAGGATACTCCAGCCTGATGCCCTTGCAATATCCATAAGATGTTCAATGGCGGGAAGATATTAGTTTGTGTTTTGAGACCAAGTTTTGTTTTGCCACTTGCCAACATGGAGAGAAGACAAAGTAAGAACTGTTTATTAGCTTGAGTTCCCAGAAAGTCAAGAAGGATGTCTTTAATAATGAAATGTCAGAGCAGAAGAAGCAAAATTATTGGAGCAATAAATATATCAGGACACTACTACAAGAAGAATATACTAGCTTCTCACCACAATGATCTACCCTGCAATATTACCGTTAGCTAGAATTTAGCAGACTGCCAGGTTTAATACTACTTTGTCTTAAGAAAAGTGCTATTTGCGCCTTCTTTTTAAGGACATCAGTTTTATCTCATATTTAAAATGAAGCAACAGCACTGAGGCCCAGAGCATCATACTAGGGCCTTGGTACAATACTGATTGAGAGTGAACAGCGCCACCTACCAAGTCATCGGCATCATTTTGTGTAGCACCTACAAAGGATTGACCACTCCGATGTTTCCTAGGCTTGGTCTTCACTAGCAACTCATGTCAGTAGAACTGCATCTCTCAGGAGAGCAGAAAATCCACACCACTGAGCAACTCAGTTATACTGACCTCTACTCCTGCTGTAGACAGTACTGTGTTGATGGGAGGGCTTTTTCCAACGACATAGCTACTTTGCCGCTGCAGCCTTTTAAGTTTAGACAAGCCCTTAGAGCTTGGCTACACTTGCATCTGTAGAGGGCTTTGGGCTAAACCAGCCTTCGGAGAGTGCAATAGGGAAAGTGCTCCAGTCTGTCCACACTGACAGCTGCAAGCGCACTGGCATGGCCACATTTGTGGCACCTGCAGTGGCATTGGGAGCAGTGCATTATGTTCAGCTATCCCAGTGTTCAAGTGCACGCAACATGCTTTTCAAATGAGGGGGGTGGGGTGGAGTGTTTTGTGTGTATGTGTGGGGAGAGAGAGAGTGGATTTTGGAGTGCTGAGAGTGTGTCAGCACGCTATCTTGTAAGTTCAGATCTCCTGTACCCCGCTGCCTTTTACTCACTCACTCAGTAAATGTTTGCTTTGCCTCGTAGCAGATAGGCAGCTGCCATCTGAAGCGAAACTTTAAAAAAGGCACTTCTGCATTCCTGCAGCGATTTCACAACAAAGGGAAGAGTGATCACTTGACTTAAGGGGATTATGGGACGTTTCCAGAGGTCAATCAAAACGCAGTAACGTAACTCCTCGTTCACACTGACCCTGAAGCATCTCATCCAATGCGCAACAGCTGTTAATCCTCTCGGGGAGATGGAGTACCAGGAGCCCTCCAGCCAGGGCATCAGAGCACTCTACATGTCTTGCCACTGTGGATGGGTAGTAAGGTAGAGCGCTCTGGGAGGCTTTATTGCAGTATAAAGTACAAGTGTAGCTAAGTGCTTAGTTTAAGAGATTGAATAATAAACACAGTTAAAATTGATATGGGGCTTCTGTACACAGAGACATTCAGGGAAGTTAATCTGTATTAACTGAAGATGTGAATTAAAAGTGCATTAGTTAAATTGCATTACGCCTTATGAGGACCCTCTCATTCACAATTAAAATAACCTTAATTCGGTTTAGTTTAATTCAGATGGGCATTGAATTTCACTAAACAGAATTAGGGTCACTTTAATTCATAATGAGAGTGTCCACACAAGGTTTAATCCAGTGTATTGAATATTCTTTAAACTCACACCTTTAGTTTATTTGGATCAGCTTTCCTCAATGTCTCCCTGTTGATAAACCCATTCATACACATGCTTGCATCATGTCTGACCAAGTTACTAGAAGAGCGTTTACATAGTTTTGCCTGGAAATTGAACCTCTACAACCACAGAAACTTAGAGTGATATTTTTTAGTAGCTGTGGTGCAAATTAATTGTTGACAAGAACTGAGCGAGTCAGTTCTCACCATTTTAACTATAAGCACATAGACAAAACCTTGGGTACACACTAACATTTAGCCACCAGACAAGTAGTTTGGGCTACTGAATGCAACCTTGCCTATCTGGTAAGTGGCCTTCGATAGTCTGTATTTCACATTCACCAATGATTGTCTCAGTTTTCAATGAAGGGTAGCTGACATTTTCTAAACCCAGAGGCTTGTGCGATGTAACCTCACTTATAAAACATGTCTGTCTGATTCCACTTGTCTTTCCCTCCCCCCCCCCACACTTCAATAACAACATGATTTTAGAGGCCCGTACCTCAAAAACTGCAAGAAACAAGTCTGGGCACCATCTGAATGCTTGTAATCCCATTGTTCCATAGTAAAGCATTAATTATTAATACTAGTAGCTTGCAAGTATAATGGCTGCTAATGTCCTATTGGGACTGAAGTGAAAGTAAAGAAGAACTGGATTTTAAAGCATGGGTGTTGTGTAATTGATTGATTCTCCTCCCCCATTATTTTGGTTGACACTGTGTTGTAGTTACATAAAACCTCTGTTTCACAGAACATAAAGAAATATTATTATTAATCCTGTGGCTGCTGTTTCCTTCTGCCTTCAAAGTCTGAGGGCTTGTCTACACTAACATTTAGTTCATGGCAAGCTGGGGTGTGAATCTAGCTCCCCATGGTCTAACTGTTCATGTGCACCCAGCTGATTAACAGTCTGCTAATGCACTTTGATCTAGGCTGGTTTCAAAGACAATTAGATCAAAACACTGTAATATTCACCGGCAGGGTGCACATGAATAGTTAGACCATGGCAGGCTAGTGAGGATAGATTCACTCCCAGTGTGCTGTGGTCTAATTGTTTGTGTAGACAAGGCCTGAGAGACCATTTGAAACCCAGGCTGCTACTGACATCATAAGGATTTCCTTTTTCCAGATACAGAGGGAGTTATAGAAACCCCACTGCAAATTCTGACTCCACGGGCCAAAATTGCTTGATTGTCTATGCTCCATTATATAGAGAGCACAGGTCTAAGCATGAAAGGCATAAAAAAGTCTCAGGGTCTAAGTGTGGCTGGCCATTCATGGGTGAGGGAGAAGTAAAGGGGTCTACTAATGTACCCAGGCAAGAGAGAGCTGTTATTTGGAGGGGCTGAACAGCCTGAAGCCCTAGCAGCCTAAGAGGTGTGTTTGGGTTAACTAGAGGTGGCTCCATAGTCTCTCCCCTTCTGCACATCAGACACTGTCAGGGAAGTGCTAGCTGTACTTTATTAAAGATATATCAAGAGCCGCAGCTCTGAACCTTCCTCCATGCCCTGGAAGGTATTATGCCCTGCATTGCTGTAACAACCTCTTCACGGCAGTCAGGCAGCCTTCCTCCTACCCATCATCCTGAGCAGCACTGTCTCTTGACCATTTCTAAAAGGGCTGGAACTAGTCTTATTCTGACACCGGCTCTTTCCGCTGCACTCCTAAAATCATTGAGAAGCTCACAGTGCCCCCGTGCAGTAGGAAAATGGTGAATACTCCAGAAATCCCTTCACCCACGACAGCAGAAGTCTGATATTGTAAGCACAACACTGAACTTTACTACACAATCAAGCCAAAGGAGGAGTTTGGCTGTGAGAAGAAGGATCTTGTTCCTATAAATAAATACAAGCAAAGTGAATGAAACAGAGGACAAGGTTAAATAAATTTCTTTTTGTTGAACAGTTTCTCTGTCCTAATTTTTTCCCATGTGAAAGTCCCATTGTGTAATACAATGATTGAATGACAATTATTGTAAACTGTAAATCTGCTTATCCTGCTGAACTGAGTTGTCGCAATGTGCATTTAATAATCTAATTCATCTTTATTTAATACAGCAATACCATGTGACAAAGATGAATTATCTTCCATTTTCTGATTGCCCTTGAATATTGTCTTGAATCTGCAGCACTACTGAAGGTGAATAAGGTGAATAAGGTTGAGTGTCTGTGCATCGATTTGTAGGTTCTGGGACTATCACCAGCGTGGCTCCAGTAGTGCCCCAGGGATCAAGAGCGATCAACAATACCATGGCTAAGACCAAGCTGAAACGCATGAGGGAGTAAGTGGCATCTATCTATCTATCTATCTATCTATCTATCTATCTATCTATCTATC
>ML677349.1:58288376-58298823 GCA_007922305.1 Dermatemys mawii
ATCTATCTATCTATCTATCTATCTATCTATCTATCTATCTATCTATCTATCTATCTATCTATCTATCTATATGAAAGCAATACTTAGACCAAGCTGACAGTTTTGATTGACAACAGGACAAAGCAAAAAAAAAAATAGAGATTAGAAAAGAAAGATTGTGAAATGGATCCCAGAAAGTTCATTATACTGGGACTCTCGTCTGCACCAGTTGTGAGAGAAAGATTAACCGTTGCTTCTGACCGGTTCCCCTATAGTCGGCACAACCACTGTCAGCTTTTCCAGGAGCGTACTTTGTCTTCATTGCTTTCTGTGTTTTTCTGAAGTTCCCCTTTTTTATCATCTCAACACAAACCCCATAAATCAGCGGCAGATGTTCATGTTGTGTTCTTTCCCTCACCTGCCCTTTGGCCTTTCCATCATTCGTGCAAAGGATTTGTCCTATGATCTTGTACCAGTTAAATAAGAATATTATTGCTGTAAGATGGATTTTCAAAGACAGCTAGGGAAGATAGGCATCAAACTCTCATTGAAAATCCATTAGGCTCCTTTGAAAGTGTCTCCTTTGAAAATCTCAGCTGTAATAAATAATTATTTCACTTGCTTAATAGAACAGAGATATATAGCTTCCCTTCTAATTATGTATATATTTATATATTGTGACGGAGTCAGACCAGAAGGGTATAGGAGAGTGCTGGAAGGCAGGTATATCAGCCTCAGGATGTGCAAGTCCCTGTTCCCTGGATAGCCAAACAAAGGCTACTCCAGGCCAATCAAGAAGCTTCTAGGAAACAGCAGAAATAGCTAGCCTGATTGGGACACCTGAAGCCAATTAGGGGCTGGCTGAAACCAGCCAAAAGCCTCCCAGTTAGTCAGGTAGGAGAGTCAAGGAGAAAGGAGCTGGAGGAGAGGAAGCTTTGCTGCAACCTGAAGTAAGGGTGAAGCTAGGAAGAGGGAACCTTGGGAAGCAGCCCAGGGAATCGAAGCAGCATTAGGAGTGGAAGGAAAGCCACCAACAGCTGCTACCATTAGGGTCCCTGAGCTGGAACCCAGAGTAGAGGGCAGGCCCAGGTTCCCCCCATCTCCCTCCATACTTTACAGAAGTCCTATTGAGAAGAGAAACGAGACTCAGTTCATTAAGGAGACCAAGCTGTGCTTACTGAGCTCTACGGAACAACAAAGACTGTGGGGTGTTTCCCCCCTTTCCACCTCCCATACTGGCCTGTGATGAGGGTAACTCACTAGGCAGTGACTCTTGCCAATTATTCAGAGAATGGAAGGTCACTCTGGGGCCTAGATGAGCCCCTAAATCTGCCAGGAAGCACAGGACCCACAAGTACAGACTCAGAGTTTTGTCACTATATATATATATATATACACACACTAGTTAATACAGTCATATCTATTATAGTAATTACAGAGTATTATTATAGTAACCATGTCAGATTTACTGTACTTCTATCTAGATACTGATGTATTAGTTATGATGCTCTATCAGAACTGAAGCACAGTGTTACAACATTTCAGCTGATTTTAAATTGTGAGTCTCCAGACAAGGACAGTGTTTTCCTGTGTGTGTGGACAGTGCTTAGAACATTCCGGGTGTTACCAAAATACAGATAATAAATACAAATTAGTTACTTAATTGAAACCTTTACAGAAAAAGAACTCAACATTATATTATTGCTTCACTACTTAAAACACTGTGCTACACTAAAACACACACTAGAGATGAGCCCAAGAGAAGTAGCTACCAAATATGTGTCTTACTGATGGTTACCCTGGACCAGCTGAGGCCATCCAGTTTTACAGCAGTCCTAAATGTACCATCTCTCTAGGATCTCACTTCCTGGATTGGCCATAGCACTTAGGTCTCTCAGCACTGGCCACTCTGATTCGTGTCAGTACCACTTTCATGGAGAGCACTTTTGAGAGTGACACTGTCTATCATGTGCCCAGTGGATCAGAGGTGAGTTTGGTTGGACAAAATATCCAATAACCTCACAGACTTCACCCTGCAGGCAAATGGAGTTACACAATAAACCTGCGCTATTAAAGACATCCTTATATGTCTTTAGACGTCTTTCATTTCCAGCTGAAAAAAATAGAGCTCCACCAAATTACTCTCTGTGCAGAATACCAGACAAAACATACAGCTTGTAGACCATATTTTCATTATCTGTGCCCTTGAAGATGTTGCTGCTTGATGGGCCAAGCTTTTGGCCCATGGTCTTGCTAAACTAGTTAAAAATAAAGTTGCATTTTCCAACAAACAGTATTTGCTAGTTTCCACAGGCTGCTGAGTCAAACTTTGTGTAATGTAAACTATTTCTTGGCATCCAGAAACTTGTAGGATTGATTCCTTATGTAAGTTAAAATTTGAGAAAGAAATATTGAGAGTGCTATGCTATATTAGCTTGAAAACATGTCCCAGAAATATTTTAATAAACACACAAATTTTGGTGTAAACCCTGGTTTAAAATATTGAAAATTATGTTTTTTTTACCCTGTGCCACCTTTACGCTTCAGATCCAGGCTGACAAACCCCTTCTGACTCTGAGTAATCCTCCACTGAAAGAGCCCCAGCAGACACTGGCTTTGGCTAACCTCCAGGGCTCATGCTTCCTCACTGAAGCATTCCTCAGATGCTTCTTCTATCAAGTTTTTGGGCTTATCTTCACTACCTGGGTAAGTCAACCTAAGTTACACTGCTCCAGCTATGTGAATACCGTAGCTGGAGTTGACGTAGCTTATGTTGATTTACTTCGGTATCTAAACTGTGCTGCATTGATGGGAGACACTCTCTGGTTGACTTACCTTACTCTTCTCAGAGAGATGGAGTACCGAGGTCGACTGGAGAGTGCTCTGTCATCAATTTAGCAGGACTTCACTAGACCTGCTAAATTGACATCTACTGCATCGATTGCAGCAACATCAATCTCCCCCATAGTGAAGATAAGTCCTTCCTCTGCAGCCAAAAGTAGTAGGATGCAGCACTGTTCCTCTAAGGAGCATAGGCAAAGACATCCCTAGGATATGGCAAATCAGGGCGACTTCCCAGGGCCCTACACTTTGGGGAGCTCCATGCTTCGTGAGGAAGCAGGTGGGGAGGAAAAGTGGGGGTGGGCAGGCAGAATGGAGAAGAGCCCCCCTACCGTTAACCCCCTCCCCCCAGTGCCTGCTGGCGGGCCCCACCAATCAGCACCTCCTCCTCCCTCCCAGCGCCTATAACGGATCATCTGTTTCACCACAACTGGAGGCGCTGTGGTGGGGGAGGGGAGAGGAGCGAGGGTGCAGCATGCTTGGGGAGGGGGCAGAACTGGGTGGGGAAAAGGCAGAATGGGGGGGGAAGAGGCAGAGTGGGGGCGGATCCTGGGCAGAGCTGGAGGGGAGCATCCCCTAGCAGATAGAAACTTGATGCCTATGTGCTGGGCCCCATACCCACCTAGGGATGGCCCTGAGCACAGGTGCAGGTCTCCATCCCAGGGACCAAGCAAAAAAAGAGGAAAACATCTCCTCTTCCCACTTTAAATAAAGGTAGCTCAAGGTCTGACCTAGGCCCCTCTGGTTTCAATTAAGTAACTAATTTGTATTTATTATCTGTATTTTGGTAACACCTGGAATGTTCTAAGCACTGTCCATAGTGATGCCAGTCTCATGCTTCAGTATCGTCTAAACGCCAGTCACAAGCTGCCTTTGGTACAGATTCTGTGCTGGCAATGGGATACCAATTCCTTTGGTATTTACCGCATAGGCACCTTTTCCAATTTGTTACTCTTGATACCAAGATCTTTGGCACAGAAATTTACAACACTGGGGGTTTTATGTTTCAGCCCTGCTGGAGTCCCCTTTATTGTTTTCCACAGTGAAGATACTTTCAATGGGGGAGGGGATGAAGGGGGAGCAATCAGCAAAGTCTTTTGTCCTGTGATGTTTCACAGTAGTTCATCTGATGTTGAGACATGCAAGGGAATTCCTCCCAACAGCCAAATTTGCAACTCGAAGCAGAAGGGGGAAAGGAACAAAGAGTCCTAAAAAGGATGAACTGTTCTTTTATGCTGGTTGGACTCTGAGGAGGCAAGGATTACTAAGCATAAGCAAAAGATCCCCAGTGCTTGCCAGGATTAGCCCTAAAGGACACATAGATCTTGCTTATTATGGAAGCTTCTATTTGTTTTGGAAAATTAAAATTGGAACTCATTTGTGTGTATGTGTTTACTTGCTTTAACCTTGTCAATAGCTCTCTTATTTCCTTTTCCTAGTTAATATATCTTTAGATAGTTTATTATAGGATTGGCTACGAGTGTTGTCCTTGGCGTGAGATCCAAAGTGCAATTTGTGACGGTGTCCCCATAAAGCTTTATGGGGAGATGCTTATAAAAGCACATATGATATAACCGGAATATGTTTTATTCTACATATGCCATGTAACATCTCTGTAAAGGTTATGATGTAGTAAACCTATTCCGCCTATTTGTACACATGTACCATTTGTGTGTTCAAAGTTATGAGTATTGGCTGTATACTTGCTTGATTTCTAAGTAGCCTTAGAACATTTGGTCAGCTTCTTGGGAAAGGAATCTGCAAGTTAAGTGCTCAGTCAGGAAGCACTTAACAGACAAAAGAGCTTGGAAGGCTCCAATCCACATAAGAAGTCTACCTGAAGATGTTCAAGGTCGCATGTGGGCAATGGCTGCTACCTGCAAGTCCTGAGTCATGCCTGGACATGTGACTTGCCCATGGGATTCCAAATCTCCATTTTGTAACTGGATTCTACACAAAGAGAGAGGAGGGGGTCTCCACTCACAAGAGAAAGTCTATTTAAACCCTTGGGAGACCCCTCCATTTTGTCTTCAGCTGGCTTAAGTTAGAGCCTCTCTACCTCCAAGGATACCAGAAAGAAACTGGAACAGTGGACAGTGACTGCAGTGGTGTGTAAGAGATTGCTGGACCCGGAGTAGAAAGAGACTAGTCTGTAAAAGGAAACTTACTGGAACTGGTGAGGTTTTATTTGTATTCAGTTTCTTAGACACAGATTTGCGTGGTTTATTTTATTTTATTTGGTATTTCACTTTGTTCTGTCTGTTACTACTTGGAACCACTTAAATCCTACTTTCTGTCTTTATTAAAATCACTTCTTACTTTCTGACTTATTGATTAACCGGAGTATATATTAGTATCTGGAGGGGGTAAACAGCTGCGCATATCTCTCTATGGCCAGGTCTACACTAGCAGGGCAGGGTCAACCAAAGGTACACAACTTCAGCTACGTGAATAGCATAGCTGAAGTTTGCTCATCTTAGGTCGACTTACCTGGCGTCCTCACGGCGGCAGCGGGCTGTCCTGTCGACTCCACTTACTCCTCTCGGCGAACTGGAGTACCGGAGATGACAGGGAGCATCTTTGGGGATCAATTTATCGCGTCCTGACTAATCTGAAGCATTAAGGCCAAAAGCAATTTTAAAGCTATAGTGCTAATGCCTATGGGAGACAAGGCAGTGGAAATCCCCTGCAGAAGAACTGTAACTCACTATGTGCCACAGAGAAGATCCCCATACAAGGATTCATGTCTCATTGTGGAAGGGAACAATGTAGGTAGACAAGGAACAAGATAGTCATTGGCAGCAGTAGCCTTTTTAGGGGGTGAGGTGAAGTTGGTCACATTCACTATTCCAGCTCTTAGAGTGTTGTAGGATTTGCAGCCCATCTGTGCCAAGGAGCAAGGCATTTGTTCCCCTGAAACCTTGCCAGTATCATGTGCAGGACTCTTTCTTGGGCTTTGCTTGCAGGATTGGGATTTGGGCCATAGCCATTCTAGAATAACAGAATATATACAAAATAGAATGCATATCTTTTTTTTTATCCTGAAAATATCAAAAGGAATAAAAGCATTAAAAGGGAGAAAGGACTATAAATGCAGAGTGTTTCATGCTCCTTTACAAAGGTATCTATGAACACATACAATGAGTCAGTTGAATAGAAGTGCAGGTGAGAATTCAATAAAATGTATATGGGTAGAAAGAAAGGGCTTTTATGCCCCAAATTTTAAGTAAATTAAGATCCTAGAGCACAGCAGTAAATGCCTTTTATTCTGTTCCCAAAGTCTTGCACACAGCAGCATACCATGATCAGGCAAAAGATTTCATCATCACCTGCTGAGTGTAAGTAAAATTGTCTTTCAGGCACTGCAGAGAAAGGCATTTTGTGATATTTTTGTTCTGGTCTTGTGATTGCTCATAGCACTGTGGGTTTAGATTCATGAATAGTAAGTATATGTGCTGTTTGTGTTTGTGATGTTGGCACTGAATATGTTATTTCTCTTAAAAATTCAGAAAGGTCAAGAGACGTAATTGAATGAGCACCACATAGGCTTTAAGATTAGCATCTCAGATTATGCCTAAATTAAGCAACAGGTTTTTTAAATTATTTGTGCATATTTCTAAAGGACTGGGGTAAGGAGTCTAGTAGGTTTGACTTTTTTTTTTTAACAGCTGTTGTGTGGATTTTCGAAAGTGCTTGTCGTTGTCCTAATGTTGCTGTCATTAGTATTTTACCATTGACATTAATGGGAACAGCATTAAACCAATGCTCACAATAGAAAAGTGTCCATCTTAAAAAAAAATACTGTTTGGTGTTTGGTGCTTGCTGGCACTCACTTTAGAGCAGTGGTTCTCAACTCGTTTCAGTCCACGGACCACCAGGCCAATCAAAAAATTTTCGTGGACCACCTCCTTTTTTATTTATTTATTTCTTGTTGAGACATGATTAAAAAGAGCAGACACATTCTGGTTTGAAATTTATTTATTTCTTACTAGGTGTTTGGATTCTCTTCTCACTGACAAGCTTTTCAGTGTTTGGAGTGGTACCTGATAATGCACATGACTATCGCTTTCCACCGTGAGCCGATTCCTCTGTTTGGACTTAACATGCAACAAACCCGAAAATCCCCTCTCACACATATAAGTTGATGCAAATGGCAAAAGAAATCTGACTGTGTGTGCTGACAGATTTGAGTGACTCCTAGTCATGCTGGCCCAAAATTTCTCTATGGTAGACTGCTGGTACATATCTTGAGTCGCAAAATTATTTTTCAGATCCAAAAATTCCTCCTGCAGATCCTCTGGAACACTATTAACATCTGTTATGAATGGATTCCTGAAGAAAGATAATCCATCCTTTGTCCTGTCCATCTCTGGAAAGTATCATTGGAATTCGTCTCGACGCTTCCATAGATGATTGAGAATTTGCGTCCGAATGGCTTCCTTTTTCCAGAGCATGGCATCCACATGTGGAAATTTAACCAAATTGTTGTCCTTGACTCTTATGATTCAGGTTCCAATTTGTCAAGAAAAGCCTTGATGATGCTTCGGTGAGAGAAGAGATTTGCACCTTTCCCTTGCAGCTGAAGATTCAGTTTGTTCAAGATTCCAAAAATATCGACAAGATACGCAAATTCTAAATTTGAGTGCATCCGCACATTTTGGAATTCCTCTTTCTCTGGAGCCTGGAGAAACAAATCCCACAAGCCACAGAGCTTTTATCACAGTGTAGCTGGACCCTTGGAATCCATGGGCCTACCCCTGCAGAGATACGTGGTAAGGGGGCACCCCAAAGAGACTGGTTACAAGCTGAGTCATAGTCCAGACCCTGTGACAAGCCCCTATACAAGAAATGCATCAAAATGCTTGATTAACTCCAGTTTGCTCTAGAAGAAAATGCATTGCCAGTGACTGCCCCATTTCCATTGAATACATGCAGAGTCACACACAGAGTGACGGAAACAGAATTAACGCACCTCAGGATTCACATTTATGGGTATAATTTTTATCCTCCTGCTGAACAGGAAAAACAGTCTGTACTTTGAGTCTGAAATAATGTCTTTAAAAACGTGAAGACTGTTCCTTCTGTGCACCCATATAATGCGGAGGGATGCCTTTCATTTAGCTTGTTATTCAACTTTATGGCATTTGCCATTGTTATAAATAGGAACCCATGAATAATACCAGACATTTAGTTTGTGATCTTTTTTATTTATTTAGCAGGAAGCATTGGCAAATACTGAAAACTCTGAATGAATTTAATAAGAGATGGAACTGATCTGCAGTTTTAGATATTATACTGTGTTCAAAGTAATGGTAGATCGAGCTGTTCTCATGTAAATGCATTTAATGAGCTGCCCATTTCTGTCCACAAGCAGGACAAGTTTCTGTCGTTTTTGTTTATGTGAATATGATGTTCCCAGATAGGGTGACCAGACTGCAAATGTGAAAAATTGGGGCAGGGTTTGGGAGGGTCGGGGAGGGGGGTGGTAATAGGAGCTTATAAAAGAAAAAGACCCAAAAATTGGGACTGTCCTTATAAAAGTGGGACATCTGGTCACCTTATTCCCAGATAGTTCCAGATTGATGATTTTGGAAAATGAAATCACACACCTATCAAATAGAAATCTGTTCCAGAGCCCAGTGCAATCAATGGAAATATGCTCATTCACTTCAGTGGAGTTTTAATCGGGCACATAATATGGGCTGTAGTATTTAAAGCATTCCTGAACTACTCTCCCAATATATATCACTCAGCTGTATAGCCTAAGTGACTTGGACATCCTTTTGCTAGTCCTCAGTACAAAGGGTACCAGCAGGGCCGGTGCAACCCATTAGGCAAATTAGGTGGTCTCCTAGTGCGCCAAGATTTGGGTGTGCTAAAAAGTGGTGCCCCCCCAATTTTTTTTTTAAAGTGCTCCTGGGCTGGGCTGTCCACGGTGCACTGACACCTGCGGCCCTCAGAATCCCTCTCCCAGCACAGGCAAAGCTGCTTCAGGCTGACATTGCCAGCGGGGCGAGGGGAGGGAGGGTGGGGAGCTGCTGCCCGCAGGGCTCCCCGGACTGGGTGGGGGAAGGTGGGGAGCTTCCGCAGGGTTCCCAGGACAGGGAGGTGGGCCAAGGTGGAAGTTTCGCCTAGGAGGCAAACTATTCTTGCACCGGCCTTGGCTACCAGCATGAGTACTAATTACTCCTTCATTGCTCTCTCAGGAGAGGTGTCAAAGAATAAAGCCCCAGTTCAGCAAAGCATTTAAGCATGTACATAGCTTGATGCATAGGAGTAGACCTCTAGTCCCCTTGCTGAAGTCCTTTGCTGAACCAGCCACTAAATGTGCACAGTGATCAAACTTGCATTCTCACTTGTAGGGACCGTTCTTGCAGGTCATACTTTTATCTGTGGATTGTCCTCAGGGCAATGCAGGGAAACTTACATTGCTCCTCCTTTCTGAGCCATACCTGTGGATAAAGTGAGAACATCACTTTATATGGCTATCACTTCTAGAGTTTTTGCCAGCACTAAATTTATGCTGAGTAAATTTAAAGGAAGTGAAGATAGCAATCAGAGTAGGCAGAGGAGCACAAGATCTAGAGATCCTACTAACCACAATGAAAAAAAAAAAGCCCACTATTAAGCCTTGGTACATTTTCTTGGGAAAATAAAATGAGCTAAATGAGTCCTGGGGCTCTTAACAAGAAACACAGTCTAACCTCTAAAAGAAAGCAATAAGCTTTAATGATTACATGTGTGTTTGTATAAAAAGAAACTATGTTCAGAGCCTTAAAATTTCTTAATTGAACTAAGAATTGTAGCCCCATGGTATATTTCACTATCTCTTGCTGTGCTGAATTGTTTATTGTGACATTTATTGTTTATAGAGGAAGGTGAGCTTGAACCTGCTTTAAATACTCAAGATCATTTATATTCAGTTTGATAATTAATTACATTCCACTAATGTACATAGCACAAATTATTACAAGTATACCTTAGGCTCATTTTAAAGAAATGTCAAGTAGCCCATAACATTCACAACATTAAGGAAATTATATGGCAGTTACATCTTATTTTGTATGAAAAGCCTGATTTTTTCCTTGTTCTTCTCATGCTGTGTATGCACAATAATACACAGATTGAGCTATTCAGATTTCAAGCTTGAAAAAGCTTAATAAGAGAGTTGATTTTTGTCAATATTTTGCAAATGTGAGAATGTTTTCGCACATCATTAACGATAGTCTATTTCAATAGTTAACACATCATTGCAATGTTTAGTAAACCCAACATTCTGACCCTGCAAGATTTACAGATGTGCAAGAAAATAATTTAGCTAGCTAAAATGTAAATATTGTTTGTTTGTTCACCAGAGCCTGGGTAGGGCTACACATGTATTCCAATTTGCTCCATCATTTTTGTCTTTCATAGATATGTTCAGTAACCTGTCTAATACTACAGTGTTTTCTGAAAGGAAAATCAGTGTTTCTTTTTCTCGCACATTCAACACAATATATTGTAATTGCCATACTTTTTGCTATATTTGCTGCACATAGTGCAGCATATGTCAGCCATTCAGGTCTAAATCTGGCCCCCTCCACACACACACACACACACACACACACACACACACACACACACACAC
>ML677349.1:58298833-58379303 GCA_007922305.1 Dermatemys mawii
CACACACACACACACACACACACACACACACACACACACACACACACGATATGGAAGGCCCTGAATACAGCAGGACTGGTATAGTTCCACCATGCATGGTGCGGGCTGGAGGGTGGGGTCCCATGCAAGATGTCTAACTTCTTCATGAAGGATATTTAGGGAAGGATCTAGCATATACAGAACTATGTATGGGCACCTGCAGAACTCTGCATAGTATTTCACAGCAGCCAAAAGGACTGCTGCAGTCCTGAGCCTGCAGTAACATCTGAGGAGTGACTCAACTGCTACTTTGCAACTTGAGGGAAACTGTACTGCCTTTCCACTCCCTTCATAGACCTCCCCTGTGCTCGGTCCATTTTCTCAGGTTATCACTTAGCTGCAAGATTTGGGAGCAAGTCCTCGGCACGTAAATTGTGCTCTGTTGACAAATGATAACATTGAATGGACATGGACAAGATGTATGTTAAAAGCAGAGAGCATTTGTTAGAAGTAAGGTAATTCATTAAACAAACATGTCTGCTGATTGTTACCAGAAGGAGACACTTGATACTAAAAAGAGATGCTTTACCAGTATGAATATTGCAAACATTGCCTCAGACTTTTTAATTACTATATTGATTTCTGTGGGTACAGTACTGAAGATGCAGATATTGAATAGTGAGGCATATTTCAGCTGTAAATGCTAGTACACGTCAAACCAAGGACAATTGTTTTGAAGTCAGACATAGTTCAGGGAAGATTTTAAATTTGCAACATATTATCTGAGGCTAATTAAAGCAAATATTGGATTTTGCTATTTGTATTCAATAAATATAAAAAAACTTTAAGTTGTTAATGAAAAAATTTTTAGGCAATGAGGCTATGTTCAATTTTAGGAAAAATTTCAGCTGGTAACATTATAGATTTGGTTACTATAATTCTTTCATTTGTATTCCATTTCTTCATTTTTCCTATGGCTGTATTGTTTTATGGGGTCTAGTGGGAAGTTTCCTGAGCACATTGCTCTCCGGCCTGCAATATTCTTGCTATTACTGATGACAAGCCAAGTCCAACTTTTTGTTAGCTGACTCCATTAATCATTCTTTTGACATGACTTCAAGTGTTTACAGCTTTGACAGAGTTGGCTCATTTGTGACTAGAAATTAGGTCTTTGTACATCCAGTATTAACTTACAGTGCACAATACCAAAAGATGATTTTTCTGTTGTTCAAATAATTGTGTAGATTTATGGCACTGTCTTGTTAGTTAATATTAATGGATAAGTCTGTTTGTCCCTTCCTTTTTCTGATTTTCAAATTCTAGTTTTTTATGCTTGTATGTGAATTTAATTTAAAAAGAAATGTTACTCCTTTTTTCGGTAAAGGATATAGAAATTTCACCTGCTTCTGAGCATGTAATATGTCAGCTTTCAGACTAGCTTTTTATGGGTAGGTCCCTGGGCCACAGAGAGACCCACAGAAATCAAGTCACTATTTAAAATAAATAATAATTAGCTTATTACTGCAGTTATTACTCTATTCTAAGTAAATCTTGTGTGATGATTGTGGGTAATTATTGACTTTTAATGGCAACCATTGCACTTCAGGTTTCAAGAAGCAGTAATTGTGTGGTGTATGGAAGGAAGCTACTATTCAGACATATCTGCATCTGTTCTAGTATAATAAATACAACAGACATTAAGAGACAAAGTAAACTGGGTCAAGAATCTGTCTAATGTGTTGAGAATTTTTGCTTCATCTGGCTCAGAGATGGATGCTGTTGGACGGACAACATCTAGGAAGTCTTTGTACACTGTGACTGTGCTAAATGCTGGAATATTTACTAAATTAATTTTACCCAGGCTTTACAATGTCAGCAGGTTTAGAAACCATTTGCAATCTGGGGACTGTCATCCGATCATTTATTTTAGGCTCTGGACTGTGTCAGTTGTTTTTAAAGACCTGGATACTAGCAATTGTTTCAACTAAATCTAGAAAATAAATAAATACTGACTGATTGAAATGGCCCCATGAGTGAAATTCCTGGGTCCATTAGATTATATATAATCTTTTTTTCTTGTTCAACAAGTAGGCAGTCCCTTAAAATGACCCATCTGAAGAAACAAGGTGAGTGAGGTAATATCTTTTTCAAATCCTTACTATTGAAAAAGTAATATTCTAACGAGTTACCCATGGTCTTCGGTGCTACAGCTATGCTACCTATTGTATATGGTACAGTTTAGTAGTTTCACTGCAGCTTCCTTCAACACTAGAACAGAGACAGATAATTGCTTTCAGCACTTTTTTAGCTAAGCATAGGAATATAATGCATTATATTAATCAATTATTGACCATTTTCCTTACTGTTAATATTAATCATTGCTATTCAGACAGAGGTTCTTTGTCAGGTGTGTAAAACACATTTAGGGAGTGGAAACAGTGTATCACTGAACTATTAGCCCATCAACACAAAGTTACTATTATCCATCATTAAGGTTTCATTTTAATCATGGGTATTTTTAGTAAAACACATGGACAGGTCACAGGCAGTAAACAAAAATTCACAGCCCATGATCTGTCCATGACTTTTACTACATCCCCCTAACTAAAACTTGGGCCAGGGACCACAGGTGTTCTGAGGGGGTGGGCTGAGGCACTGTGGATGTGAGGGAGTGGCCCAGGACCCCCAGTGGTGCTGCGGGGGAGGAAAGCCATGGCACATGGCCTGGGATCCATGATGCAGGGGGCGGGCAGTGGTGGCACATGACCCAGGAACCCCACTGGTGCTGAGGGGCAGAGAGCAGGTAGCAGCATGCAACCCGGAACCTCTTTGGGGGGCAGCATGTTGCCCGAGACCCCTGCTGCTGCTGGGGCTGGCAGGCTCCCTACCTGGCTCCGACGGGCATGTCCCTGCAGCTCCAAGGGGGACGTGTGGCCGGGAGGTTCTGCACGCAGCTCCTGCCACAAGTACTGGCTCTGCAGCTCCCATTGGCCAGGAATCACAGCCAGTGGGAGCTGCTGAGGTGGTGCCTGCAGGCACGGGTAGCGTGTGGAGCCTCCTGGCTCTTCTACCTAGGAGTTGCTAGGACATGCTGGTGGGAACTGGAGAGTCTCGCCCCACAGGTAAGCGCCGTCCCAACCTCCTGCCCCAGTCCTGAGCTCCCTCCCACACATCCAAACTGCTGCTGCTGGCCCAGGGACTTCCCGGCTTGGGCAGCCCCTGAGCCAGCACTGGCTGCTGGAGAAGCCATGGAGGTCATGGAAAGTCACAGAATCGGTGACAGACATGCAGTCTTATCTGTCATTATTAAATCTCACTCTGAGCTATTCCACCACACTCGTACATGAGCACATGCGCTCTCTCTCGCTTTCTCTCTTCCATACGTTTGCTTATGTCTGTACTTTGCTGAGTCTTACAAGATTTACCAAAACAGACCTTGGAAGTATTTGGCAGCACAGAGCAGCTAAAATATATTGGAGTATCTGTCTTATAGCTACTACTAGTACTTTTCCAAAGGGGAAGAGCTAAGGGGAGAACAGATACTTAAATTACAAGTCTGTGATAGGAAGTGATGAGACAAAATCATTGGTATGTGATCTGGATTCCAGCATGTGGCCTAAATCAAATGGCAGGAGAAGTTAAATGATTTTTTCTCCTCAGCACTGGATGTGGAGCATGCAGCACAAAATGAAGATCTATAGTGTCTTTTCAATGAGTGTTTTATAATCTCAGAATTCAGGACTCTGCCAATAGTAGGTGCAGTAGCACAGTTAGCTTTCGATTCACACTCCTTTCAAGAGCAGGTGTCAGCTTCAATTACCATTCTACAAATTCATTTTAGTCAGTTAATGAAATCCACTGGAGAATCATATTGATATAATTCTCCAGCTGTCTGTCTAAAGCCTTATAGAACATGTTCCTTCTCACCCTATGGGAAAATTTGTTCCAAATATGCTTTAGACTTCACAGGTCGTTCTAGCAGGGCATCAGAGAGCTGTGTGTTATCAAGTTATGGTGCCATAATGCAGGAATTATGAAGTTATTAAGGATGTATTATTAAAATTATCATTGCATCTTTGTGTGAAGAAATTTTCACTCAGCAATAACAATGAAAGTCAAAATCCACTGGGCGTTGAAGTTGAAGGTAGATGCTAATCTTCCACAATTAAGGTTTTGTTCTTTTTGCTATTAAATAATATCTTCTTGTCATTCCCACATAACCTTTTGTTCCCAAATGCGTGTCCTTTTGTATATTGCACACTAGGTGTGCAAGCACCCCACACACCTGCTGTTGGAGATTTTATTGCTAGTAGTGTCCATTTGGTCTTCATGCGTATCCTGACTAGCCTCATGCCTAATTCCAAGGGTATAAACATTGGGGTGGGGCAGGACCAACCGCCCTTGGAGTTTCTTCTTACCGCCCTTGGCCTGAGACAGAGCACTTTTGTGTCCACACTCCTTCAGCTTAGCTCTTAGTCTTTTGCAAATAGTATTTTAGATCACTTTCAGTACAATTTTATAGATAGATAGATAGACAGACATATAGTACAAGTTGGTGGAATATTGCCCTTTGGCTCTGACACTTGAACAGTCTATATAGTTTGAGGGAGTTTTCACTTCCATCATGGCGCCTCTCTTTGTTGTTAGCTCCAAGCCAATTTTTTCTTGTAATACCCAAATCCCCCAGCTTTGCGTTTTGTGCATCTTGTGAGGGGGACTTTACCTTTAATGATGGTCATACACTCAGCCTTTTTTATTTGGGGCTAGGGCCTGTTTTATAGTCAGTACTGGAGAGGCAGTTGGTACCAGTGAAATTCTCTCGTGCCGCACAAGTAGAGGAGACAGGTTCATTAGAGACTTGTTGGTTCTCTGGTACCATATACCTAATTTTTACAGTACAGGTGAAGGAGTGGGGCCCTGCGTTAGGAATGTTTTATGGGATAAAGTGCTTGATATTGGTTTCCATGGCACCGATAATTTGCTTGGTGCCTTAAAAACCTAAGAATCTATGAGCCTTAACTGATTTACCCCGGCCCCTATTTTAAAATGTATTTTAATATTTGATCCCAAGCTTCATTCTAACATTGCATCTACAGAAATAAACATCAACTGAGTGTTTTTATTTTCTATGCCAGGGCGGCAATTTAATGCTTACATAGAATTTGACATGAATAGAGTTTGCATTTTACAATCACTGAATTTCCTACAACTTATTCAGGTGCAGTGCTAAATGCTCGCTAGTATGGTATAGATGAAATATTATTTTTGATGTCTGTCAAATATATAAGCACTTTCATCCCCATTTCATTATTCTGGTATCTCATATTGTTATTTCAGTACAATAGTAACCCAAAGTACAGTTTCTTAAAGGGATTGGTGAAGACTACTTTGTTTTTAGAAGCAAACAATGCTGCTCATTCTTCTGGTGGAGGAAGAAAGGAGAATTTGGTTCATTGATTGCTATGATGCTAAATGAAATTTGGAAGCAAGAAGCTGAAAAACCCCTTAGCTGCAGATGTCTGCCATAGTTGCCTCACACAGGGACAAGCTGTTGAGCAATATTAGCCCAGCTGTTAACACCCACAGAGGGGTGCGGAGGCTAAGCATTAATCTTACTTTGCAGCTTTTGTCAGTGATACATAGTGGTAGATATATTGTAATTGATCTCCAGACCAGCAGGAAAATGTAAATAGATAGGTAGTAACACAGTCTTTTTCTATAGCCAAAATATAGATTCACAGGCTGACTAGTGGCAACTTCCACATTAGCCTGGGAGAAGGTTTGTAAACATTACAGATTGCTGAGATGACACCATTCATAGATTGTAGGATACTGGTGAATCGCATTAATGCCAGAGAAAGTGAACTGGCACATTAAAAAAAAGTAAAGACCTTGCGTCCTAAATTCTGTTTTGTACATTTGTTTTTACAGATGCAGTCTAGTTTTAATTTGATAAGTACACTGGTAAACATAACAGTGGGCCAGATTCTCAGCTGCTGTAAATTGGCCTAACTCCAATGACTTCCATGGAGTAACACCAGTTTATGCCAGGTGGAGAGCTGGCCCAATATATTTTGTTAAAGTAACAAAAGCCTTTTAATATAAGACCGCATTAATAGCACTTGATTATTAATGCTTTGTTATCTCTTGGGGTAGGGAATGTTTTTTGTTCTGCATGTATATGGCATCTAGCACATGACTAGTGTTCCGACGTGCTATGCTAATGCAAATAACAATAATGTCGCTTGGCTGAAAAATAAAGTGATGACACCAATATTGGGGAGAATTATTGGGTTTGCAAATGGATAAAATAATAAATAATGCAACAATACTGGATGCCAGATTATCAGAAACAAGATCTACACTTGTGTGCAAAATGTATGTGTGTGCATATAGCCCTTTGCTTTTGTGACAACTAACAGATGTTTCCAGATCACCCTGTTTCTCATGGGGGACTTCAATCTCCCTAACATCTGCTGGGAGAGCAATAAACCAATGCACAGATAATCCAGGAAGTTTTTGGAGAGTGTTGGGGACAACTTCCTGGTGCAAGTGCTGGAGGATCCAACTGGGGCCATGCTCATCTTGACCTGCTGTTCACAGACGGGGAAGAATTGGTAGAGGAAGTAAAAGTGGGTGGCAACCTGGGCAGCAGTGACCATCAGATGGTCACGTTCAGGATCCTGGCAAACGGAAGAAAAGAGAGCATCAGAATACAGACCCTGGACTTCAGAAAAGCAGACTCTGACTCCCTCAGGGAACTGATGAGCAGGATCCCCTGGGAGGCTAATATGGGGGGGAAAGGAGTCCAAGAGAGCTGGCTGTACTTTAAAGAAGCCTTATTGAGTGCACAAGAACAAAGTGCCCCAATGTGCAGAAAGAATAGCAAATATGGCAGGCGACCAGCTTGGCTTAACAGAAAAATCTTCAGTGAGCTTAAACATAAAAAGGAAGCTAGAAGAAGTGGAAACTTGGACAGATGACTAAGGAGGAGTATAAAGATATTGCTCGACCATGTAGGGGTGTAATCAGGAAAACCAAAGCATAATTGGAGTTGCAGCTAGCAAGGGATATGAAGGATATGAATGGTAACAAGAAGGGTTTCTACAGGTATGTTAGCAACAAGAAGGAAAAGTGTGGAACCCTTACTGAACAGAGGAGGCAACCTAGTGACAAAGCTGAAGTACTGAAAGCTTTTTTTTGCCTCAGTCTTCACAGACAAGGTCAGCTCCCAGACTGCTGCACTAGGCAGCACAGTATGGGGAGGAGGTGAGCAATCCTCAGTGGTAAAAGAACAGGTTAAGGACTATTTAGAAAAGCTGGACATGCACAAGTCCATGGGGCCAGATCGAATGCGTCTGTGGGTGCTGAGGGAGTTGGTTGATGTGATTGCAGAGCCATTGGCCATTATCTTTGAAAACTCAGGGCAATTGGGGGTGGTCCCGGATGACTGGAAAAAGGAAAATATGGTGCCCTTCTTTAAAAAGAGAAGAAGGAGAATCTGGGGAACTACAGATGGGTGAGCCTCACCTCAGTCCCCGGAAAAATCATGGAGGAGGTCCTCAAGGAATCCACTTTGAAGCACTTGGAGGAGAGGAAGGTGATCAGGAGCAATCAGCATGGATTCACCAAGGACATGTCATGCTTGACCACCTGATTGCCTTCTGTGATGAGATAGTTGGCTCTGTGGATATGGGGAAAGTGGTGGATGTGATATAGCAAAGCTTTTGATGTGGTCTCCCACGGTATTCTTGCCAGCAAGTTAAAAAAATATGGCCATCTATAAGGTGGATAGACAGCTAGCTAGATCATTGGGCTCAATGAGTAGTGATTAATCTCTCGATGTCTAGTTGGCAGCCGGTATCAGGTGAGTGCCCTGGGTCCATCCTGAGCCGGTTTTGTTCAACATCTTTATTAATGATCTGGATGACGGGATGGACTGCACCCTCAGAAATTTTGTGGATGACACTAACCTGGGGGGAGAGGTAGATACACTAGAGAATGGGGAAGGGTCCAGGTGACCTAGACAAATTGGAGGATTGGGCCATACGAAATCTGATGAGTGTCAGCAAGGACGAGTTCAGAGTCCTGCACTTAGGACAGAAGAATACCATGCATTGCTATAGCTGGGGACTGACTGGCTAAGGACCTGGGGATTACAGTGGATGAGAAGCTGGATATGAGTCAACAGTGTGTCCTTGTTGCCAGTAAGGCTAACGTCATGTTGGGCTGCATTAGTAGGGGGACATGACATATGAGGAGAGGCTGAGGGAACTGGGTTTATTTATGCTGCAGAAGAGGAAAGTGAGGGGGGATTTAATAGCAGCCATTAACTACCTGAAGCGGGGGTGAAGAGGATGGCACTAGGCTGTTCTCAGTGATGGCAGATAACAGAATGAGGAACAATGGTCTCAAGTTGCAGCCTGGGAGGTCTAGGTGGGATATTAGGAAATACTATTTCACTAGGAGGGTGGTGAAGCACTGGAATGGTTACCTAGGGAGGCGGTGGAATCTCCATCCTTAGAGGTTTTTAAGGCCTGGCTTGACAAAGTCCTGGCTGGGATGATTTAGTTGATATTGGTCCTGCTTTGAGTAGGAGATTGGTCCTGCTTTGAGTAGGAGATTGGACCTCCTGAGGTCTCTTTGAGTAGGAGGTTGGACCTGCTTTGAGTAGGAGATTGGACCTCCTGAGGTCTCTTCCAACCCTAATCTTCTATGATTCTATGAGCGTGACTGCCACAGTACACACACAAATTGCACATTTAACCTTTAGACACTCAAGTGCCTGATTTGAATGCAATTGCAGTAACTACCTGCACAAATGTAGTGCAGACTCCTGTGCATGGGCCTCAGTAGGACATGGATGCAAAAATTGACAGTAGTACACTTTGATACAGGATCAGAGCTATCATCAGGATATTGGTGTCAGACTGGTTTTTACACCAGTGTAAATCTTTTGATTTCAGAAGAGTTCACCCTGATTTTTGAAGTTGGATAGTAAAATCCATTTGAAATTTCCTGGCATACATTCTCCCTTGCCCCCGCCCTATCCACCACAATACCCCTAGGAAATATACTTTATGGCAGCTGCCTTTTCCTAGGATCTCAAGGCCAAATGGCACCTAATGATTTCTCCTGAGGAAGCAGATGTTAAAATTTTTGACACATGCTCCTTTGTTGTCAGCCTTTCAACATTTGTTGCCTAATCCCAGTGGTATGAATTTTATACAGATTAGCTTTCCTGGCTGCTAATTTGCATGTTCTATCAACCTAAACAGAAAAGATACAGTCCAAAGGTCACATTTATTAGCAGCAGCATGGCTCCTGAGGTGCCTGTTTACTTCATTTCACATCTCTAAATCGATGTGGGGACAGGAGGGGCAAAGAATTAACCATGTTCCTTTGGAGAGGAAGAGAGCAATCAATAAAATGCTTGATGCAGCAGGAATTACTTCAGAATATTTTCTCATTAATTTATGTTAGCCCCTAGAAGTAAGTTCTGTAATATTGCTGCAGAAGATGGGTTAAAGTTAATTTGAAAAGGAAATCCTGTTTACGTCAAGCAGCTCCTGGAAGCAATGGTGCTGACTGGAGCCGCCAGAATTTCTTTTCAGTTGAAAACCGGACTCCTGGCAACTCTACATAGCATCACGGCACTGGCATGAGGGTTTTAAGCTGCAGAACATAGCATACACGTGGGACTTTCAAGCTCCATTGAATGTACTGCTGGTTTCCCTACAACTATTTGTTTAAATGTTCAGAAGGGGGCATCAAACTCCCTACTTCTATACATGAACAGCTTCAGTGGTAAGCCACGCCGAGAACACCCCTGGTGTTGCTGCTAATCCTAACTTGACAGCACAACTAGCTGAAGGGGCAGGAACAACCCCATAATGTCAGCACTATAATGAAAGGAGAGAGTGGGGGAAGGGCATAGCACATAAACAGAGAAAACAGCTTTGTGTACAACATCATGATACTGTTCAGTGCGCGTCCAGAGGACAATCAACATCGCCCCAACACCTTGTTATATTAGCACTGAGTACCAAGAGCCCAGAAGGGACATGATTCTAAATGACTCTTGAATTCCGATTAAATGTGAATTCTTCTGGTTTTCCTTGGAAAGCAGTAATGGCTGTTAAAATTACCAGAAAAAAAATTGTTTTGTGATTTATTTATTTTTTCGTTGAGACTGAGAGGTATGTCAAGAACGCTAGTACAGTGTCCCCAGGAGAATGGATACTACCAATTTATGTTAATATATGACAAATAAATTAACATGTCAGATAAAGCCCTCATGCTATATAAAGAAACCATATTCAAGAATGCCTGGCTGCCAGAATGAATTTCTAGGGAAAATCCTCTAGAACAGAAGCATCTGTTCATTACTGAAATACTGTCAAAAATACACAAATGCCATTGGGAGGACAGGCTGCACTATAAAACTGCTGTGAACCGAAATCTGTTTGGGTTATGCAAGCAAATTTCTAGAATTTCTGTAAGGGAATCCCATTTGGCCTGCTGCTATTTTGGCCAGCTGCAGAAAATCATTGCTTCTAATGGGAGAAACCATGCAACTCTGATATTGAAATAAATAAAATAAACTCAGAGAAGACTAAGTTTGCCAATGTTCAAAAGAAAAGAAATGACAAATATACGGTTGCACATGCAGCCACAACTCATATAACTCTGTCCTGCTGTGTGGAGGCATTATGATGCAGTCTCATACAATCCCATACTCTTGCTCAAATAATACACTATCAGTTATTTACCTCAGGGCCTCTGATGAGGGATTCACCTCCTCTCTTAAAATTGTTCAGGCTGGATGCTATGCTGTATGTTTCAGCATATCTTTCAGAAACAAAGTATAAATATTTCCAGCAAAATGACTTTTAATGCTGTAATAGGCCCCCAATCCTGCAATGAGCTCTGTGTGACTACAAACGTTGGACAGTTTTAAATTGGCAGGTCTGCATAAGTTACATCCAAAAGTTTTAAGGGAACTCGGTGGACCAATAATATTGATTTTCAGTAAGTCTTGGACCAAGAGGGAAGTTCCAGAAGACTGGAAGAAAGCTAATGTTGTGCCAATATTTAAAAGTGGTAAATGCAATGACCCAGGTAATTATAGGGTTGTATCCCAGGGTGCTCACTCTCCATGAGCCGTGCTTCCTACTGGCTGCTCTGGGAACAGTTCTCTTCTAAGTTTGACACCTCCCCTTACAGTCGCTCCACCTGTCCTCTCTTTCATTCTGTGGCCTCTTTCTCTCACCAAGAGCTGCATCTTTCCATTTTCTGACAGCCTCTGGCCAGGTCACTATGTGTTTTCCCCTTCTGGACCCACTGCCCTGGCACTACCACTTCGTCTGTGGCTGGTAGGGGAACCTGGGCCCACCCACTACTAGCTCCAGGACTCTGTGACATGCAGCCAAGGTCTGCTCAGTGCCCAACCTCACTGTTCTCTTCCTGGGCTGCTTCCTATCCACCTCCCACAGGCTTTCTTCTCACGCCTTCTCCTGAGCCTGCCCTTCCCTCTCTTATGCACAGAGGGTGGCTGCAGACTTCCTCACTGTTTCTCTTTCCAGCTTCCTGGCTTTATACTAACCCAGCTACTCTGCTCAACTGAGCTCCACCTTCCAGTGGGGGTGGCTTGTCCAGCCTAAGCCCCTCACAAGTGGCCTATCTCACTAATTGGCCCTTTCTCAGGAATAGTGTGAGGTGAACATCCCATCACAGCCTGCCAGTCTGACATCAGTCCTGGACAAGAAAATGGAGCAGTTGATATGAGACTTGATTAATAAAGAATTAAAGGAGGGTACTATAATTAATGCCACTCAACATGGGTTTATGGAAAATAGATCCTATCAAGCTAACGTGATAGCTTTTTGATGTGATAACAAGTTTAGCCTTCTGCAAGGCATTTAACTTGGTACCACCTGACATTTTGATTTAAAAAAATACTAGAAAGAGATAAAATTAACATGGCACACATTAAATGGATGGCTAACTGATGGCTAACTGAGGTCTCAACATGTAACTGTAAACAGTCATTGAACAGATGTGTTTCCGGTGAGGGTCCCTCGGGGATTGGTTCTTGGCTGTCTGCTATTCACATTTCATTAATGACCAGGAAGAAAACATAGAATCATCACGGATAAAGTTTGCAGATGAACAAAAATTGGGGGTGTGGTTAATAATGAAGAGAATAGGTCACTGATTCAAAATGATCTGGATTGCTTAGTAAGCAATATGCATTTTAATATGGCTAAATGTAAATGTATACATCTTGGAACAAGGAATGTATACTTACAGGATAAGGGGCTCTATCCTGGGAAGCAGTGACTCTGAACAAAGATCTGGAGGTCATGGTGGATAATCAGCTAAACATGAGCTCCCAGTGTGATGCTGTGCCCAAAAGGGCTAACGCGATGCTTGGATGCATAAACATGAATCTCAAGTGAGACTAGAGAGGTCATTTTACAGCTGTATTTGGCACTGGTATGACTGCTGTTAAAGTATTGGGTCCAGTTCTGGTGTCCACAATTCAAGAAGGATTTTGATAAATTGGGAAGAGTTCAGAGAAGAGCTATGAGAATGATTAACATGCTGTGTAATGATAGACTCAAGGAGCTCAATTTATGTAGCCTCATAAAGAGAAAATTAAGGGGAGGTTTGTTGACAGTCTGTAAGTATCTACATGGAGAACACATATTTAACAATAGGCTTTTCAATCTAACAGACAAAAGTATAACACAATCCAGTGGCAGGAAGTTGATGCTAGATGACGTCAGACTGGAAATAAGGTGTTAACAGTGAATGTAAGTAATCACTGGGATAACTTACCAATGGTTGTGGTGGAGTCTCCATCAGTGGCAATTTTTAAAACAAGATTGGATGTATTTCTAAAAGATCTGCTCTAGGAATTATTTGGGGGAAGTTCCATGACCTTTGTTACACTAGATGGTCCCTTCTGCTTGCAATCTTTGAAATCTACAAACAGATCCACATGGAGCTCATTGAAGGCTTTAGTGCTACGTTTGTTTTCCAAGTGATGGTACCTGTCTTCATGGTCATCTTTATGAGAAAGCTGTTTTGTTGAAAAGGAAAGATGAATAGAATCCCCTCTGCAAACACACGCACCCTGGTAGATGGGTTTATGATAGCAGCCTAAAGAGGAAAGTTACTGCAAGATCCTCTTGTTAAAATATTGGTAGCATGACACCAATCATAGCACTATCTGTTACTTGTGGATTTTTACATGTATCATTACTTTTTTTTTTTTTTGCTTTTTTTAAAAAATAATGAATGAATAATATTACAATGTTCAACTGGAATCTTTGCATAACCCTAAATTAGGTAACCATGAGTGTATTTTTCATCGCTGAAGTACAGAGAGCCCGTCTGATTAAAAAAGGAGGGTGTTGTTATAGTAGAAGAATAATGTCTGTTCAGTTCTCATTGCATCTTGTACAGCAGTTTTTTGATAAGAGTTTAAGGGATGATTTATGAATAGTGAATGTTCACAATATGCCACTGGCAAATTGTTTAATGTATTTTTTATAAACTCCAGAGACTGTAAATATGTATGTATGAACTGGAATCAATGTAGAATGTGTTAGAAAGTAGTTTATCAAATTAGATGTTAAAAGTGAAATCCTGGCTTCATTGACAATGATGGCAAAAGTCTCACTGATTTCAGTAGTGCCAGGATTTCATCTTGGGACTCTTGTTCATATTAAAAATCCCCAGGGAGAAATTCCATAGTGAGCTTTGTTCTACGCAAATTACATACATAGTTACACTTGGATCTTAAGCTGAAAGCCATTTTGTTTGAGAACTACCGTAACTTACCAGATCAGTGTCTCTTGCTACATGTTTTCATATGTAAAATGAATTAACCTGTGAGTAACTTTTATGTCACATTTTTCTATAGGTCAGCAATTCAGAAGCTGGGAGCAGAAGTATTTGAAAAGATTTACAGCTATCTCAGGAAAGCAAGACAGCAGAATGCAAGTGAAGACGAGATCCGGGAATGCCTGGAGAAGGTGGTTTCTAGAACAAGTGACTGTTTTGAAGTGGATCAGCTTCTCTACTTTGAGGATCAGCTACTTGCCTTAGCTCCAGTGTAACCTGTACATCAGAAACGGACAACACTGGAGATATGTGAAAATGCTGAGCTGCACCCTTATGGGCTAGTAAACAAGTACTGTGTTATTGGGGTCCAGGGAGGTGCACATCATGGTGACAGTCCTTTTTCTCCACTTGTTTTATTGCATCAAGAAGTGCATTCCCTTAGGTCCAGATTCTTCACCCACGGGTTGTTCCCATTCACTTAAATGATGCACGATTAGGGTCCCAGTGACGACAATGGGAGTTTTGCCATTGATTTCTATAATAGCAGCAGTGGGCTCTGATCCACCAAGACATTAAGCACATACTTAAATGCTTTGCTGGATTTGGCCTTGGACAGCAGTATGTAGATATATCTGTGTGTATGTGTGTATATACACATATGTGTACATATGTGTATATGGTTACTTGGTTCTCAGAAATCACACATTAGTTATTGCTCTGTTGAAGGCCTGTATTTCACCTGAGTGCCCTTTGAAAGAGCCATGTGAAAGAGGGAGAGAGACATGAGGTCTGACCTAAAGCCTGCTGAAATCTGTAGGTTTTGGATCAGGCCCTTAATATACAACTAGAAAAATAAATCCTGAGTTAGGTGCCTAACTTTCTTTAAGTATGTCTACACTGCAGTTAGAAACCCACAGCTGGCCCATGCTGGCTGACTCAGACTAAAGGACTGTTTAATTGCAGTGTAGATGTTTGGGCTTGAGTTAGAGCCTTGGCCCTAGGATCCTGTAAGGTGGGAGGGTCCCAGAGCCCAGATGCAGTCTGAGCCTGAACATCTACACTGCAATTAAACAGCCTCTTAGCCCAACCCCCTTAGCCCGAGTCAGCTGGCATGGGTCAGCTGTGGGTTTTTAACTGCAGCCTAGACATACCCCAAGAGGTATTTTTTCTTTGAGTACTTGCTCACGTCCATTCCAAGGTAGGACTGTGCTTTCCCTGAGCACCGCTGCTGGAAAGTTTTCCCTCAGTGGTATCCGTCGGCTTTGCTGTGGTGCCCCCTGAAGTCGCGTGCTCATAGTGTTGGTATAATAGGTCCTACCAACCTGCAGTCCCCTCAGTTCCTTCTTACCATCCGTAACAGTTGCTGGAACTACCTTGTCCTTGTGTTTGCAAGTACAGTACTCCTTCAGTCAACTATGCTCTACTTGTTGTATATAGTCATTCACAGTTGTTAAGTTTTGGTTGTTAGACAGACAGATTAGCGAACCCCGCTCAACAGAGTTCATTCCTGCCTACTACTGGGGCATGCTTTGGTCTCTGGAGTTTAAACCTTGTGCTTCTTGCCACAATCCTCCGCCTGTGAGTGATCCCTATTCCAGCTACCTTTGGTATCTCGGGGAAGCTCATGAACGGAATCTGCAAAGACTTCAGGCCTGCAGCAAAAAGGATAGAGACACTAGGCTCAGATTTATCCTCCTGGAGGCAGCACTTCGACCTCCCTCAGAGCCAAGTCACTTGGACTTGGTATCAAGTACTTCCGTCTCTGTTAGGAGCATCCTGGCTTCTCTTAGGGAGACTCAACGCCATTCCTCATCTCTGGCACAGAGAAAGGATGCTCTGTCTGCCTCTCGTGAGCCTCAGCACCCCGAAGAAAATGGTTCCAGCGAGGGACTGCAGGCACTGCTCTCCATCACTGGTGCTGAGAAAGCAGCAGAAAAAGATGGGCAGACGTCAATCCCCAACCCCGAAGTCAGCAGGGCAGAGAGATGCTAGTTGAGTGTGACCCACGCAAGGCCACTCTGAGACTCCAGCAACCCGTGCGGTGCCATTGACTCCAGCCATGGAACAGGTACCATGGAGTTCAGCACCACTGCAGTTAAACAGCCCCTTAGCACAGGCCCGAGTTAGCTGTGGTTTTTTAATTGTACTGTAGACATACCCTAATAAACATTTCCTACTGGCTAGCTTATGCGGCTTTCCACTCAGCATGCTGGCTTTTGTGAATCCCATTCTTTGGCACCTAGCTCTCCCTGTCCATTAGATAGGGCAGTGGTTTTCAACCTGTGATCCATGGACCTCTGGGGGGTCCACAGACTATGTCTAAGGTTTCCAAAGGGGTCCATGTTTCCATTCAAAATTTAGCAGGGCCTAACTGAGGGCCTAACTTAAGGATGTGCATTCCTCTAGGTGTCCGGGTATCTAAACTTTAGGCATTGTGACCCCAATTCTAAATCCCCCTCGTGGATCTAGGCTCAGTGTCCCCTGGATCTGACTATTTCTGCAAAATACATATTTCACAAATGCCAGTTGACCTTGTTCCTTTCTATTCACAGTCCTAAAAATGACACAAGCAGTATTATTCGATGAAGAGATATGGCACGCAAAAGAATTGATAGGAGTTAATTATTGAATGTCTTTGGGCCCTTGGACTATTAAGGGGAAAAGAACATATGACCATTTTGATAAGAAGTATAGCTGTCAACATCTTGTCTGCAGCTGGATTAGAAGGAAGACCAATTACAGCTGTAACAGCACACAAGAAATAAGTCCTTTCTCAGAGGTGACTGGACTGCTAATTAATTCTACAGAAGGAAACAGAGCCACCTGTCTATCAGACAAATTTATAGAGAGTCACGGGGCCTGAAAATTCCACTTGCAGGCAGGGAGAATCATTTTTGCAGGAACTCAGGGCGACGTGATGGAATTCACTGTGCAGGGCAGGCAATCTCCAGCAGGACAGGTGAATTGTACAGCATCTGGAGTGTATAGGTAATGCAAATATATTTATGTTTGTATACGGTTTGTTTTTAATCTGTAGTCACTGTACCTGTGTAAGAACACACATTGACTTGCTGAAAGGTGACTTTAGGAGCTGCTCTAAATTATTCAAGCCACTAGGGTACATAAGTATTTTTGTCACCTTTCTACAGATGTGGAAATTGAGACAGCAAAAAAGATTTACCAAAAGCCATTGAGACATTCAGTGTCAGGGCTGGGACCAATACTCAGGCATTCCTGGCTCTGTGCTCATAGCATGAGATAATGCTCAATGGCTCCCTGTGTTTCTACCACTGTGGGTCCAATTCTCCTTTTGGTGTATTGTAAATTACTCCTGATTTGTAGAAATATGTTTGTTATTTGTAAATTATTCATCACATAATTTACGCAACTAGTTTCAAACAATGTTCTCTTCAAATCTTCGCTGTGCATGGAGTGTGCAGTTGCTCACATGACATTGTTTCTTCAAACTTGAAGCCAACTTTTTAGAAGGGAGAATTATAAAAATAATAGAGAACACACCACATAGAACTTGTTTAAAAAACATGCTATCAAATGAATAATTATTCACAGTATTTTTAGGACTCATGATTATATTTACAAATAAACGGATGGCTGTCCAAATACTCATATAAGACCCTCATGAATAATAAAAGAGGTTTGTTTTTTTGTTATTATCTGGCCAGCTCTAATCCAAAAGCAACAATAGTTCAAAGAAAAAAGCACGTAATGGTAGTGTAGAAGATTAATCACCTTCCTGCCAGCAGAATGCTCTGTGTAGTTAATCCAGAGTAGGGCAAACTATGGCTCGCTCCCCCCATACACACCCTGGCCCTGCACCGCTCCTGGAAGCTGCCAGTGGGGCTCCTGGCGAGGGCACCATCTCCCTGTGGCCCACAAGTGAGGGCAGCATGTGGCAGAGCCACCTGGCACACCCCACCCCCAGGAGCCACTGCCGCATATGCTGGCCACTTCCAGGAGCAGCGTGGGGCTATGGCTTTCAGGGAGCCTGTCTTAGCCCTGCTGTGCACCACTGCAACACTGTAGCCACTTGAGGTAAGTGGCGCCAGGCAGGAGCTCACACTGTGAACACCTCCTGCACCATGCACCCCAAGTCCCCGTCCTGAACCCCCTCCCAAACTCTCCACCCGCTCCTGTACCCCAACCCCCTGCCCTGTACCCCCTCTCGCACGCTGCATCCGCTCCTGTACCCCAACCCCCCACCCTGAGCCCCCTCCCACACGCTGCACCCAATCCTATACCCCAACCCCCCGCCCTGAGCCCCCTCCCGCACTCCGCATCCGCTCCTGTACCCCAACCCCCTGCCCTGAGCCCCATCCCACACTCTGCACTCGCTCCTGTACCCCAACCCCCCACCCTGAGCCCCCTGCTGCACCCTGCACCTCTCCTGCACACCAATCTGCTCTTATCCCATCCTCTAGCCCTACATTCTTGGCTCTGCATACAATTTCCCCACCCAGATGTGGCCCTCGGGTCAGAAAGTTTGCCCACCCCTGATTTAATCTGTATGTGCATTCACTGATGCATTTAGACTCTGTAGCATGCCTTAATGTAAACAGGACTCAGGCTCTGTACATATATCACACTGAGCACAAGCCTTCAAGAGTCCTTTTTCCCCCTGAGAAAGAAAATACTTTGTCCTGACTGCTCAGCATAGTCTGTAAAACCTTAAATAGTTAATTGCACTGCTAGCTGGACTATTGTTTGGAGGGGAAGAAACCAGCAGGCCATGAAAAAAGTCTGTATCCATACCTATAGTATGTGCTTCGACTTTGTACCAGAGTGGAGAGTAACTAAACCGAACAACCACTCAAGAAAATTAACGTTTCTGCTTTCGTTCAGCAGCAATGCATATCATACCTGGGGCTGCTGCAGAGTTTTATAATGTTAATGTTCTGGAGGCTGTGTGGGCAGACCAGGACTTACCAAAGTTCAGCATTCATATGAGAGGGATATGGGAATGCTTCCCTCTCAGGCTGTCTCTGTGGCGTGTCCTCCCTTCCCTTGGGGACCTTTGGCTAGTTGTCTTAGGGATAGATTTTGCCTTCCCTCAGCTCTCCTCTCCTGGAGCTGCAGGTTGCAGGTCTTCTCTCTTCCCTGGGCTACCATCAAATGAGCTGTCCCCTGCCTTTTAACACTACCCCAGTGGTTGTGTTTCCTACAGGTGTGGTGAAGCAGGGCTGGCTCGGCCCAGAGTAGTTCCTTAGTCGCTTGTGTGACATGCCGCAATTCTCCACCCAGGGTTGCCTTTTACACAGCTTTGCTGTGAAAGCAACCACTCCAGGCCTACTCACATCCAGCTTCCACTATGTAAATTACTCTCAGATATACAGGGTGAGAGCTACGGCCAGCCACTCTTGAACACCACCAGCAAATTCCCAGTCCCAGACTTTTCCCCAGAAATGTGTGCCTTATCCTGCCCAGCCCTCTTCTGGAAAACACAAGTTCATATAAAGTCTGTTATTTCATTAATATGCAGAAATCCTGTTCTCTCAAATGGAGTTTCCCAAACACTTCATGCCAAGCACACTGGTTTAACTAAAACAATAAAACACGTGTATGAACTACTGAAAACTAGATTTTCAGTGATTACAAGTAATGGGGCAGAAAAGTCAAAATTGGTTACAAAGAAATAAAGGGTAAAATGCAGTTAACATCTAACTTACAAGGCTAAATGATTTCAAAACAAAAGTCTCTTACAACATTTTTTAGCCGTCTTATTGGCTGAAATCCTTCCGCCAGGATCCCTCCCCAGTCCACTGATGCTTCCTTTGTCCTTTAAGTATTGTCAGTGCAGTGAGTAGAGATGAAGGGAGAGATATCTTGGGGCATCTGACCCCCATTCTTATACTTTCCCTCTTCTTTGAGAATCATCTCCAGCGGGTTTAGGAGACAGCAAGTTTGTGGGGACAGGAACCTCCAGATATTTCTTTGCTTAGATGTAAATTTCTTGCTCCCACCCTTTTTCCTGCCAAAGAATGGCTGCTTAAACCATCCACTTGATTTTGTTGACACCTTGCTAAGACATTGGCTAGCCTTTTGTCTGAGAAACTGGTTTGTGGCCGCTTCCCCAGATTTGGAATATGTCTTGGTGACATCATATAGTGGCATCTTATAACTTTGCATGCAATGTTGCCACACATATTTTACCAGGACAGTAATGATCAGCAAATCATGTGTTTTCGGATCAGAAAAGTCGTAGTTTATGATAAATATTGTACAGTTTTGAAGAAGGGGTGGACAGAGGGATACAGATTGTCACAGTGTGGCCAGTGTGGGGTTTGTATACCCCATCACAAAAAATGTCCAGTGTTTGCTCACCCCAACACATGCAGATTCACAAAAGATTAGTAAAATGTTTTCCAAATTTGGGAATCCACTCTTATGTGGGTCTTGAATTTGGGCCTCATCTTTCCGATACAACTTCTTTTGAGCCACTAGCTGTGTTCTCTTCTACACTTGTCTATGAAGTCTGCATTTTTAGTAGCTATCACTTCTGCTAGGAAAAAGAAAAACTATTTTTCTGGCCACATCCTGATTTGTACCCAGGGTACGCTCAAACTTACATATCAAGCAGGTCATTCAGCTACCAATTTTACACCCTCAACCTCATCTGACTAGGGAGAAAGCTCCCTTCAGATATAGGATATCAGCAGGGTGTTGGCTTTTATTTGGCCAGGACTAAACCCTGCAGGGTATCTCCCAGGCTTACTACCTCTGTGGCAGACAGTATTAAAGGGGCCCCAGTTTTGACCCAAAGGCTCTCCAAGTGAGAGTCAGGTTATGACCTCTTCTGCTACAAGGCAGCTAATGTCCTGCCTCCTCCCAGGGTTATAGCTTGTTCCACCAGATCTCAGTCTACTGCCATCGCCCTGCTGAAGAATGTACCCACTGTGGAAATACGCAAAGCTGGGCTTCAGTCCACACCTTCTCTAAACACTGTCCTTAGTACACACCTCTAGAGCAAACGCTGCTGTAGGGGCTGCAATTCTGCAAACAGGCTTAGCCCAAAGAATCCACCTCCTCTAGAGGATACAGCTCAGGAGTCACCTGAAGTGAAGTACTCAGAGGGACATACTGGAAGACAAAGGAGTGGTTACTTACCCTGCACAGTAACTGGAGTTCTTTGAGATATTGGTCTGGATGGGTCTTCCACTATCTGCCCTCCTTACTCTCTGCTTCAGAGGCCTGTCTTAGTGGGACTTTGCAAGTGAGGGTGTTTATCATAAGTGTGAAGTAGCCTAGAATTAGTGTTTACCTGTAAGAGGTTAAGCTAAAGGTAATGTGAGAGGCGGACAACTGACCAATGAGAAATTCCTCAGGAGACAAAGGATTTTAAGTTTCAGTTTCTCTCTGGGTCTCTCTCTGTTCACCTCGGCTATGGGATGAACACAGCTATGTCTTTCACTGTAACCATAAGATTCTATCAAGTATTGTAGTCAGTAAGTTTACCTTCTTTTTATCACTTGGAGGGTTCTCAGTGGTGAGTGTTGGCTGGGTGCTTCTTGATATTGTAAGATTCAGCAGAGATATTAACAGTGGGAGAAAGTTGCCTCGGGGGGAGGTTTGGTTTCTGAATCCTTTTGTTGATTATGGTAGATGCTGTTCTATTAATGGTTATAAGGGATTTATTCCTTTCTTTTTTTCTTTTATTAAAATCTTTCTTTTAAGAAGCTGACTGCTTGTTTTTCATTGTGTAAGATCCTGGTTTTGGATCGGGCACGTCTCGCAGGAGCAGGTGAGGTTTGTTTTTTTTTCTCTCAAGCTTCCCAGGGAAGGAGGAAGTTTGGGGGGTTAGTGGAAAGAGAAAGAAGGGTCCCAAACTACCCTAGACCTAGTTTGGTGATGGCAGTGTACCAGGTCCAGATACAGAAGTTGTGTTCTGGGGAAAAACATTTTAACCCAAGCTGATAAAATAAGCTTGGGGGGCGTTATTTCTTTTTTCATGCAGGTCCCCACATCTGTACCCTAGAGTTCAGAGTGGGGAGGCAATCCTGACATAGTGGGACTTTGCAAGTGAGGGTGTTCATCTGACACTGCCCTACGTACCGTGGGTATGGGGCATGAGGCTAACTATGGTGCCTGTGCAGACCAAATGGGCACTGCTATCACATCACCGATCATAAACACATGCTCACCTGAAGCGGAGCACATCTCGAAGAACTCCAATTACTGTACAGGATAAGAAACGTCTCCTTATTGTCTTCGGCGTCTGGAGACAATCTTTATTATTTGAACGTTATTGCTTTGTCTCTCACTTTGTAATTTTCATTTTCTAGGATGAGAGTTTTATTTTATTTTATTGATGGATTTATACTTCAAGGGCAATTGCATGGTGCTTCCTTAACTTCCCTGTCAGTGTTTTTTTCTCTTCAGAAATTAAGTTTACTTGTTTCTATCTCCCTTCTGATAGAAGCTCTAGGCCTATAAAGTGTCCCTAGCTGCCTTATGGCCAGATTCAGCCACTCTAGCTCATGTTGAGAAGTACCTCACTCTGTACGTAGTCCCACTGGAATCAGTGGGAACATTTGTGGAGTATGTTACCCCTCAGTGAGCTTGACTGTAACCCTCCCTGAGCCTGAGCAAGGGGAAGTGCATAGTTATGTTGTCCCAGGAGAAGGCTAGGAATCAGATTGTGAGTCAGAGTCAGAATCTGGTTCCTGCTCCTTCCTTGCACCAGCATGCAGGCTCACATGCCATGGCCCACTCCCCAGCTCTGCCTGCCCACTTGTGTAGAAGAGGGAGTAGCAGCCCAAGGATGGCGGTGCTTCTCTCCTCTTATGCAAGCTCCAGCCATGTGGGTAGTTCTTGTAGTAGCACAATTGCTCCACTCCTTATTCCTGGGTGCAGGAGTTCTTCAGGACCCAGGACTGAGCCCAGTGGTGGGAAGGATATGAGGAGTAGGCCCCTAGAAGTTAATGGGAGTTTCAACCCCTCAATATCTGGAAGGAGACGCTCAGCACCTTGTGGCTTTGGGCTGTGATAGCCATCGGTCCGGTTGGTAAAAGTGGGGATCAAAATTCACAGCACATTTTTCATTTTGTATTAAAACTGCTCTTAGGATATCCACCGAGAGGGAGAGAGCCCTAACCCTCAGGGAGGTGATATGTCTCTTCTCTGTCTAATGACTACTTAATGAGTGTACAAGCACTGCACCATTATTGAATTTTAATTGACTTCTTTGTGGCTTTGCGCTATAATAAAAAAGGCAGAAAACACCAAATGTAATGAGCTAGGCATAATTAAAATAATAATACCTAAGAGACACACAGGCCTTTGCGGAAAAGACGGCAAACACAATGTAATGTGAGAGAGAAAGCAAATCCTCTGTAAGTACAATAGCTCTTTGTAGAATAGCAGGACATTTTTACAACTATTAAACATTTGAAGTATTTGGTGACTTATCTTCAAAGGGGACGTGCGCTGACGGGAAGGAAATGTCTCACTTTCTGGAATGTCAGAGTGGAATTTGCCTGTAGTTGTGGGAAATATTCATTTCCACCACCGTCCCTAACCTACTTCCACACATCCAACGCCTGCCCCAATTATCTAGCTAGTTGAGGGGAGAGATTTTCAAAGGCACCAGTGGCAGTTCGATACCTACTTCCCAGTGGGAATCAGCTATCTTTGAAAATCTCCCCTATGACCTTTATCTCCCTCCTCTTCCTCTCCTCACCCCCAGCACTTGTTATAATCAGTGACATCATATCTAATGTTGGCTCTGCAAGCTGTACAAATGCACCCTCATAGAGCCCCATTAGCTTTAGCAGGGCTCCGTACAACCACAGGGTCTGCCTGTGTGGATCGGACTGCAGGACTGGAGCCAAAGATTGTGAGCTCTTCAGGGACCTTTGATCTGTCTGTAAAGAGACATAAACACTACTGGGACCACAAAAATATTCAATAGTGTAACAATAATAATGAAGAGTGATTATAGGCACTTCCTTCAATTACTGTGTATATTTACCAGCCCTAACATTTTCCCAGCTGATACACACTACAGGTTTGGCCAGGTAAGAAAGATGGTCTTGTGTTCAATGCACTGGCCTAGAATTCAAGAGACTGGGTTCAAATCCTAGCTTTGCTATAGGTTTCTTGGGTAAGTCACTTAGTCTCTCTGTCCCTCAATTCCCCATCCCCAAAATGGGGATAATAATGCTTGGCTGCAGCATTGTGAGGCTAAATATATTAAAAATTATGAGGTACTTAGTGTTGTGGTGTGGGAGCCATAAAACACATTGCTAGACAACCAGCTCTGAGCTAACAGGACCTTTTATGTTAATGAGCATTCAAACAGGCTCATCTCTCATTCTGGGATGTTACCTAATTGAAGGTTGTCTGGGCAGTTTAACTATAGGTTTAGATGCTTTAACAATTCCAGTTTGAAAATGCAAAATTAAAATCCTAACCACCTTAGAGGTTAGTCAGGAAAGTTTTGCCTCCAAGAGCACATGCAAAAAGGCAAATCAACTGGCCTGCTCTGCAGAAAGAGGAATAATTGTCATTAGCGCATCTCTGTGTCAGCCTGCTCCAGAACCCAATATTAAGTGGTC
Source organism: Dermatemys mawii (assembly GCA_007922305.1). Taxonomy (NCBI): domain Eukaryota; kingdom Metazoa; phylum Chordata; order Testudines; family Dermatemydidae; genus Dermatemys; species Dermatemys mawii. Next base: position 58,323,238 of record ML677349.1, read on the forward strand.
AGGGCAGTGCCGGGAAGAGTCTGGAAAGTAAAGCTGCTGTGTTTCCCCACAGCCATTACATTAATCAGCTGCAAAGATTATTCTTTCTTGCTTTCCTCTTTGAAAAACACAGAAACATGTGCACTCTTAGAAATACTTGAATCAATCCATTGAAGCCTAGCAAAGGAGCACAGAGGAGATGTCTCAGGGCAAAGTAGGTCAAACATAAAATCACTGCAAAGGAGGCTGTCAAGATCTGGGAAAGGAGCCAACACAGAGCATCTGGATATTTGCGGGGTGAAATAACAAGAAAGAAAATCCAGGTTACTTTGCACTTCCGTTTTCAATAACCTCTTTGCTCACCTGTCTGGCGTGCACCTAGAGTACATTTACCAATTTGCAGCAACGATGTGAAGAGCCAAAAGGCAGGTGGTGTATGAAGGAGGGTTTTTAATGTGTGAGTTCACCCTAAACAGTGCAAGGTAAGCACTTTAAAGGGCTCTAGTGTGACAATTAGAGGCTTCCGCAGGAGCCTTGGGCGCCAGTGGAGAATTCAAACAACACATGAAAGTTGAGAAAATTTATTTCCACTATCAGCACTGCCACATGCCACCTGATTCGCCTGGGGGTAAATCAGGAGCAACTCTACTGAAGTAAATGAGCCAGATTCTGGTCCCTATTTCACTCTGTTCCAGTGCTGTACAGGGACTCTGAGAGGCCTCTGGAGGAATTTATGCATTGAAATGGCCCTGGATAATGGGGAAGTAATGGTGGCCAAAAGGAATTTTTATTCCCCAGGGTGGGTCCTGCACCGAGAACAGCTCAGCTATACCCAATGATTGAACCCAAAGTTCTCAAGAACCTTTAAACTCTTTTTTTTATCTTGGTGCTGCCAAACCCCTAGTGCAATACAAATGAGAACAATGCCAGTGTTCACAAAGAAAATCAAACTGACTTGCTTAGTCTTCCTCATACTTGCCATGAGGTCTATCAGTTTAAGTGATCTTTCCATGTGTGTTATCTCATTGGAATCACCAGTTGTGGGAGTACAATTGATCAATTTAAATGCAAATCATGTTGGGCAAGGTTTTAATGATCGGTAGGCTAATTTACTACACCTGGAAACTCAAATTGCCCATGTTCTTTAAGAAGAAAAGATTACTTTTGATTTCAAGGTAATTAATTCTGAATTAACATTTACTGTCATTCCTTGTAACATATATATATATGCGCCCTAATCCTGGCCATCAGCACACAGTCCTCAAGCGCCATTATCAGCACTGAGGTACCAACTGGATGGCCATTATATGGCTGCCTCACATGGCTGACTTACATTTCGTTCTTAGCTGGAGGATTTTTTTCCTCGCCTAACTGACCACAGGGAAAAGAGGGGAGGAGAGCTACCAAGGACACCACAAGTCTAGCTTGGCAGATTTGGATGAGTGGAGGAAGTTGACATGTTGTAATCAATTCCCTCTTGAAGCAGAAAATGTCCTAGATCAGCATTTATCATGAACTCAATAAACCCTTTATAGGGGGAAGCAGTTAAAATGGAGTACCAAGCAAGCCCAGTGCTTTCAGCAAGTACCACACAAACCACTCTGCCTCTGCAGGCCTGGCTTTCCCTGTATGGAGGGATGCCATGATGTCGGTGTGCAGACACAGGCCATGCCTGGAAAAAGGATGTCCACGCATGTTAAGTGGGACTTTTTACTACTCTCTGGCCTACAGAATGAATACAAAGTGAGCTGGAGCCTGCCCCTTACTGCACATCATCAACAGAACTCTTACCTAAACTCCAGTCTGTTGTACCAGTGCAAACCCAGTAGTGGCGTGAGGCCTGCACGGATTTATCGAAGACAATGGTATTGCTCATGTGTCACTGATGTCCCAATCTGAGTTACAGAATTTCTGTTTCTGGTGATGATGCATGAAGAGCAAAGAAGCCTGCTTGACTTGACAGGGCTGGCAGTCTCCTGTCAATTGAGCACATCTGGCAATAAGCACAGAGGCAATAAACACAGTTCTACTCTTAGAAAGTCACTTTCAGAACTGCACTGAAAGAATCACTTAGCTCCTTAGCATACCTTAGGGCTCAAACTCTGTATTTGTTACTGATTCCAGCAGACTGTCAGATAACGGAGGGACACATAGGCGCCAACTTCCCCATGGGTGTTTGACCCTCGCCCTGTCCCTGCCCACCCCACCCTCGCCCTGCCCCAATATCAGCTCCTTCCCCCAAGTCCCCACCTCCTCTCCCAAGACTGCCACATCCCCACTACTCCCCCTCCCTCCTGGAAAGTCCTAAGTGCCACCAAACAGCTGTTAGGTAGTGGATGGGAAGTGCTGGGAGGGGGAGGAGTGGGAATGCGGTGCTTGGGTGAAAAAGGAGGGGGATGGGGGGACCTTGGCTTCCAGTGGGTGCAGAGCACCCGCTAATTTTTTTCCCATGGATGCTCCAGCTCTGCAGCACCCACAAGGTCGGTGCCTAAGAGGGACAGGTGGATAGCAGGGGTGGCCTGGTCTTGATTTTTGTGGCTAGGTCGGAGTCGTTTTTCAGTCAAGCTTCTTTCCTGTATCTCAGATCTGGTCATCAAAGGTCCTACCAGGCTGACTGGGGTTTCGGGCCCACCTTGCCTCTCAGGAGTTTGCTTCTTTGGTTGGTGTCTCAGGCTGCCTTATCAAGTGTTCCTAGCTCTCTGAGTCTTCATAAATGCTTATGAAAATCCCTTCTCCCTCTCTCTTACTCTGTAGATATTTTATACATTTGCTTGTCTTGGGAAGTTTTGGATACTCTTTTTTTTCCTTAGAATTGTTATAGCCATTTCCAGGCTCCCTTTGGCACCACAGAAAAAGTCTCTCAAGCCAGATTTTCAGAAATCCAGGTGCGCAGCTTCATGTACAACCGTGGTGATTCACATGTGTGTGGTCAGACATGTGGCCAGGTGCACATGCGATCTCTGTTGGTCCACATGCAAATCAGCGTCACAGTGACACATCCAGTTTGCCTCATTCTGTATAAAGTGCAGTGACTGTCATCTCTGTTTATGGCCAAGTTTAAGTTAAGGGAACAGTTATGTGCAGTCTATTTGTCTGCTACTCACTTTGCTTTTTGAATGATGCCAGGGCTATCGCATTGGTGATATTCATCCTCTCTTTGTGCTTTCCTGGTATATTTCTTTGCTTTAAGTTTGAAAGCTCAGATTCTTCAACTGTTGCTTTCTTGTTGTTGTTCTTTTTTTAAGAAACAAACAAACCTTTGAAATAATTATAAATAAGAATTCTTTCAAAGGATGATAGACAGGCAAGCAGTACTTCATGTACAAGAGTCTCTCTATAAAAAATATCAATCCTCGCTAAAGAAAGTCCTCAAAGGAAAATATCACAGAGAGAAGTTAAAGAGGGACAAGATGTTTTTAGCTAACATTTGACAAAAGAAGCAGGCTTTAAGATTTCTTGGCACTTAACAAAATATCCAATAAGAAAAAGACAAAGCATAGTAAGAAGCTTTTGATATTTAGAAAGCAATGACGTATTTGTAAGATCAGCATCTGAATCTAGTTAATCTTTAAAAAAGAGTTATTTTTATTATTAATTATTATTGTTGTTGTTGGTAAGATGAGACAACAGAAGGGCACAGCAGTATTGTATTCAAAGAAGCTATACAACTTTTCATCTTTTCATACAACGATACAAAAGTATAGTAAAAAATGAAGAGTAATATAGTATGCTATTAAAAGCCAATGTATTAACTTTTTAAAAACTGTAATTCAAAGAGGGTTTTTAATAAAATATAAACACTCAATAATGTTTGGAGCTTGGCTGCCAGTGGAGTCAGCACCTATGCCAGGCTTCATGAAATAACTCTGTGGGCCGCATGTGGCCCACGGGCCAAGTGTTTGAGACCCCTGATATAGAGGCTGTAAAAGCCCCACGGTGGCTGGAAGAAAATTCTCCTAGTGCAGCCACTGTGAAGGAAAGCCAGTGGCTACAGCCATTTTGCACATAAACTTCCTCCATTTTACCACCAACCTCACTATTCTTTTTCTGAATGTCTAGGTCATTGTTCTAATTTGACCCAAATGAGTCCAATTTAATTGAAGGTTCTGCTTTTAGGAGAAAAGGTATAGCCTATGAGACATTATAAATCTATTGTTTCCAGGCTGCTAGCCAACCACTTCTAAAACAGCTGTGGCTGTGGAGCATAGGCATGTGCCCGGTGTGTGCCAGGTGTGCCCAGGCACACCCTAATGCAGGGGTGGGCAAGCTTGTCCTGTCTGAGCTCCCGGCCAGGGAGGCTCCCCCCAGCCCCGCCCCCTAACTTCCCCCATTCCCCGGCGCTTCAGCATGCCGCATCCAGGAGCAGCCCTGGACAGTGTTGCCGAGGCGTGGCTCCGGCGGGACCTGCGCTCCTGCCGCTCAGAGCGGTGTGGTAAGGTGGGGCGGGGCTGCTAGCTCTGGCAGGCCGAGCGACAGGAACTCAGGCCGCACTGGAGCCACGCCACTGCAGCGCTGTCCTGGGCCGCTCCTGGATGCGGCACACTGAGGCTCCGGGAGCCGGGGAGGTGGGGGTAAGTGGCATGGTAAGGGGACTGGGGGGTTGGATAAGGAGTAGGGAGTCCCGGGGGCAGTCAGGGGACAGGGAGCAGGGAGGCTTAGATAGGGGGTGGAGTCCTGGGGGGTAGTTAGGGGCAGAGGTCCGGGGGGGGGCAGTCAGTGGACAAGGAGTTGGGGGAAATTGAGGGCTTTGAGGGGGGCAGTCAGGGGGCAGGAAGTGGGAGGGAGTGGATGGGGGTGGGGCTCCCTGAGTGTACACCCTAATGAAATGTGCTGCACACGCCTATGCTGTGGAGAGTGGGGGAGACCAGAACAAGCTTACTGCTTGCCATCTTTAACAACTCAATGAGGTCATGTGGTAGGAGAGGTATCTAAGGCTACCCCCTCTTTTCCTTTCTGCCTTCTCTTGGGTGATAGGATGAAGGAAAGAGGGCAACGAAACAAGGCCCCCCCCTTAAAGGCAAGAAAGCTTTCATTGATAAAATACAGTACAGCCCTTATTATTCTTGTCACAAAAGGTAAGTGGAGGCCAAGCAAAAGACAAAAACTCATATCACAAGTATCTCTAGTTCAGTAGATATGACAGATCTTCACATAAGGAGGGCAGAGTCTGGAGGTAGCAGCCCTTAGCTGGTTCTGACAGCAGCAGGGAAGTGCATAGGGCTTTTAAACCCCTCCACCTCACATGAGCCGGTCTGCTGGTAGTAGCCCTCCAGCTGGCTCCTTAGCGCTACTGTTTCCCAGTGCCCGGGGCCCTGAGGGAAAGGAGCAGCAATAGCAGCCAAGTGCTAAAACCACATCCCAAACTAGGGGACCTAGAGCTCTTGGACAGCTCACCCCACTGACAACATTTCTTGGAGACTGGATGGATCTGCTGCTGTTGCCACAGTCCAAGAGCAGAGTAGCTGCCCGTGATCTTAGAGACCTAAGGAGGGTGGGCGGGAAGGGAAGAGTGGTTCTCCCACCCCTGCCTGCTGTGGGGTTCTTACAGCTTCCTCAGAAGCATTTGGTACTGGACACTGGCTGAGACAGGACACTGCACTGGATGAAACACAGAGCTGATGCAGTCAAGCTGATTAAACATCTAAGCATCCTTCCCACGCCTGTAACAGACTCTCAGGTTGCTGTTAAGTGGTGCCTCCCTACTCTAAGTTTATTAACCTGGTTAGTAATTCAGCTAGAGCAAAGTGGACTCTCATAAAAAGTCACTATTGACGTGTCAAATATTATTATTATTATTGTTTCATCCTAATGGCTTTCTACATATTATTTCTGTTTATCTCTATTCCGTGTGCCTCTCTTTATAATACTCATCTAAATGTCTTAGGAGCAGTGGGATGTTGATGCTGAAGAGTGGAAGCAATTACCCAGTTCCACTACCCACGCATAAGTTACTAATTATAGTCTAGGTTGGAGCAGAAGGAAGCAGTCAGTTACCTTATGAATTTATTTTTATTAATGAGGCAGCGGATAGACATTGGGGTTCCAATTATAGCATGCTGCATCTTGAATGGGTTTGCTTATATCCTAGCCTTGTTGCAGCTAATCACTGCAGCAGCCTTGCAGAGTAGAGTTGTATCCCCCTACACGGCCCCATTCTGAACTGGCTCAGAACTGATTGGCCTGATGTGCAATGGATTTACATATCCCTAAACAGGATGTATGTATTTCTTAAAGACATGTACAGTGAGTCTAGATTTGGCCTTAAGAGATACGTATCCAGTGCAGGAGCAGGGCACAAAGCCATTTGGAGGTGTGGTGGGGAAGAGCTGAGACCTTATGTAAATGAGGCCTTCACTCTTCCAGGAGCCCTCCATGAACTGGTGAGCTCCATGTTCCCACGCATAGAAGAAATGGGATCAAGGATGTGAAAGAGTCTATTTTTTTCAACTGCTCTTTAGTAGTGAGGAAAGGGGTGGGGGTCATCCTTGGGGGTGTGGGTGGTAGGAGCCATTTACAGTTTTCCTGTCACTCTCATAATGGTGTGGTATGGTGCAGTTCTTCAGCCCTGACTGTTCCCTTCCCAGCTGAGAGGCCCCCAGCACCTTCAGAGCTGTCAGCCAGGAAAATTCACTTTTTGCTGTCTATTTAAGATACCCTATGACTACGTGACAGTCAGTCAGGGGAACCCATCCCAATTGTCAAAGGCTTTGAGAGGATCTGTATACATGTGTGCAGGTTGACCTCAGCGCCAAATATCTGGGAGGAGTAGTGCAATGTAATGGACTAAGCCCTTGGAAAGTGTTGAGCAACAATATATAGACACTATATATATATGAGATGTGCCTACAACATTTGGGATCTGTGGAAAGCTCTGTGGCTGATAAGTCCCTCTCCAGAGGCTAGTAGGGTCAGGCTTTGTCCATAATTTTTAAATGGAATGACAAGCGTCAGCGTGGATTGTGGGAGGCAGTGCTCCTCATCTGATTCAGTAAAAAATAAATGAATAGGCAATTCCAACATGTGTGTCCTTTAATATCTAAGTATTTTTAACTAAGTGGAGCCTTTGACTATGATTGAGTCACCCACTAGCACTCCTCACAGATGAAAATGAGAAACAGTGGCCTGAGAACTTTGTGGATATTAAGGTACGTGCTTTTATAAGGTTACCTAGCCTATGCACAGTTAGACAGCAGGATCATAAATAAAATGATTTATTTAAAGTAGAAGGCTCTTTACTGGAATAAGTGTATTAATGCCTCCAGTTCCCCAGTTCAATGCAATCTATATTGCATTGAGAAGTCTCATTTTGTATAGGGGAGATAAGTGTTTCCAAGTTTAGAAAAATGTTACTGGGGGATGTGATAGACAGAAGGTTGAGAACCTCTGCTGTAGCCAGACACATGTTACTTGGCTCCATACAGGTGTAACTGCATAAAATTTAATGGCCTACGGTCAGACTAGATGATCTAGTGGTCCCTTCTGGCCATAAGTTCTATGACTCTACGAAGCACTGCAGCTATATTTTGTATGTAGCTTGTACACATTAAGCAGCAGTTTCTTTGTGAACAGAACCCTTAATAAAATGCCAGATTTTAAGGTATTTGGAAGAAAGAGCAGAGCTAATTTTAAAAAAGCAGCCAGGAGCGTCTAGCATTCATATTATTCTTTTCTGAGAGGAAAGAGAAAAAAATGCACAGAATTCCTGGCTTTCAAACAGACAGTTTTTCTTAGCTGATCAGATAACAACGGTTCTGAGGCATACTTACTTGCAATTGCAAAAGTAAAATGCAGGCTTCAGTTTTTACATGCAGCATATACTACTCTGTCAAGACTAGATCCAGCCATTCAATCTTATTAAACGTTCTCCAGTCTATGAATAGCGGCTATTGTTCAGTTAGAAATGAGCTGCTGCTACAGCTGCTAAATAAGCTATGAATTCTTCTTGGGTTAGACTGATGTAACTTGGATGAGGGCTTTCACTGAAAGATGAAACATAGGAGTAGACTTGCCACATTCTGGTATAATTGGCTTAAATCCCAGGCGCCAAGCCTTCGAAGCACCGAAGTGACACACCTGCACAAAACGGTTCTCTCTGTCTGTTTGATGTTGGCTGCTTTGGAATCTGGTACGAATTCACTTTCACTGTAGATCACAAAAGTGTACCTCCTAGAAGACACAGAACTTTTTCCCCAGGAGAGGGGGACTGTATCTGCATTCTAAAGGCAGGTGTTACATGGTGTGTTAACAAGAGGTAGTAAGCACTGCAGATCCAGGGTTAGGTAACAACATGAATATGGTTCCAGGTAGATACAAATGCCGAGGAGAGACTCCTCCCTGCCTTGTGACCTATAAGAAACATTGGAACACTATGCAAGTTTTTTTATCTTGCTTACATGAGTATGCAAGGGTGACCAGATGTCCTGATTTTATAGGGACAGTCCCGATTTTGGGAGCTTTTTTTATATAGGAACCTATTACCCTTCCCCCCACACCCCTTCCCCAGATTCTTCACACTTGCTATCTGGTCACCCTATAGGCAACAATTCTTTTCCTAAGAATTGATTCAGTTACAGAGATTGGGCATTGAGAGAACTTTACTAGTGACATGCTCAGCTTCTCAAAAAAATCTGGACCACAATTCAGAATATAGCATTTCTTCCAGAATGTAACTACCTATACATTCAATTACACAGAACTTGTAAAACTCTCTCTAACATCATCTGGTTGCTCTCAATAATGTTATAATACCCATTTCATAAGAACAAAGAGGTACTTCTAATTCTCACGATTGCTCTGATGTTCCTGTAGAAGATACTGAGATAAGGATCCTGTTTTATTTAAATTGCTAACTCTTATTTTCTGTGGGTGGGGCCCATTGCCTTCTATGATTCAGTAAGAACTACTCATCATCAGCTAAGATTATTGACTCCAGCCCTGTGTTTAACCACTTGCTATGTTACTCAGGAGAAACTAAAGCCTGGTTTCACTCCTAGATTCCATAAATTTCCTGGATACAGATGGTTTTCTGGGAATATAAATTGCTACCCCTGAGCCTTTTAATACAGGGTGCAAGCAAAACTGTTGCAGAATTGGAAATATGAAAATGTTGCTCCATTATTCCTAATCCTTTTTTGGGGAAGAAAGAAAGTCCCTGTTGATGACCTACTCAGACCTTCCAAACCCCTGTAGAAGGTGGATCTTCAAACCATGCAAAATTTATACTAGAGCCCTAGTCCTACAAAACATGCTTCACTTTAAGCCTGTGAGTAATCGCATTACTTCAACAATATTACTCATTGCTTAATTTAGGCACATACATAACTGTTGGCAGGATCAGGTCCTAAGATTGTTGAATAGGATGGAGTAAATTACCACATAGTCCATCAGACAAAAGCAGCAGTGACAAAGAACACATGATATACAAGAGCTGATGAACACACCAGCATTAGGACAAAGACAACTGAGGTCAGAGAGGCTACTTTCCTGTGGACAGCCTGAAGAGATGAAGATAGAAAACCAGATGACAATTTATAGCCAAGGGATTGGTCTCATTTTAAAACTTTGACTCTCAAACATTTTCTTTGTGCTGTTTAGGAGGATGCAATAGCATAGTGATGGGGGAACATGAAAAGGGATTGGAGTTCAGAGTTAGTCTGGGTAATCAGGCAGAATGAAGACTTAGCTTTCAACTCAGATTGCAAACTCTTTGGGGCAGGGACCATCTCTTTTTAATGCAATTGTACAAGGCCTAGCACAATCTGATCCATTATTTGCCCCCTTAGGTGCTATGACAAGAAATAAAAAACACTATAATATGGATGCTTATTCAAATTACCGTGCTTACAAAACAGGGCTGGAAACATCACAAGAACAGGTTTGCACACGAAACTTCTGGCGTGTATCTGGTAGTATCATGACTAAAGCCAAGATTTTGTCATGCTTATTTTTAGTAAAAGTCACAGGTCATGGGCCATAAACAAATATTAATGGAAGTCCATGACCTGTCCATGACTTTTGGTGCTGCAGCTCCATGGTTTCTCCCGCCACCATGGTGGCTGGTTTCCCCTCTGGTGCAGGGCCCCCCTTCTACCCACAGCAACTGGGAGATGCAGGGTGACCATATTTCCCAGCGAGAAAACAGGACAGCCCCAGCCGCTTGCCTGAGGTGATCCTCTTCCCCCCGTGCTAGGCTGTCGCCCATCACTGCAACCCTGAGGAGGGCCCCCTCGGGAGTCTGTCATCTGTCCCTGGAACTTTGCAGGGGGGCCCCTGTCGCCTGTCACTGGAACCCTGCCAGGGCCCCGCTGCCTGCCAGCTCCAGAGTCCAGCAGCCCCAGGGCTGAAGTGGAGAATGTCAGGAAAGTCTCCAGAAGTCAGGGATTCTGTGTCTTCCATGACCTCTATGACATAAATTTAGCCTTAATCATGAGAACATTTAGTCTCACAGTATCATGAGTGGAAGGATGATCCAGTGGTTTGGGCACTTGGAAGACCTGGTTTCAATGCCCTGCTCCAAGACTATCAGAGACGCAACCACATGAATAAAAGGGAGGGAACCAAGAGTGAAAATACACAAGATGTGCAACTACCCTGAGGGGGAGATTAACAAGAAATGTTGGGGAATATGTTCACGCATGCACCCAGCTGTTTAATATTTCTATTCCCATGTGGTCTAAAAGAGAGGGAAAACTGTCTGAGGCACAAAACCAGACAGTTGCATAAAGAACTAGGATAGATTTAAAGGGAGAGGTGCCAGGCCCTGGATTCTTGTCCTACTCTCAAGAATCTAGGTCTATGCTGTGATAAAAAAACACATGGCACTGAGTCTCTGAGCCTTGGTCAGCTGACTCAGGTTTGCAGGGCTTGGGCTGAGGGGCTAAATATTGCAGTGTCGACATTCTGGCTTGAGCTGGAACTTGTGAGGAGGGATGGGGTCTCAGAGCCGCAACTGCCTCCTGCTCCCCTAGCATCTATACTGGATCGAAGGCACAACTGACAACTCCTAGCTATAGGGTTGTCTTTTTTGGCTGCTCTCCCAAGATTCCAGCATGGACTTCAGGCTTATCAGCTGGCTGCCTCTCACCACAGAATGTGCAGCTCAAGACTTATGCAAATCATTTAAAGAGCCAACACACGTTCTCATTTATTATCCAGAAAATGCTCCTTTATCAGGCTAAACTGAAAGTACATAGTTCTCCAACACTTCCACACCACGAATGGGTTTATTGAATAATAAGAATAAAAAAAGCCAGGGAAACAGGAAAGACAAAATGATTAATGGGTGCCATTCCAAAATACTGCACAGTATAGAGAGATGGATGTTAAAATGACCTGTGATATGTATGATGTTAGCGAGTTATCAGCCACTTCCACAGATGGAGCTTTCTGAAAATTCTGACTTTTTTCAATCTCAAAAAGCTTGCTGATCTTCAGAGGCTGGAGCCTTTTCCAGTGTAAATCAGCGTAGCTCCACTGGTTTCAGTAAAGCTAATCTGCTTTATATCAGCTGAGGATCAGGGTCCATGAGCTTTCTGAGTTTGTTCAAGAATCTGACCAGTTTATTTCATGAATCTTCTGCTACAGGCCTGTTGACTGCTAGAGGTGATCCTGAAACAAAAACATTAGATTGCAAATGAGCCAAAAGGATTGTGAAAATTTGGACCCACCTCCAAACTTTGTGACTTAATTGTAGTTTACATCTACCCCTACAGCTCAGCAGCACTGGAGCCAACAAAGAGGCTTGATCCGGTGATGTCAGAGGTCAGAAAGAGACATATGAAAGAGGCACCCATGCAACAGAGCAGATAGGAAAATACATAGAAAGATCCTAAGAGAGGAAGAGTAAAAAACCAATGCATGTTGAAAAAAAGCATTGCCAATACATTTGGTGCTCAAGGTCATTGAAGAGGTCAGGGGAGCCTCTGAAGGATAGTATGTTAGTGCCAGATATGATAGGCATATTGAGAAATTTGAATTAATTCTTCTCTCACTGTTCATGGGGGATAATGAAAGCAGAGGCCAGAGACAGAAACACACTTTTGAGGTGGAGTTAAAGAAATAATGAAGGAACACGGGATCATGCCAGAATAGGTGAAAAAGGAATTCCACATAGTGAAGAATGTTAAGGCATGAGGACAAGATAGCAATTCTGTCCCAGAATACCAGTGCATGTGATATGAAATAAGGGGAAAACTTGTAGCAGAGAAGGACAATGAAATGCTGCATGGAAACTAGGGACAAAGCACAGTTCTGCAATAAATTAGTGTTATGCTCATGTTTGACAAGGATCCTGGAAATTCCACAGACCATGGGACTGATTCACCATGGTGTTTCTTCTGTTTTATGCTAGGGTCATTCAATGGACCAGGCAGTGATGAATAAGGCTCCTTGAGCTCAGAAGTTTGGAGGCTACAATCTAATAAGACTGGATGGAAGCCAAAGAAAGAAATGCAGTTAGATTCAAAATAAGCTGCATGGATTTATAAAAGAAAATCATGCTGAACACATGAAGAGGGCAACTTGAAGAGCTGAGACGTGGTTGCTGTGGGTGTAATTTACCTGACCTTCAATATGGCATGTACGAATATGTTATATTTGCATTTTTATAGTTACTTTTCAGCCACACGCTATAGCAAAACACTTTGTAAACACTGCACGAATCACACAACAGCTGCATCTGTGACAAGTGAACAATTGCTGGGGACAAGCTGTTTGAATAGAATACTAGTTTGGACACAAGACACCGGTGCTTCTAAAGGAGTCAGTATGGTCTAGTGAATTGGGCAAAGGACTGTATATTAACATAGTATTCAAAGACCTCAATTAGAGCTGGTCAAAAAAACGTTCATCATAAACTTTTTTCATTGACAAATGGACTGTTTTCAACTAGGAGATTTTTTTTTTTTAAGAAAGAAAAATTGTTGGACAACTTTCAGGCTCAGGTTGGAGCGCAAACTTTGGGATCCACCCTCCCGCCCCTCCCCCCCCTCAAGCCCGAATATCCTCATTGCAATTTTGGAACGCTGTACCCCAAGCCCTGTGAGTCCGAGATACCTACCACAGGTGTTTAATTGCTGTGTAGACGTACCCTAAGAGGCTATTTTCAGTTCCCTAGCTAGTGTGATTTTCCAAATGTGGTGTTTATTGCAAAAAGGTACTCCATAAAAATCTGTCCTTTCAAGTTCATTTAAAGGCTGCTTACGAATTATGTGAGAGGAGACACCATGACAATTGCATTAGGACTAAGGTGACCATATTTCCTTATGCTGACTATGGGACACCTGGTTAAATTACTCATAATCAAATGAGTTCAACAGTAAGCAATCATAACTATGCAGTACAAACATTCAAATTAACATCAAGTTTATTGAGCCCCCATTAAAAAGAAATACTGCATAGTTGGATTCTTTTTATTTACCTTCTTATCTTTAAGGCTTTAGGGTTCACACAGGGAGGGATGTGTGTGTCATCTCTACCCCTACCCACGGAGAGAGGTCGCACACTCTCTCGTACACCTCTCTCACACGGGGTGGGGAGCCCAACCAACCCGCCCCTCCCTGCCCCTTTGCGTTCTGCCCTCCATACTTGGCTGGCCCCGGGATGGACCCAACTCTCCTGGTACCTGGCACTGTGTCTTCCTGAGGCAACATGTGGGGTGGGGACATGTGGGGTCACATCCCCCCCACCCGGTTCCTGCCAGGATCCAAACCAGAATGTGGCCAGCAGCAGCCTTTAGGCACCGTGTGGGAGGGAAAGGATGGGTAGGAAGGAGTTACGCCCTAAGGCTGTATTGTACACCAGGCCCAGGGAACTGCCTGCAGGAAACCTGGCCAGAGACATGGCTCAACAGAACCGGGGTGAGGGGAAGAGGGGGGTGAAGATGGTGCTAAGCCCCTGCCCAGGGGCTACTGTGGAGCATGAACAGGATGGAAATAGCTCCTCCCCAATTTTACAGCTTGGTTGAGGGGCAGAAAGGCTTCCCTGTGCTAGAGCCGTGTGGGGCTTTGGCATATGCAGGGCCTGGCACCTCCTGGCCAGGGCCCCAGGCAAGAAGTTCATGGGCTTTCCTGGAGCACTGGTCCCGCCAGAGGTAGCGGGGAAGGAAGGAGTCTGTGGCTGCTGGTGAGCTGAGCACGCCGCGCAGGGTCTGATTCTCGGCACAGCGCTGAGAGAGGGGAAGAGCAGTGGGGCTGAGCGGGTGAAAGGGCAAAGCAGGGGAGGACAGAGGGAGAGGGAGCATGTAAAGGGCCGATGGGTCAGCAGTGGAGATGACTCATAAGCGACCACTGCCCGGTGCCTGCCTGCACTTACCAACCACCGCAGCTCACAGCAGGCAGCCAGTGCCGCCCAGAAACGGGACAGAGGGAAGGGCCCTGCTGGCTGAGAGCCGGCACACGGGGGGGCTGTGCTGACAGACCAGCAGGGGGAGTGGCCACCCCCACACGCTGCATCTTAGCTCTGCCACTTGCCTTGCACACCCATCCCAACACTGGCCACTGGACCCCTCCTCCATCCACTGCTGGTGGGCAGGAGGCTGGGGAGCAGGGATCTGGTCAGCAGCAAGACTCGCTAGGCACCAAAATACTGGAAGGAGGTGCTGGGCTGGGGGAGGGGAGGGAGACAGAAAACACGGGACAATTAGCCCTTTTTAAAGAAAAAGTCATGATACCTGCAGGAGGGCTTAAATATGGGACTGTCCCTTTAAAAACAGGACAGCTGGTCACCCTAATTAGGAATTGTCATTTGCTGAAAGAATATACAACTATGTAACTGAATGAGATCGTTAAACTTTTCAGAAGGGCCCTCAAACCAAATGCAGGCTGAAATTCGTCTGTTGAAGAAGTTGGTGATACTGAGCTGTCCATTAAATGAATATTTATCAGTCACGTACTTGATTTTCCAAAGACACTGATGAGAATTTTGTGTTTGTTCGATTTCATTTTTCCCCTGGGTTCTTCATAACTTGTGTCCATTAGTTTAGATTTAAGTCAGTGCTGGATATAAAGACTCTCAGAAGCTTTGCTATTGGGAATAATTTAAAAAAATCAACTTCAGACCAGCCTCTTCTTCAAATAGCCTCTGTGTTATTTCTAAAAAGATTTACTACACGAAATGGCTGTGAGACGTGCTACTAAGGGCCTCATTCTGATCCCGTAGTGGTGTAAATTCAGAGGAATTCCACTGGAGACAGTGGCGTTACATCATAGGAAGTGAGACCAGAACCAGCCCCTAATGTGCTACACTGCACTTTCTCTATCAGTTCCCCTCTTCAGGCAATTTGATCAAGAGAAATAACACCATCAGTTGAAGACATGTAGGTCTAGCTTCTGCTCACAATTAGCTGGTTTTCATTAGAGGAAACCAAGACATCCTAGCTGATGGCAAGCTAGAGAATTGGTATGCAGCAGTCTATAAACTTATCTGTCTGTAGGTAGCCCACATCAATCTTAAATATATATCTCCTGCAAGACTTATCTCATCTTATCCAATTTTAGAAACAACTTAATAAAGCACATTTATCACCTCTTCTCCATATAGAAGATAGACTAGCTCTGTCTTTATTTGGCTCTTAAATACAGCTTAACCTTGATACTCTCCCCCTAAATAGCCATGTCCCCATCAATCTTCTTATAAAGGGCAAGCCACTTTCTTCTTTTTCATTTCGTGAGGCTAGCTTTCTGGCCTGTATTCATGTCTGTATCTCAAAATGGTAGTCAGTTTAGATTGTAACTAATCTGATACTATTCATACTTAAAAATGGCTGCAAAAGGGATCCTGTTTCTTCCATGTGTCCGTATTATGCACAGTGATGCAATGAATGGGTTTCCAAATTTATGTAATGGCATTTACTCACCAGCAGGCCAAAGAATATTGTTGCTCCTTTGGCTCGAGCAGTTAGCTAGTTATTCAAGGCCTTGCAGGTTGTTTCTATGAGGAGGAGAATATAGTGATATGATTGAGGTATATTCTTTGGTACAAGCTTGTTTAATTATGAAAATTGCATAATAAAGCCTATTTCTCTGATTGCAGTAGACCCAAACAACAGCAGAAAATGTCCTTGGTCAGAAACCCCAAAACTGCCACTCTAGCAAAGTCTGTGCCAAAGTAGCCCTGCCTCTCTGTGTCACACTCAACTTATTCTCTGGTTGTCTCTGCCTCCAATGCGCACAGTCAGCGAACCGCTATACTAGTTCCTGCATTTGCAACCAGGGAAATCCCTTACTGAACAGATAAGCTTTGATCTTTCATGCAGCCTAGTGCAGGTCCCTACATTGTTTGCTACTGACTTCACGACATGAAGGAACTCAGCTGATCTTTCTGTGAGTCTGAAGGAGGGTGCTTGGCACACCCACTGGCTTTCATAGAATCATAGACGATCAGGGTTAGAAGAGACCTCAGAAGATCATCTAGTCCAACCTCCTGCTCAAAGCAGGACCAACACCAACTAAATCATCCCAGCCAGAACTTTGCCAAGCTGGGCCTTAAAAAAACCTCTAAGGATGGAGATTCCCTAGGTAACCCATATCAAAAGCTTTGACCATATCAAAAGTTTTCCTAAAGCCAAGATATATCCCATCCATTGAGCCAGGTATCTCATCATCGAAGGCAATAAGGCATAGTCAGGCATGATTTGCCCTTGCTGAATCCATGCTGAGTGTTCCTGATTACCTTCCTCTCCTCCAAGTGCTTCAAAATGGAGTTCTTGAGGCCCTGCTCCATGATTTTTCCAGGGACTGAGGTGAGGCTGACTAGTCTGTAATTCCCTGGATTTTCCTTCTTCCCTTTTTTAAAGATGGGCGCTACATTTTCCTTTTTCCAGTCATCCAAGACCTCTTCTGATCAGCACGAATTTTCGAAGATATTGACCAATGGTTCTGCAATCACATCAACCAAATGCCTCAGCATCCTCGGATGCATTAGATCTGTCCCCTTAACCTGTTCTTTCACCACCAAGGGCTGCTCACCTCCTCCCCCTACTGTGCTGCCCAGAGCAGCAGTCTAGGAGCTGACCTTGTCTGTGAAGACCGGGGTAAAAAAAAAAAAGAAAAAAGCATTACATAGTTCATCTTTTCCCACACCATCTGTCACTAGGTTTCCTCCCTGATTCAGTAAGGGTCCCACTCTTTCCCTGACCTTCTTGTTGCTAACATACCTGTAGAAACCCTTCTTGTTACCCTTTTCTGAGGTCTGTGATGGTCTCCTTGGCCGTGAGCTTAGTGGAAGTCATACTGCTCAGTTTGGCCTTGCTGCACACCATAGGTATGTTTCAATTCAATAAGCATTTATGGCTTGCAGTGGAGAATGCTGTTCTCTGTAGCCCTAATTCTGTGACTCAAGTAGGGCCGTCCACAAACGCAATCGCTGTAAAGATACCATACCCTGATCTCCTCAGGAGCAGAGAGGAAGTGGGGTCTGGCATGTAGAGAGAAAATGCTGCATCCCGTGGGGCGATCTGGGAAGAATTCTGCTTCCCAGAGTTCTTCTGGGATGGTGCAGGTTCACATTGTCTGCCTGCCTTTTTCATGCAGATGAAACAAACGAGATCTTCACATCAGCAAAGTGTTCTATGTAACTAGGATGCTTGGTATGGGGGAAAAAAATCTATTTAACTGGAAGATTATATTAATCAATTGTTCTGGTGTGAGGATCAAATGACTATTAAAAATTCATCATGCTATATGCTTATACTCCATATAGACAAAGAACAATTTTCCTTATAAACGCTGTTCTCATTTTTAATTGCACCAGGCTGACACTGCCAAGTAACAGCCTTTTAAAATATATCATGTTGTTTTAGCTTCCCCTCACCTTCTTCATCAGAATTTTTAAAACCTACACTTGGGTTAACTCTTCCACACAGGTAGTCAGATGATGAAGCCAATTTAAAGACACCTCTTAGATTTATATGGGTCTGAACTCTTTCCCTGCTAACGTTACTTGTTTGTGTGGAATAGTGGTACAAATTTGGGGGGGCGCAAAGCATGTTTGCATTAGGCACAGCAATAGGCCTGCTGAGTCAATAGATGGTACAGTATCGCCAGCCGTGAGGGTTCAAACGCCATGATTCAGGCCCCCCTCATCTCACGAGACTTTTTCAAAAATAATCATTGTCTGGGGTCTTCTTCTTTTTGAGCCTTAAGGGCTCGGATTGCTAGTTTTTCTGCACAACCAAGACTAGTTTAAATGAAAGCTGACTCTCACGAATTAACAGGGTTGCAGGCGCTAGAGCCTTAATAGAAAACACCTAATACTGCAAGACTTGCAATAAAACTGTGAGCGGTGGCACCAATTCTGGCCTCCTGGTCACTCTGGCTGGTCCAGTAATCCTCATTCGGCTCTGTGCTTTTGATGATGATTGATGATGATCACTGCTGGAACTTCCCCTGCACCTGTCATTTTTAGTTTACCTCTTGGTAAGTGCAAAATTCCAGAGTGGATTTACCCTTTCCACATATCTGAGCTGATTCTTCTCTGGATTGACACTTGTGTTGCAGCTTTTTGTGTCTCTATTTGAATTTAGAGAAAGCGTTTAAGGCCAGAAGGGGCCACCAGATCATCGAATCTGACCTCCTGTATATCACAGGCCACTAAACCCCATTTAATTACCCCTGTATTGAGCACAATAACCTGGTTTAGACTAAGGTATCACAGCCGCCAGCAGACTAAACTATTGTGTGCCACTGGCAGAGAACAGGAGGGACCAAGGTGTATCAGCCTCCAAGACGCCTGCAATGGCAGAAGATTGAGTTGGTGAGAAATACCCACATGCCAACACTACACTAAGAAAGCGAAAGTGACAGAGAGAGAAATTCAAACCCATTTTTTTACAAGATGTCTCCTGGCAATTCCTTGGCACTGCTCCAGACACCACAACAACTGAGCTAGAAGAGTCAGAGCAGCTGCTCCAAGTCCCTGCCATCCACCCCTCCCCCGCCCACTTCCCTCTTCCTTTTGGTTTAGGGCTATCAAGAATGTTTGCTGTTAGGCTATTTCAGAATCATTTTTGTTTTGAGTTCACTATTTCATTGCCTCGGTCTTGAGCACACCCGGCCCTCTGAATAGTTTCTCTGCAGGTGGCTGTTTATTAAGATGGTATCACATTTTAGAAAAGCCAGAACATTGGTGCAGTCAAATAACTAACCTAAGCAAGATTATGGGGCAACTCCTCAGCTGGAGTAAACCAGTGGCAGCTCTCGCAAGCATTTTTCTACATGCCATGTGAATCAGCCTCTCTCTTCTGCAGTACCACCAGGGTGGGTTTCACATGGGGTCAGAGAGAGCCTCCAAATTACACCTCAGTTTACAAGATGTTGTAAATGGAGATATAAATTCTAAACTCAGCTCTTTCACAGCCTGCTATTTATATTTCTATGCAGCTCATAGGCCTAACTACTGAGTATGGCCTTCATACACTTGCATATCATTACCTCAGATTACAAATAAATTGACTGAAAAGTTACATAAAGTCTGGGACTAGAACCAGTGTATCTCATGTGACAAACACAAGATGCAGCCATACTGTCTTTCATAATGGATGAGCCAAGTCTACTGATCGGTCCATTAGATTGTACCCCCATCCTGAGTTAGAAATAGAATCCAGGAGTTCTGATCGCCATCAGTCCACCACATGCTAACAAATAGTTCCGGAAAGTGTGTGTCCGGTTCCCCTCTCCTGGCTGGTCTAAATAAAAGACAACACTTTACTGAACTGGTAGAAGGCTGTGAAGATCAAGGGTTCAATGGATTTTTGTTTTTTCCAGTTTTCTTTTTAAACAATGGGTTTATTTCATTCACACAATAAGAAAACATCCTTTTTTTAAAAAAAAAATTTTTTTTAAATAAAACAGGTTTTATTGTTGACAGCACTGTCAGTTATTGTATGGCATGCAACAAACCACAGCTGTCTCACATTTCAGTTATTTTTCACACATTCCTGTTTCTGTCATATTCATAGATTTGAGGGTTGACAGGACTGATTGGTGTGGCCCTGCTTGGACAGTGGAGCGGTGCTGATTTACGTCAGCTTCGATCAGGTGTAAATAATTCCTCAGGGTGGAAGGACATAGAGAATCAGGCCCAAAGGCAGCTCTATTGAACCACCATGCAGGTTACACAAAGCTATTTCAAATAAGCCATACTGGTGAAGATAGTCAGAGAGAGAATGCAGCTCTAGGGTCAGGGACCAGAGTCTGTTCTTAGTGTAAATCCAGAGTAACTCCAGTGACGTTAATGGGTCAGATTCTTACATGTGCTGCACCACCAGTGGAATTTGACTTGTCTGATGCACTGCCAGGTTCTCTTTGCTTGTGGCTGCCTCTGTCCCATTCACCCGCAAAATTCCTGGGTCTCTGCTCACATTACAGTTTTGTTTGGATTTGATGGCACAATCATGCACCCTATGCTTTTTCCTATTAGAAGACATTTTTGAGTGTCTTCCTCACTTGCACGCTTGTTTACTCCAAAGAGCCTGTCTTCTTTTAAGCAAGCAAAGAGGAACTTTGACTGGGCTACCCAGTTGTGACATTGGAAAGATGGAATAAACCCCAGTCCTCATATCATAGGTGGGAAATGGTAGGGAGAGCAGGGGAGAGAAAGGAATGCCCATTAGAAGACTGTGTGGCTCATAGACAGGAGCAGGGAGCAAAGGCAAACTTCATTTAACAAGCTGAATGAAAGGATAGTAGACAAATCAAAGACTCCCCTCCCCGTCTCTTTAAAGACGGCTTAGCAGTGTCCCTTCCAGCAGAGATGAGGATGATATTGTCTTCTGCATTCCAGTGGGAGCAATAATTCACTCGTGCATTGTTCTTATGACAAAGACGGAATGAGGGTGAGAAATGGCACAACATGAATCTAATCCTATGACGAACATAGTAGTAATAATGGATTGGGTTATAGAGGCAACACGGCGTTATTACAGTTCCCATGCAGCACTGTTCAGTGCTAGACTCTCAGGATTTCCCTTGGAGGCTGGCTTTCAGTGAGAGAATAGAAGCCATCAAAGTATTTAGCAGAGAATGTACAAGCTTCTGCTTCCTGATTATATGCCCCCCCACCCACACACACACCCAAAACCAAACCAAACCAAAAGCCAGCTATTTTACTCAGTCAGATGCTACATACCTACAGGGATCCTTAACAATCCTCATTCTGCCTCTCAAGTGGGTCAACGGGGTGCATTTGCAAAATGCTGTCATATTTTGTTTCTTAGAAGGAGGAGAAAGCCACCATTTACTTACTAATTAAAGATCTAAAACACTGGTGCATCTGCTGGGTTAAGCGGCATGCTGGATAAACACAGAAATGTATTAGAGCCTAGAAAGAAATGCACAGAATTCACCACATATAATAGCATACGTGGCACTCACAGAAATGATAAATGCACATAAGCATGACGCTGCTTGACAGAGAGGGCCAGATGCTCAACTGGTATAAATGGGTGTAACTCCTCTGAAGTCAACAGAGCCACACTGCTTTACATCAATGGGGGCTATTTTGGTTTTGCCTCTAAAAGAATAACCCAGCTTCCTTGGGTTCTGGCTTCTGAGTGCTGTCTACACATGAATTCCTAAAGTCACTGTCTGCCCAGTGTACCGCTGTCCTGAAACAACTGTGCATCAACCAAATCATAGGTGCCCAGGTATTTTTCTACATAATTTACCATAGCTCCCTGCAGAAAGATGGAAATAGGTAAGGCTTCAGAGACTCAGGTTTCCTGATCATCAAAGAGCTACATAAACCACGACATTTCTATGCCTACTACCGGCAAGCAATTATGTTACTGCAAAACTGATGTGTCTCAGCTAGGGTTAATGGCTTCTAGAAGGTTAGACCTAAACTCTGGCCTACTCCAGGTAGGTGGGCAAAGCTGGAGGAGGGCACAAGTCTTCTCCCTCCACTCCCTTTTACCTGTGTGCATGGGCAAAAGACAGTCACAGTCCAACCTCTCACCTAAGGGCAAGCATCATGTGAGGAGCTGCTGTTGACCCCTCTAAGGGGGCCACAAGGAGGCTGAGCTATAACCTCACTGCCACTCCTAAAGTTGGAGAACACTTGCTGCACAGCGCTGTGCATCCTGAGTTATAGCATCTCCTTGTGTTCCCATGTGGCACAGGGCATATAAGACACAATCCAGCCCTTGAAAGCAAATGACCCAGAAGACTCCCTAATTTAGATTGCCCAGGCCAGGCCTGGGACAAAGATTTGTGTATAACCATGAATTCTAACTAGAGGGGAAATGCGTTGCAGAAACAATGAAAGCACTGATTCATTCACACTGGTTCCCGCATAGGTTACAGTGCATGGGCCAAAACATGTTAGAGATGTGGGTCTTCTGGAGTCACACTGGCTCACATGTTTTGGGACTGTCCCATGGTACAATCTCTTTGGCTAGAAGTAGGCAGGAGGATTAATGTGACAAGGGAGACCTCTTTAAAAATTACTTCTCAGAACTGTGTTTTGGGCCATCTTCCATCACCTTGGAAACTTTAAGACGCTTGGTTCTCTAGAAGAGTACTTGTAGCCAAATGACTTCTACAGAAGTGAAGACTGGCTCCAAGGATAGAAGCCTGACCCAGCAACTTGGCTGACTTGGCAGCTAAAGAGCAGGGACCATTTTGGAGAAAAGCACCCTCAGAAAAATTTGAAAAGGTTTGGTCTAACCTTCTAGAAGCCATTAATTAATTCCTAGTGGATGGAAACTTGTTTCCCCTCGCTGATCCCTATTTCCTTTCCCTCCCTTCCTATTCTTTTACTTTTTTGTTCTTTTGTCTTTTTTTTCTGTTCTCCCCTAATTTTTGTGACAATAATTCAATGAGATATAAATACGTTTTAAAAGAGCCAGAAAACATAGAAGCTACATTTTAAACTGTAATGTGGACTTAGGCACGTTGTGCACAATGGTCAGGCCTGTGTTGTGGTAGGAGCTTAGCTCAGCATCTTCACACCTGAAGGTCTAAAGTGTGATGCCACAATTCATATTTAGGCACTTAAATCAAAGCAGCTTGATTGTCAGAAAACTCTCAAAAAAACCACTGAAGTCAATGAGCCCCGCGCAACACATTCGAAAATCAGACCACTCTAATTTAGGGTGCCTAAAAATGTATGGATTTCCTTTGAAAGTGATTAACATCCTCAAAGATATGTATGCTGACAACAAGTGCTGTGTACGTCATGAAGGACAGCAAAGCGAGTGGTTCCATGTGAGGACGGGAGTCAGACAAGGGTGCGTTATCTCGCCCATCCTATCCCTTGTGGTCATAGACTGGGTGATGCGGAGAGCCACCGAAGACCGACCAAGAGGGCTCATATGGGGACTGTCTGGCCAGATTGAAGATTGTGACTTTGCGGATGACATTGCTCTGCTCTCAAATTCTCAAACGGACCTCCAAGAGAAGACTGATAGGGTAGATAGAGTGGCTAGATGCATGGGGCTCAAGATCCATGCTGGTAAGAGCAAGATAACGAAAGCAAAAACAGCAAGCTCGGTGAAGACAGTCCTATATGACGTGGAATTAGAAGAGGTGAATAATTTCAAATATCTTGGTAGTTACATATCAGCTGATGGTAATATTGCGAAAGAGATATCCACCAGAATTAGTCTTGCAGCAAATGCTTTCAACAGACTTCAAGACATCTGGAAGTCATCAATCTTGCAAACTAAAACTAAAGTAAAGATCTACAGGTCGAATGTCCGCTCTGTATTGCTCTGTGCGGCGGAAATGTGGAGGACCAACAAGAAGATAAAAGGTCGACTTCGGGGTTTTGAAGGAAGGTGTCTTAGGCGCATCCTTAACATACACTGGCCACAACGTGTCACCAAAAGAGAAGTGAACTGACTAACAGGCATTAACAACATAGTGGATGAGGTGAAACAACGAAGATGGAGATGGCTGGGGCACATGTTGAGAATGGATACTACCAGACATCCTCACACTGCTCTAAGATGGATACCACAGGGAAAAAGAAAGAGAGGCAGACTGCTGGGAACGTGGCGAAGAACTATCGAAGGCAAAATGAAAAATATGGGAAAGACCTGGGATGAAATCTACTGGGTAGCCCAAGATCGAGTCGAATGGAGAAGAATGGTTGGCGCCTTATGCTCCACTAGGAGCGAAGAGGGCTAACTAACTAAATTTAGGAATGAAAATCTGAACACTTCGGCCCTTTGTATTTGCATTTCCTGACTCTTTACATTTTAACTGTGCAACCTTAATGCTATATTAATATGGGCCTTTTTGCATTTAATTGTTCTTGGCATTTTTATGCTATTTACACAGTACAACTTAGGTTTTGCATTCACATGCTTTTAGTGCCTCATTTACCTCTACTTTCATTCCTTCACAACAAGCCTAACTGCAAAACCCCACAGACACAAAAAGGCAATAAGTGTGTTGGAAATGCACGCAAAGATGGACAGACACAGGCTCAGAAAAAAATGCCTGAATACATGAGACTGAGAGCTGAGGGTCTTCCATTGAAAATACCCTCTGACCAGCCCACCTCTTCTTCCCACCTTTGCTCCTGGGCCATTTACAGCAGGTAAAATCTATGTGGTCCAGCATCATACAGGGTCTGTAAAGGGCAAGTGGCCCCTGAAAGAAGAAGGCCAGTAGATAGGGTTGCTACCTTTCTAATGGTTGGTAACTGGGCCCCCCCAAAGCCCTGCCTCCTGCCCCGGCTCTTCTTCCAAACCCCCACCCCTGTTCCACCTTTTCCCTCAAGGCCCATTTCCTCTTCCCCAGGCCCCATTCCTTTCTCTGCCTCTTTCCCCACAAAGCTCCACCCCGCCCCGAGTTGCCATGAGCCGCTGAGCACCCGCACCCTGGAAGCGGCGGTTGCTGCTGCTGCTGTGCTGCCTCCTTCCTTCCACTTCAGGTTACCACAGTTAAAAAGAAACTGACATCAGGGCTTGTCAAATGGCACCCAGACATGCAAGCTGAAACCTGGACTGTCCAGGTGAAAACCAGATGGGTGGCAACTCTAGCAGCAGAGCTTGGTGTACGCAGGCTTATTCTATCTCACCTCACTACCTCAGAGGGGGTGGCTAGAGGAGGATTGGAATTGGCCAGGGCTTCTCTAACTTATGCTGGCAGCCACACTGGGACCTAGGAGGTGCAAAAGTTGGTTTAAACTACCCCTGGGCCTGCATGCAATCACACACACCGCCAGGCTGCATCTTCTGTGCTGCGCTTCTCCGTATGTGCCACAATACAGTAGCATTCCTTTGTTCCTCTAGTTAATAACGTGCAAGAACAGCTTCCTGGCAGAGAGCACACATTAATCACTAGAATGCCCTTCACTACCTTCTCCTCCTTCCCAGAGCATGGGATAGGATAGCCCAATTATTCCCAAACACTTGACAGGAAGGAGCAGCAGAATATCAAGGGGTCATTCCAAGGTCACACAGTAGCAGTGGTATTTCTGTAAGCACACACTGTATGCTTAGGGAACCTAGCAGTTTATATTGCACCAAAATATTTTCAAAATTAATGGTCACCAAAGAAAAAACACCCCATGGATAGTGCAGTAGCAATGCAACAAATGTACAGCCCTCTTTCCTCGCTCTGGGATATTATTTGCTTCTGCAGACTCTGGGAATGGTGATTCCCAGTTCTTTTTTCCCTCATTTGCCTAATCCTTGCTACATTTTACCTCACAGAAGTCACATAGCTTTCGTATGGAAGTTGACTATAAAGCATCAAATTTCCAGCCTCCCTCTAAATGGTGTTGTATTTTTTTCCATACATACTTCTTCCTTAGCCACTCCAATCACTCACTCAGAGATGAGGTGGGTGAGGTAATCTCTTTTATTGGACCAACTTCTGTTGGTGAGAAAGACAAGATTTTGAGCTCACACAGGGACCTGAAGAAGAGCTCTGTGTAAGCTTCAAAGCTTCTCTCTCTCTCACCAACAAAAGTTGGTCCAATAAAAGATATTACCTCGCCCATCTTGTCGCTCTAATATCCTGAGATCAATACAGATACAACAACACTGCATATATCAATCACTCACTGACAACTGTTGTAAATGAGTAGTAGGAAATTCAAGAAGCAAGCATTTTTCCTTCATTTGCAGTATGCTTCTTTGTTACTAAATCACCAAGTGAAAATATTATAAAGAAGGCAAGTATTTCTTAGGTTTTGTACATGTCTGAAAGTGCAAACTAAGAACAATTTAATTTTGTTTAGCTACAAATTCTTTTATATTGTTTGAAATATTGGATTTATAATAATATTATAAATATTGGATTATATATTTATTATAAAATATTATATATTTATTATATAATATTGTTATAAATTTATATATATAAATTTTTATATATATATATATACACACACACACACACACACATTTATTATATAATCTAATTTATATATTTATTAGAAAATACTGGATTTATAATAATTATAATTTTATTTGGAATATAAAATTCTTTTATATTGTTTGGAATACGAACCAAGTGTGGGGATTTTCAAAGATGAAAATGGCAGTAAGATATCTTTGGTAAAATGTTCAAAAGCACCTCATTTTCAAAACAGACCTTACTAAGAATAATGGGTATTCAGTACTTGTCAGAATCAGACCGTGTACGCGTGTGCATATGTAATCCACATAGACAGAGGAGTGAAATTCCTGCACCACTTCAAAACTGGAGTAGAATTTTGAAAAACATCTAAGCAACTTAGATGCTTAGGTCTTATTTTCAAAAGTGGTTTAGGCTCTTAGAACCTGATTTTTAAAGCTCTTTAAAGCTATTTAGGAACCTAAAGTGCAGATAGTTGCCTAGCGGGATTTTTCAAAAGCTTCTAGGCACCTATTTCCCATTTGGGAGCTAGGCACTAGGCACTTTTGAAAATCCCACTAGGCATCTATCTGCATCTTTTAGTGCCTAAACACCAAAAAAATGAAAAAAATGTAGCCCTTAGTATTCTAAGTCTCATCGAAACTCAATAGGATTTAGATTTCTAAGTACCTAAGTGGCCTTTGAAAATGGGACTTGGAAAGTAGTAGTGTGTTTTGTTTTTGTTTTTTTAAAAAAAAGTAGTGGGTAAAACTAATCTAAACTAAACTCCATATTACCTCAAATGAAAAGTGGGTTAACTTCATTTAGCAGAGTTAATCCTTTATTACAGGGACCGGCAACCTTGGCACGCGGCTCCGCAGGGTAAGCACCCTTAGCAGGCCTCGCCGGTTTCTTTACTTGCCAGTTCGCCGATTATAGCTCCCACTGGCCGCGGTTCGCCGTCCCAGCCCAATGGGGGCTACGGGAAGCGGCGCGATGCTGGCCAGTGGGAGCTGTGATTGGCAAACTGGCAAGTAAACAAATCAGCGGGGCCCACTAAGGGTGCTTACCCTGCGGTGCCGTGTGCCAAGATTGCCAGTCCCTGCTTTACTACATTCCTGGACTTAGGATCTTAAGTAACTTATATGCTTTTGAAAATGTTAACCCTGACTCTTCATGGGACTTTCAATGGGAGTCAGGCAGCTAAGCTACCTGCCATTCGTGCCTTTGACAAATCTTCCCTCAGGTCATCGGCTGTAGATTTTCCTGTGACTATGCTAACTTTAGATTGGCTGACCTGTAGTAAATTATGCAGCTATACTTCACTGAGGTTCAAAAAGTATTTTTCAACCATTCTACATTTGTATGCTGAGGTTGTAACTCTGATAAGGTTAGTTTTCCTGAAGACAGCTGGCATTTCATTGAACTAATATGCAACTCTATTATCAGTGAAAGCACATCTTTGACAAGAATCTCAACACACACACACTAAAAACCCCTCTGCATTGCTCTAGGTAAGCTTGGTGATGGCCATTTCTAGTTAATGCACACCCCTAAAATCAAAAATCAAAAAAATTGAGAGCAAAGGGTCTTTCCCAAATTTGAAAAATGACTTCCTTTTTCATAAACATTTCAGTCAATAAACTCATGTATTAATAAAAAATCAGAAGTCACACAGCAATCTTAGCTTTGTTTACAACAAATATGAATTTAAATTTTTGGTAGGTTTAATTAAATATATTTTTACGTTTGCAACATGTTTTGACCATTAATGAAGACCTCTGTATTCTTAACAATTATAGTCATATATCTCATTTGTTTACAAACATGCATGTGTTTCTTAAAATACAATTGCACCAAGTAACAGATAGATCAGAAAACACTATCATGGTATGTGTATATTACCACATAAAACAATTACTGAATTACTGAAAATGCAAAAATAAATAATTTCAGAATGTCCTTGGTAAACATAAAAACCCCCAACCCTATAGAAAGGTCTGACAAAATTACGTTATACATATGTTTCATGAACTTTAAAATATAAATTACATTATTTTTCTGATATTATGCCTATCACTGTGGTCTGAGCCAGTTTCTACAGAAATATATCCTCAGAATCATCTTTATTTGCAGCCACAAAATTTTTAGTCCAGAAATTTAATCATAGATTTCAATTAATGTGAGGTGGACAGCGCTGTTGTGAAATTGAGTTCTAGCTTAGGGGCAACCTTCCATACTCTTTATAGTACAATAATTGAACTCTAGTGAGAACATACGTACTCTTGGTTAGGAAGTTAAAGTTTGCAAAGCAAACCTGTTCCATAGTGATACTGCCCCATCGTGGGAAGTGTATACCAATCTCTTTTGGAGACTCAGAAGTTTTGCCTATCTAGCACCATGGCAATGCCTGCATAAGTTGTCATGCCCATAAAGCATAATTAAACTGATTTTAAATAAACTGAATTGATTGTAGAAGCCTGTTTCTCTGCAGGAGCGTTATTGAATAGGTGTGGGGTCTGCCAGATACAGGCAGCTTTAACTTTTGGCCAAAGCTACATATTTGTGTGCAGGTAACAGGTTTGGGGGAGGCAATATGATAATATCAAATACAGTATTTGTTTCCCCTTCCTGCACCTTGGCTTGCCTTCCTGCTGTGTGCAGCACAGAGAGAGATTAGGCTTTTCAGAACGTTGATCTTTATATCTATATATTGTACAGAGCTAAATCTCTGCTAGCTCGAGAGTGACACAAAATCTGTAGAGGCAAAGGAATACTAAATCTATCTATCTAAATACAGTACCTGACAGCTTAGTAATAGCCCTTGAAGCAATTGTGAATATAGTCAGTAACAACTGCTTAAAGATGCTTTCAAATGTAAAATACAACTATGCACCACACATACATACAAAAGCTCTCCTCTGGGCGGCTTTACCTTTCTCTATCATTGTGAAAGTGTGTCCAAACTCACCGCATGGCACACTAGCTCCTTAAAGTCTGGGAAACAAGTGATAGTCCCGCAGTCTCCTGCAAACTCCCCTTGAGGCTCTGCAATGACAGCCTGCATTCTGCTGAGCCTGTGCCAGTTCTAGTTATCTTCTTTTCTAAGGGAGGTGAAGGAACCTCCAGGTTAACTGCAACAAACTGCCAAAGTCCCTGGCCCACAATCCTTGCAGCAGGCCGTTCTGGTTCTTGCACCACTGAATCTTTTCATCGGACAGGCTCTCCGTGTTCTTTTTGTAAGCCCGTCCATTTTCCCTTAATTTCTATTTGGTGACACTGGGTGTGTCCTGCCCAGGCTGCTTGCCCACAATGGAAATCACACAAATAGCTTCAAACAGGTAATGAACATACCTAGTGCCTGCCATACTCAATTTCTAGATGTTTCTGGCCTGTCAAGAAGAGTCACCCCACCCAGCAAGTCTGCACAAAGAGTACCTCCAAAAACCCCAAGAACCAAGTAGCCTGTCTGCGGTTTCGTCCCGTAATTACACAACGAAATGATGCAATCCAAGCATCTGGGTTACATACACCCCCTCCCCCTGCAAGATAATCAGTTTGGAAACGTCATTAGATTATGGAGCACAAAATCTAATGCCCACCAGACAGTTAGAGAGGCCTCAGCCCACAGGTATCATGATTCCATTTCTAGTCCTGCAGGTTTTATTGGTGTATTTAAGAATTGATAAATACAAAAATTCAAATAGTCACTTTTTTGTTATTAAGAGAAAAGGGTAGTGATTGTTAATTGGCTTGCAATAAAGAAACCACTTTGCATCCGATTCCAAAAAGCCAACAGCAGAAGGCAAGTAGTCGAAAGGAAGGATAAACTAGAGGTTAATGAAGCACGTCACATATTTCCAATACAAACTCAATTTTCGTATTCCTGAAGAAAAGGAAGAAAGGAAACTATCACTACATTCCTCCAGCACGAAGCTCCAGCATTCCTTTCTGGGCCTTAGGCTGCATGAATGAAGCTGGAGGTGCTCAGTTAAATAGGCAGCAGTGATTCATGCTCCTTTAAAGCCGCACTCCTACACTACTGGGATGTAGTGCAATCAATTGCAGTTGTGTGTTTTGATTCACTTCCTATCCTACAAATAAAACTAGTTAGCATGTAGGAGCTCAGTAGGTTATAGCTGGGTTTCAGCCTCAGCATCTGAACAAAAAAGAAACCCTTCTCTTTACATTCAACTTCACCTTCTATTTATTGTCCAGTTTGTCTCCAAATTGCAAAAGGTTAGGGTAGTCTCTTGGATTATGAGGTTGAAGCTGCCAGGATTGCCTCCCCACTCTGAACTCTAGGGTACAGATGTGGAGACCCACATGGAAAAAAGAAATACCCCCCCCCCAACCCGCCAAGCTTATTTTACCAGTTTGGGTTAAAATGTTTTTCCCCAGAACACAACTTCTTCTGTGTCTGGACTTGGTATGCTGCCACCATCAAGTGAGAATGTCTCAAAAAACTATTGGACATGGGCCACTTGAAGCCCCTCTTTCGCTTTCCACAAAATCCTCAAACTTATTCCCTCCCTGGGAAGCTTAAGAGAAAAGCCTCACATGATCCTGCAAGATGTGCCCGATCCAAAACCAGGATCTTACACAATGGAAAACAAGCAGTCAGATTCTTAAAAGAAAGATTTTAATAAAAGAAAAAAAGAAAAGAATAAATCCCTTATAACCATCAATAGAACAGCATCTACCACAATCAACAAAAGGATTCAGAAACCAAACCTCTCCCCCCTAGGCAACTTTCTCCCACTGTTGATATCTCTGCTGAATCTTACAATATCAAGAAGCACCCAGCCAACACTCACCCCTGAGAACCCTCCAAGTGATATAAAGAAGGTAAACTTACTGACTACAATACTTGATAGAAAGCTATAGTTACAGTGAAAGAAATAGGTGTGGTTCATCCCATAGCCGAGTTGAACAGAGAAGAGACCCAGAGAGAAACTGAAACTCAAAATCCTTTGTCTCCTGAGGAATTTCTCATTGGTCAGTTGTCTACCTCTCAGGTTACCTTTAGCTTAACCCCTTACAGGTAAACACTAATTCTAGGCTACTTTATACTTATGACAGAAGCAAAGCACATTTCACCTGTGACCATTAAATAATAATTTCTATGCGGCCTTGAAGAAACACCCAAAAAGTCTGACTAGAAGGACAGTGGGATAAATTTAGGGTTATGCCTGGTAAGAAATTTAAGTAGTCACAAACTCCAACAGCTTGCCTGTTACAAGCAAGAAGGATACTTGTCCCAGAATTCCCATGCCAGTTTGCCTATAGAGTTCATACTGAACAGTAAAACCTATGTGTATGTTATTATGCAGTTGCTTCATGTAAAATCTAGAATCAGAGAGTAGCTGTGTTAATCTGTATCCACAAAAACAACAAGGAGTCTGGTGGCACCTTAAAAACTAACAGATATATTTGGCCATAAGCTTTTGTGGGTAAAAAACCCACATCGTCAGATGCATGCAGTGAAAATTACAGATGCAGGAATAGTTATACAGGAAGAGAAGAGAGTTACCTCACGAGTGAAGAACCAGTGTTAATAGGGCCAATACAATCAGGGTGGATGTCGTCCACTCCCAGTAATTGAGGAGGAAGTGTCAATACCAAGAGAGGGAAAATTGCTTTTGTAGTGAGCTGCTCACTCCCAGCCCAAATTAATGGTGTTAAGTTTTCAAATGAAGTGTAGCTCTGCAGTTTCTCTTTGAAGTCTGTTTTGAAGGTTTTTTTTTTGTTGAAGGATGGCTACTCTTAAATCTATTACTGAATGTCCAGGGAGATTGAAGTGTTCTCCTACTGGCTTTTGTATGTTACTATTCCTGATGTCTGATTTGTGTCCATTTATCCTTTTCCATAGAGACTATCTGGTTTGGCCACTGTACATGGCAGAGGGGCATTGCTGGCATATGATGGCATATATCACATTATGGCTGGGAGTGGCTGACTCACTACAAAAGCAACTTTCCCTATCCTGGTATTGACACCTCTTCATCAATTATTGGAAGTGGACCACACTCATCCTGATTGCATTGGCCTTGTCAACACTGGTTCTCCACTTATAAGGTAACTCCGTTCTCTTCCTGTATAACAATGCCTGCATCTGTAATTTTCACTCCACGCATCTGAAGAAGTGGGGCTTTTTACCCACAAAAGCTTGTTCCCAAATAAATGTGTTAGTCTTTAAGGTGCCACTGGATTCCTCATTGTTCATGTAAAGTCTGTTTCCCACTCAGATTTTCTACACATGGTTCGACAAGAGTGTTATCTGTGTAGTATTTGGAACTCTGCCAGTGTAGCTAACTGTGGTTACTTATGTCCAGACACTGCAGCTCACATCAAAAACATGGGTCTTTAATCACTGGATCTAAATCTGTAGGAGGTGAGGCAGTCCTCAAGAGGGTGTCATGCTCACAGAGACGAGGCCACTGTAGTACATACTTCCAGCAGTAGATAAACTCACCATGTCTGAGGTCTCACAGAACTTTTTGTCCTGCAGTGCATGCCGATTTATAACAAACTATGACCAGATACAAGGGATTAGACCGAGGCCTCAAAACATAGGCCCATACACTTGCACTAAGGAAACCTCCTTTAAGGATGAGCTACTCGTAAACTGTATAGTCACTGGGGAAAGGCCACTAGACGGAGCCAAGATCACATGAACCAAGCCAGTACACTACATGAGCATTTTAGGATTATTTTAGTTGCTATCATATTCTTCTTTTGATTTTAAATTGTAACTCAGGGAACACCATATCTTTTGACTTAGAGTTAGCTGTTACACACCGGCATTTTCAGATATGGTTCCCCTCACAGAATGCCCCCCAGCTCAGAATTTTCATTATGTATCCTCCATCCTAACATCACTGAATCAAATCCAATAGCTATTCTAACCCTACCCCCACAGGATTTACAGCAATATTACAACTCAAAAAAAAAAAAAAAAAAAGATTAAGAGACTGAATTAGCTCCTGGTCTTTCAATCCATGAGACAGATCACATAGTAAGGATTACTCATGGAGTAAGGGTTGCAAAATGGAACCCTTAGTGCTTTCTTTTGGAGCAGCCAGGATTGCTTGGAACTTCTTTTGATTCTTATATTTGTTGTTGTTATTTTATTTAACATGTAAATTGTGGTGGAGCTTATAAGCCAAGCAGTGTGGAGACCCACTGTGCTAGGATTTGTAGACAAACACATAGTAAACGACAATCCCTTTCCCAGATATTTTTTAGATTGTAAATTAAGACATAAAAATGGATGAGACAAATAAGTCAGTTGAGAAAGAAGGCAGAGAAGCCGGAATAACCAAAATAACAGGGTGCATGCAATTTTTAGTCACTCAGAAGCAGTGATCATAACTTGCCACTTGCATAACCATTATCAGATTGTAGCTATTGGTGGATGTTTTAGAAGAAGTAAGTTTTGCAGAGGGCCTTGAAGGAAAATAGTACAAACATTCCTTTAAAAACTCTGTAGAAGTTTGAGATATGAGTGTTACAAAGCTTGTGGAAAGTGGCATCATCACATCCTTGGTTTTACTTACAGTTCTTTTCTATACCCACTAGATAATGATATTGGCTTTTGGCAGTGGTATTGAATTATGAGGTCTCATTTGTTTTCCTGTTTTGGCTCTCACAGATTTATTTCGTGTCCACTTCAAAATGCTGTTCCATCAGTCAGTTCCATGGTATGCAAACGAGGCCTTATCAAAATTCATTTTAACTCTAGGACCTGAAAACCCAGAGTCAGCAGAGGCTTTCAGAGAGCAAACAGAAACAGGTGTCCGAATTAAAGTTTTCAAATGAGCAGGTACTGTACCATATAGATAGTAACAAAAAATAACATTGACAGAGTGGACGTAATTGCTACTGCAAGGAAAAGGAACATGACAGAGGCAAGAGAATGCCACAATAACATAGGAAGTATAGAATAACCCTGAAAATCTTGCCAAATGGGATTAGGGCTAAGATATGACATAATATCAATATTAAATGACATAGATGTTCTTGTTCAGAAGAAATCTCTGAATAACTAAAGACTCTCAATTCACAAGCACTAAATTCACAGTAAATGCTAACACTCTTCTCCCTTCCCTCCCCTCCTCCCCTACAAAAAACATCCCTTGATTTTATAGTGCAGAAAAAAATTTCCAGCAGGAAAGATTGAGAAGTGGAATGATGTCTTGCAAAATACAGCATAAGAGGTCTATAAATAAGCCCTTATGTTCTAAAGTCTTGTCTCCTCTCATTCAGTATAGCTTATGTTTAAGTCCTAATTATATATCACAGAATCTTACAAATAAGGAGTAGAACCAAGGAGCAGTACCATTCCCCTTGTGATCCCTTGTACCTCTCCTCAGGAAAAATATGCCTTTATGCTTGAGAAAGTAGAATTTATGCTGAAGCAATTTTCAGGCTCCTTTCACCTTATTTGTGGTATCTCTTTTCATGCCAAGGAATGGGGCCACAATAAGGAAATCAGAATGCCTGACATGTTGGTGGTGGGAGGGAAAGGGGATTATTGAAAAGCATTTGGACTAAGGATTTTGAATTCTATTGCAATACGGTAGTTCCATAAAAGCATGTAACTCCTTTGGCTCTTATTCACTGTATTGAGTATATAAAAAAATCATGAATGCATTATTTATTCACTTATTAAAGCTTTCATAAAAGGAAATAAATAACTTTCAAAAATACTCTTTATAAAGCCAACACCATCTTTACCTTAAACGACATTATATATTAAAAACACGATTCCCCTGTTGTGCCAAAGCTGAAGCAAAGAAATAAATTTACTCCAACACAATGCAGTGAGGCATTAGGGGGGAGGGATAGCTCAGTGGTTTGAGCAGTAGCCTACTAAACCCATGGTTGTAAGTTCAATTCTCTTTAGTTATTTGGATACATCTGAATAAATGCTGGAGGTTGACTAACTTGGGATGGAAACTTAGTGAAAGGGATTTAAAGAAAGAAACAAAGAATACTTCATCAGTTGGACCCATAACAGGCTATGTCACAATTCTGTGAGCTTGTCATAGCATGGTGCACAACCTAGGCTTCATGGAGGCATATGTCTCCCCTCAGGGTCAACCATTCCACAGAATGTTGCCATTAGGCCTGTGCAACCCCTACAAGGTTTAGCTCACGTGAGTTATACAAACTGGACCGTAAAGAATTTGATTCTGAGACTAGCAATTAACCAACTGCTGTAGCTTCACATAGATGTTCAGCTTTATGTACAATGCAAACCTCCACAATATTCCCTGAGCATCCCCCTTCCCAGATAGACATATCTAATGTAACAAGAAGGCTGAAGGAAATGTGGTCTGCTAACTTGCTTGCTGGAGCTGGGTGCTCTGAGATCTTCAAAGGCTGAGTGTGTGCTGACCGTAGCAAATCTATAGGAATTCCATCCTAAAGTCTCATATTGTGCTCATCTGAACACTGAACGACTATTGGCGCCTTCTCATCCTACAAAGCTCTTCTAGAGGGACAGAAGACCCCTGATCACAAGGCAGTAACAGCTAGGAAACAGCCCCGGTCCTGCTGAAGTTACTTAGGAACTCAGCACAATCACATAGCCCCCATAACCGTTAGCTAAGGGTTATTAGGGAACCGCTGGGTGTCAGATCTGTCAGATCTCTGTTAAAGAG
Organism: Dermatemys mawii; assembly: GCA_007922305.1. Lineage (NCBI taxonomy): Eukaryota > Metazoa > Chordata > Testudines > Dermatemydidae > Dermatemys > Dermatemys mawii. The sequence goes on from ML677349.1 coordinate 58,359,173, forward strand.
GGACCTGAGCCACAAAGTTCAAGTCCTGATTTAAACTTCTGAAAAGTATGGTGCTGTCTGGGGTTAGGTTTTTGGTGTGGGCCCATCTCCTCTAATCATAAACAAGTCAAAAAATATACACAAAATAATGAGTATCTATCAGGTTTGATTGTGACCCCTGCCCTTTTAAGCTGAATTTGTACCCAAGTTTTACTTGGTCTGTCTTGAAATGTGTTAACATTTTGGTTTGGAAAAGGACGAAGAAAGGGGTTAATGTTCAGGATGCTGTATTACCTAATGGGAGGTTTCTTCAGCAGCGGATCATCACCCACAGAGAAATGTGAGTGGATAATCCTCTCCTGTACAGGATATTGCATACTTACCCACAGAGCAGACACATAGGCAGTGCCAAACTCAGTCAGCAGGGGGAGCCAGAGGCAAGAGTCCAGCTTTGCTCCTGCCAGCTGCTCAGTAGGGGAGGAGGAGGGGTTGGAACTTGGCTCCCCAAGATGGCTATACCAGGGAGGGGGGGTCAGCCCTTAACACATGCCAAGCCTCTCCCAATTCATGCAGTTAAGGTTAGATATAGAGCTCCCTATTAAGAAGGGGGACTCTGGGATGGGACACGAGTTCTCAGGGATGGGTAGACAAACTCTTTTGGAGGAAGAGAGCGAGCTGAGGTGACAGGGGCTCTTGGGAAGAAGATAAAAGTGGCGTACGCACCTCAATCTAGCCCCCTCATCAAACCCATTCCCACTCCTCAGCACACTTTCCAACTCACAAACTCCACAATGCCCCAAAATGGCCAAAACCCTGCCCCATGACCAAATCCCAGAATCCTTTGCAAAGGATGGTAGGATATAGAGGGTCATGGTAAAATGGGGAGGGGTATTTTTTGAGTCACAGCCCAAAGCAAAATATACTTTGAGAATATACTTTGCTTAGTAGCAAGCTGGGGAGCAGTGGGGGGGGGGCGGTATTTGTGTTCTTGGGTCTCTGCCGCATTTGGCTTTGTTTTTGTATTTATTAGGCTGTGCTGTCTTTTTTATTTTGTGATTTGTGCTAGCTCCATTTTTGTCAGGTGCCCAGAAGGGTGGTTTAGGATGAAACAGAAATAAAATGGATGGCCCTGGTTTTAAAAATAAATCTGACAAAAAGAACAATTTGAGTTTGATCCCAATCACGTTATTTTTAATCAGCATGCAGTTAAAAAAGTAGAAAAATAACCTTGTTTTCTTCACACTAACTGCAAAATTATGTTACTTTTTTTTGTTGGAAAAGGGCACATCATCTGAAGTAGTAATTATATGCAGCTGTTATGTAATCGTTCCTCATATTTCTATAAAAGACAGCAATTGAAGGTGTTTCTTGTACATTATGATGTGGCATGTACCTTTTCAACAAGAATAACAGTAGCTATTCATCGGGAGGCAAAAGTATCCCCTGGGGATTTTTGAGCACCAGTGACTGAACTGGGGAAGATGCAGTTTCAAGTTTTTAATCTATTTCCTGTGGAAGAAGGCACTGCAATGGGTGTAGACATAAACTTCTGTCAGCCCCATTTGTCCTGTAAGCTCTGCGCTCAGAGATTCAGATTTAAAAACCCACATCCATACACCTCCCTCCCCGCCCACCCAAAGTTCAGGAGCTAACCGCTGAGAGAAGTTGAGCTACAAGTCCCACCAAAGTCAGCAAACTCTGGTGATTTTTGGTGGACGAGAGCAGAGTGGGCCTGCAGCTGAGGGAGGAGAACATTTGGACAGTCTACATACAGGCTTACAGGGCTTGCAATGTTGTGCTTACCGAACAAAGGGGCAAATTCAGCCCTCTCCCCCATGGCTTTGAAAGACCCCTGTGCAGTGGAACTGATGAGGTTCTAATGCTCAGGAAAGTTAGAGGATGAGAACTGTGCAGGTGGAGAGCATCCCCTGTGCATCACTAAATACCCTGCTCGTGGTAAGTGAGGCATGAGTGGGCCCAGGCCAAGGGTTCACCACTGAACCAGCCTCCATGGAGTGGCTGTACAGCTGATCCACTGCTTGGGTGGATTTCCCCAGCAGCTCCTGCTCCACCCATCTCCTCACAACTCAGGCTAGCCTTGCAATCCAGATTTGTACCAAAGTGCAGGAAGGACGCTAACCTCTGTTTTCCAGAAGCTGGGAATGGGCCACGGGGGATGGATCGCTTGATGATCACCTGTTCTGTACATTCCCTCTGGGGCACCTGGCACTGGCTACTATTGTAAAACTGGGTACTGGGCTAGATGGACCATTGTTCTGACCCAATATGGCCACTCTTATGTTCTTGCCCCCAAAGCTCAGGAGCTTGTCCCTTGAGCAGGGCCGGTTCCAGGCACCAGCGTAGTAAGCAGGTGCCTGGGGTGGCAAACGGCAGGGGGTGGCATGCAGGGCGTTGTCAGGGCAGCGCTCAGACTGCTTTCGGCAGCATGCCTGTGACAGCTCTGCCAAAGAGGGAAGAGTGTTGAGCTGGGAAAAGTAGCGTTCAGCAGTGCACCCGCAGCAGCTCCACAGTCTTCCCTCTTCGGTAGAGTTGCTGCAGGCGTGCCGCCAAAAACCGCTCTTCTGTCCTCGGCGGCACAGCTGCAGCAGATCAACGATCTTCTCTCTTGAGTCTCTTGGGGCGGCACAGAAGGTAGAGCTGGCCCTGCCCTTGAGTAAAAAAGAATCTCTGTTAGCTAGTAGCAGCGTAGACATACATTGAGACTAGAGCAATGTGGAGTGACCTCGAGAACTCTGAGCACCCTCTGCATGGTTCTTCTTTTTTTCTTCTCTGTGTAGCCTGGGGCCCTTTGTTGGCTAGTGACCTGTAAGTATAATTGTGGCCCAGTCCTTTCCCTCCAAATTCTACTGGAGGGGAAAGTAGAGGTTCCCCACTGATGGACCAACTTGATGGCAGTATTTTACTCTAGAATTTGGATTTGAATATTGGCTTAAAGTAGAGACATATTTTAAAACATAACGTTTAACTATTTCAATTTTCCAGTAACGTTTGCCACAAAGTTAAGTGGTTTTCCTTAGCTGACTGAATTGGGCTTTGTTAATATCCATTGTGCAAAGGCTAGAGAGAACAGTGCAACTGATAGATACAGGAGTCCACAGAGAAAATAAATGCCAATACAAGGGGGTTCCACACACTGAGATTTCATATAGTGCCAGCTATGACTATGGAGTTAAATGCAGCAGCCAGATGTTACAATTCGTCTGCAAAGCCTGCTCACTTTAATTAACCTTTTGGGAAATACCATTTTACACATATACAGTACCTTTGATTTTTCTGCAGCACTAGCAAAAAAAAAAAAATTCCCTGAGAGATTCCTCGCAAATTTCCCTATTTTTACTAGAATTCTACATAATTACTACTACTGAAATTCTCAACTTTATCAGACCGTGTTATCATGGGATAAAGTCTGTCCCCATTGCACAGAGTTTGGGCAGCAGACATCCATGCAATTTCCATCGCAGAACTATTGCACTGGTTCACTCAGTGCAAGTGTCACATGAAGGCTACTTCTTTAGATACCCCTCACAGGACAGCAGTTGCTTCACAGTCTCCATCAGTGCATGCTCACAGTCCCACAAAGCTGGGATTGCCCAGGATGCGCCATTGGAAATAATGACTTCTTCTCAGGCCTGGGAGTCATGGCAACGAACCTGCTGTCTCCCATCTTTCATGCCCTCCTTGGCACTGTTTTCCCTCAGATGTTCATAACTGTGTCTGTCGTTTTCAAGTGTCTTCTCCTAGTTAGCAGCCTTACTCTTTACTTCTCCCAGGTAATGTTTCTGTTCTGTCTCTATGGAATCACTGTGCTACCACCGTTGGAATGGGAGAGATGGCTGAACACTTCACGGGAGACATGGGGTATGGGGAGATCAGCTTTCCAGGAATGTTATTTACCATTTGGGCAATTTGGTGCATTCCAAAGGCAAAATAACAGCCTCTTCAGAAGCACCTGTGTGAGCCAAATGTTCAAGTTTTGGACCAGGCTCTCAGTGATCTGGCCACCACAGGACACAAGGAGCCTTGAAGAGGTTAGTGGAAGAGTTTACCTTTTGACGTCTAATTTAAGTGGCCTAACCTTCCCCAGCTGATTTTTGACTGTAGGGTTCACAAAACCCAAAGATCCCTGGTAGACTCGCTGCTGAGATGACTCTAGAAGAAAATGATGAACTTCCTCTGAAAAGCCTATGTCAGCTCAAAGGAATTTTGTGTGCCACATTGCTAGGTAAAGGGAATCTGGGTCTAAATGTAGTATATTCCTTTGTATCTGAGACAATAGGTCTGGACACTGCTAAAGAGAAAGAAGTGCAACCAAGTTGCATTCTACTCTAGATGTAGTTTCTGGGTGCTCTTCAGGCCACCAATGTAGAACCATTGCACTAATCCATCTAGATGAGACCATGATACAATAACCATAGGGCGCTGCCCATCCAAATGGAAAAGCCACAGTATCTTGGCTTAATGGAGCTTAAATGTGTTTCCAAAATGGACCACATCTTAATACAGAGATTCATGGTTGCACATACCACTCCCCGTCCATCTGTGACCATGCCAAGCACCTCCCCTTCCATTCAGCACCACAAAACATCCAGGAGGCAACTGTTTCCATGGAAAAGTAATATTAAGGAAGTATTTAATGTTATAGCCCATTGAGATTTGGCAGCTGGAAACAAAGTGTAGAGGCAGCATTACCAGGCTAACAGCCAGCTCTCAGTGGTTGATCAGCAAGTGCTGCACAAACTAAAGTAGTAGAACTAGAGTCCTAGCAATAAAGAGTCAGAAAAGCGCTCTGAACTACTTGTGCTATTTGACCCTCTTAAATCATGAGGGGACCCATTCAACAGTGATTTGAGGGGGCAGATATCAACTCCAGCATCTTCTCTTGATGTTATCCCCAGCCAGCAAGATAATATCACTTCTATCTTCTTGGAATGAACTTCAGCCACCTCGCCACCAAAGCCTCAGTGTCTTAGACATCAGGAGAGCTGAAAAGCTGCATCATCAGGAATGAATGAGAAAGAGATGTAGGGCTAGGTCACCAGGCTGGCTTAGCAATATGCTCTCGGTCACCTTTCCAAACCCCATCCCCGGTCTTGGGGCTGGCCAAGGGCCAGTTTGCCCCATCATAACTTAGAGCAAGTGCTCTAAGTTACACTAGCAGAAGTGGTCCCCTAGGGCTGACTATGTCAGCTTCAGACCATGTAGCAATTTTGCTATGTCAAGGGAATCTCCAGCTGCTCCTTTTGGGCAACTCTCTTGTTCTCCAATTGTTGTCCAATTTAGAGCCAAACGTCTGGCATTCCACTATACAACACTGATCAGTGATTACTCTCCTTTCTGCTAATGTGCCATAAACCAAACAAAACAGTTACGGTGAACATTTTAGTATGTCAGCAGTTAATCCATTCTCAGGAGCTGTTACTCCTGCCATCTACAGCAGATTGACCTTAACTTCCTGCCATTATTTTTTGCTGTCTTTTGATAACTCTGAAAATCAAAGTGGCTTTGTCAAACAATGGTGAGTTGGGTTCTGAGTGGAACAGCAAAGGAGCACATCAAAGCCGTACTTGATCCAGAGGACTGATACAACATTTGATCTTCGTTGTCTTTCAATGGCCTATGCCTGCATTGGAAGCAAAGTACTTTTATCTTTATCTGGTTTTGATGATTTCACTGGAATCTTCAGTAAATGTTAGTGAAACCTGTTCTGGCTAGTTGTTCTCCCTCTAGGAAGAAGTATGTCATGTAGCAAGACAAACAGGAAATGCTGACAGATATTTTCCAAGGTCATAAAAAGTAATACAGAAAATCCAAAGATTAAAAACTTTTCTATCCAGCAACAATCTGCCTGCCATTTAGGACATGAATAAGTAACACAAAGGAAAAATGTAAAAGATGGATCTAGGTCATTTGGAAAGGAAAAGCAAATATCTTCAACCATTTTCCTAGCAATTTAGCAGTCACTTCAGAAGACAACATAAAATTTACACCCTTAGCAGAAGAAAAAAGTAAGGTAATCTTCTATCAGAGGAGTCATCTTCTGCACACTGCCTGATTGTGGGTTTTTTCTTTCTTTTATCCCATCTCCAGGTGTACAAATCTTGCTGTGAAATGGAATAATTAACTGCTAGGTTGCAAAGGAAGGTGATAATTTGCAGTACATTCTCTGCTCATTTTCTTTAGAGAATTTAGTAGAAAAAAACTCAGTTCTTCTCAAAATGCAGTTTCCACTGTTGCTTAATGGCTTCTACTTTCACCTCAGGAATGACTGTTTTCTTTCCATTTTGTTTAAAAGTAAATTGCTCTGGCCTTTGTACATTTCAATCCCTTAGAGAGTACTTTTCCAGTAAATGGTTTAACGGATTTCAAACCAGTTTGTAGTATTTATTGAAAAGTGACTAGTAAATACTCATCTTGTTTACTGTTACCCTGGACTCACAGATGATTACAGGGGTTACAGTGGATGAGAAATTGAATGAGTCAACAGTGTGCCCTTGTTGCCAAGAAGGCTAACATCATTTTGAGCTGTATAAGTAGGAGCATGGCCAACAGATCGGGGAATGTGATCATTCCTCTCTATTCGGCATAGGTGAGGCCTCATGTGAAGTACTGTGTCCAGTTTTGGGCCCCACATTACAAGAAGGATGTGGAAAAATTGGAAAGAATCCAGAGAAAGGCAACAAAAATGATTAGGGGGGCTGGAGCACATGACTTATGTGGAGAGCCTGAGGGAACTTCGATTACTTAGTCTCAGAAGAGAAGACCGAGGGGGGGATTTGATAGCTGCTTTCAACTCCCTGAAGGGGGGTTCCAAAGAGGATGGATCTAGACTGTTCTCAGCGGTAGGAGATGACAGAACAAGGAGTAACAGTCTCAAGTTGCAATTGGGGAGGTTTAGGTTGGATATTAGGAAAAAACTTTTTCACTAGGAAGGTGGTGAAGCACTGGAATGGGTTACCTAGGGAGGCGGTAGAATCTTCTTCCTTAGAGGTTTTTAAGGTCAGGCTTGACAAACTAAATCATCCCTGGCTGGGATGATTTAGTTGGTGATTGGTCTCTCTTTGAGCAGGAGATTGGACTAGATGAACCTTCCAACTCTGATATTTTATGATTCTGTGATGGGTTTGGAAAGGACTTCTTGGGTCATCTACTACAGCCCAGTCCAGCCTCTTTACATAAACAGATCTAATCTCAACTCTAAGATGGGTAGTGAATTTGCTATAATGTTATGCAAAACTGTTTTATCATCCGATTGTCCTTACCACTAAACATGATGGCCTGATTCTCCACTTCAGAACACTGGCTCCCTTGAGGTCAGAAGAGTTACACTGGAATGAAACTAGTTTAATGGAGTGAAGAATCACACTATTATTTTATTATTTTATTCCTGGTACCAAATGAGCTCCTCTGTCAAGAGTCCATTAACTCTGTCAGTCCATACTCATGTTGCTTCCTCTTCATTCCCTTCACTGAGATAGGGATGTGTGGGGGAAAAAAGATAGGTTTGCACCTCAGCAAAAGTGGCAGGCCACTCATATTCCAAATCCCCTGGATCTCCTGGGATCCACATGGAGCTCTGCATGCCCCATAGGCATGGAACTATCCAGATAAAGGCCTCAGGCCAGATGTACAGAAGTATTTAGGCTCCTAAAGATGTGGAGAAGAACCGAGTGGGATTTATAACAGCAGCTAAGTGAGTTAGATGCGTAATTCCCATTGACTTTGAATGGGAGTTAGGTATCTAACGGGCTTTGGAGCTTTTGTGAATCTCACTAGGTGCCTGTTTGTATCTTTAGACACCAAATACCTCTGTAAATTTGTGACTCCACAATCATTCTCACTTCACTGAATGTCTCCAGCCTCTTGGCCAGAGCCAGGCCTGCAGGGGATCCTCTGAATTTCAGCCCCAGGAAGAGACTAACCTCATAACTTCCCATTCTGTGTTCACACTGGTCATCCCTGATATTTCGAAGCACTATTTATTTATGAGGTTTTAAATGTATTTTATATTATCCTTTAGTTATAAAACACCAGCCAGCGTCTGAAAGTGATGAACATGATGGATGAGGCTCCTCCCACACCCCCACTCCCATCAGTTTGCTAATGAGGAGTCATTTGTTAATTTCCTCAGATAAAACTGACAGATAATTAGCATTCATTTCATCCCAGGCAAATGGATTCCTTTCAGAGCTTTCTGGCCCTCTTTTGATAGCAGGGATTATAAAAAAAAAAACAAAAAAACCCCCTGCCTGCTACCACACTATCTCTCTGCCAGAGCTTTAATAATTTATCCGCTGTTGCTTTGAATTGTTTTTTGTCTTTTTTTCCCTCCCAAGGGTCAGCTCTTTTATATATATTTGCACCTTTGCTGCTCAGAATACTTGGTCTATATTTGCTTCTTGATGATGCATTAAAAGGGAATTTTTCATTCACAATTTTTTCTAGACATATTTACTAAATTGGTGAACATTTATTTTTAAACAAGTCCGTGTTATAGAACTCAGTGGACCTCCACTTACTTCTCATTTTTTAAACTAAAGATGATGAGGATTATTTCAAGTGCATTTGGTGTACATGATACTGTACTTCAACTAACACAAGCCCACAGTGGGCCAGAATCTTAGCTGTGCTAGGGTAGGTTTGCACGGCTCCCCTGGTGTCCTAAAGCCAGTTTTCTAACATTCTGGAGGATTTCCCTTGGATAAAGAGATGCTTAGATGCTGTAGAACGCTTATGGCTGATTCTGTGCAACTCACCACCGACAGCTGGTGCAAGGAGCATGACCGTGATCCTTGTGCCCAGTGATAGTCAGTTGTCATAACAACCCCTTTGGGTCATAGGCTGATGGTACAGCTTAGAATAGCCTGAAGGCTGCACTGTGTTGCTCCAAGGAACTGGCCCGGTGCAGATCAATTTAGGATTGAAGGTATGCAAATGTAGCTTTAAGACCATTTTGCAGCTCTCTTCACCTGCACACTTCCTAGAGCTTTGCCAAGTGCTCCTTGGCCACAGTTCAGAATCTGGTCCATTTGTCTCTCTGGGCCTGACCGCTGCCTGACCGCTGCCAACCGCTGTAATAATACACACCATTAAGGACTCCCTCCCCACCCAAACAACAAAAATAAGTTAATTGTAGCGCTCATGAAAGGTGTCAGACAGACCGGTCTGGAAAGTGAATGACTCACTTTATCCATAAAACAGCTACAATATGTAACAACTTGTGGCCGCAAACAACAGATGCTGTAGTCAAAAGCTCAGCTGCACACAGGATTTGATCCTGTGCGTTGAAATCAATTGCAAAGCTTCCATTGACTTCAGTGATGCAGGAATGAGGTCCAATGTGGTACTGGGTATACAAACTCTAGCTCCAAAAATGCAAGCTCTTGAGGCAAAGGACAGCATATATTAGCAATAGAACTAGTAGGGATTAAAGCCACTCTGGCCAGCCAGTAGTGACAGTCCTTGGGCAAGTGTGATATTCCTTTCAGTAAGACACACATAACTGAACCTTAGTACATCAGTGAGGGCTGCTTCGTGGACCCTTGAACTGATACAAATCTCCTCGAAGGATCAGGACCTTAGCTCCTACATTATAAGCAGCAGTATTCAAAGTTTTCTCTCACACACTGCCTTTCTAGTTAACCATTCAAGTCTCCATGCTTCTTTACTCTTTGGCATCTGTCTTATGGACTCTTACTTGTTTTGGGCTTGCCTGGGCTCACTTCACATAGATCATCGGATAACTATTAGATGATAACAAGCTTCAGATACTCTCAACGGGGCCATAATTGAACAAGGGTCCTAGACATAAACTGAGACCTAGACGTAATCAGAGACAATCCCTGTGTTTGTACAGCACCTGGCAAAATGGGACCTTGATCCTGACTGGTGTTTCTGAGGGCTCCCATAATATAAATAAACAAAACCAAATAAATAAATGATGACAATAGTTAAAAATAATAAGTCATGTGGAAGATTCTATATTTGATAAGAAACCACTTCCAGGACCCAATCTTTATATTTCTGAGAGTATATAATGCTGCTACATCTGTATTTGGAGTTTTTGTTAAAGCAAAGTGATCCTCTATCCAATGTGTAATTTCCATCGGTTCCTTCCACTATTGGAACAAATCAAATTGCACTTTGTTTTTTTAAACACACGTTTTGCTCTTCTTCACCTTGCAAACCCCTCAGCGGGTGACCCGGTTTCAGAAAGGTGGTGCACTCTGAAGCATGAAGGGAAAATGAACACCTTTGTAAGAGAAATGGCGGCTACCTATGCAGCAAATCAAAACCAGAATGACCCCAAATGTCAGAGGATTCTGCTCAATGTTAGCACACTGGGAATTTCTTTTTTCTTTTAGCTGCGTGATCCTCCCTCTTCCCTGCCCAAAGCCATCTACCTCTCATATCCAAGTTGTAGGCAAATGCAAAACTCCAAACATTTATGGAGTCAGCAGAAACAAGGGTGCAAAGATATACTTGCTCCACAGTAAAAGCTGCAGACACACAATGTAAAGGGGTGCAAAAAATTATCCAGGGTCAGATTTAATTTAGGAATAAAAATGTGAACTCAATAAGTCTGTGTTAGAATACATCACCCCCTGCTCCCCACCACAGCTGGATCTTGACAAATCATGAGGAGATTAAACATTAAACGGTTTTCTTAATCTTTGTTCTTTAAAGAATAATTAGCCATCATGTTCAAAGAAATCTGTTCCTTTTTGCAATGCACATATATTTGTGTGCTGTTTCATAGTGAAACTGTTTTAAATGAAGCTTAGTACTACGCAGACCAGAGGAGCCAGAAGAGAGGTTCATATCAGACAAGTCTTGTGCCTGGAGACTTTTTCTTGCAGAGGCAATGAGGTGGTGAATCATTGAGTAGGTGTTCCCGATTTCTAACTTCTGTGAATTTAAAACTGGAGTGGTCACTTAAATCAAATGTCAGATGATTAATTTCTTTCTCTCTCTCTGTAATTCCTAAGTGGCATTTGGTAATCACACATGGCTCCATCTCATAAAGTATTGATGTCACAAGCATTTATTGCTACAGTAATCAGAGGAGGGAAAGGTTACTGTCTATGTATGTGCACATTCATATGTATGACTTCTGCCTATTCTCTGTGTCTCTCCCTTTGATTCTTCAACACATTAAAAGGAATATGTAGAATATAGCTGAGCACCAGCCTACAGGGAGGGGAAGGCATTCCAGGTTAGCTTTCAGCCTTACCACAATGGCCCAGGGAGGCCAGGGAGTACTTCCAGCTGAGCTCTCTGGAAAAAAATCTGCCTAAAAACGATTGTTTAAATTTCAGCTGTCCCTAGGAGAATGTCGAGCCCTTCTTTTATGTGACTGTTTTTGTTAACATGCTGTCTCAGATTGGTGAGAGTTGCACATGGGCTATTATTTTGTTCAGGTTCAATTCTTCCCCCAGTCTCACTGAGCACAAGGTAGGGGGAACAACCAGGGAGCTGGTAATGCCTCCTTGATTCTGTGTCAGCCTAGCCATGGCATGATTTAAAGCAGCCTAAGGGCTGCTCTAACTTAGGGATCTTATGCAAGAGCTGTAGGGACCTAGATCAGTGTAGGATTGGCAAAAGTACAATGAATTTATGTCCCGCCCTGATATGTCTCCTCTCTCTCCTTGCATGCCCACTATGCTTTGGAGCTAGCTCCACTGGTTTTACACCAGAGGGGAGCTAAATCTTCTGTGTGCCATTGATGATCAGATTTTGTCCCCTTTATGCCTCTTGAGGAGCACAAAGAACCCTGACCATGATGGATCTGTCCATGTACTTTTATTGTAATACATACTATAGATTGAATACACACTCATGTAGTTATACCTGCAGCCAAGATCTCTTTGCATATCACGAAGCTGTCTGAGCAGTTTGGTCAGTTCCACAAAGCTTGGTGATGATCCTGCCAGACTTGAAGTGAGAGTGTGACCACACTGTCGAGAGACTGAAGATAAACTTCATTAGCAGCAGGAGATAAATATAGAATCAGAAAGATGCAACTGTGAATTTGTGGACTGCTGCTCATGTACAAGTAAACTGATAATTCTGGGGGCTAGCATCCTAGCTGTGAATGATTAAACTCCAGCTAGCTCATTATTGCGAGTTACCCAAAGGAGAAAACGCTTACAAAATAAAATCATGTATGTGAAGGCCTGATCGAAAGCCCATTTAAGTCAATGTCTTTCCACTGAATTCAGTGGGCTTTAGATCGAGCCCGGAGAGTAAAGTCAGCTCTCAGACAATATATTTGTGATTCGCTACTATAAATCTAGACAACCATAATGTGGAGCACAATTTCCCCATCAAACCCAATCCTCACATTTTTAGTTTTGGACCCAGTCAGAGAGAATTTTGCTATTGACTTTAGGGACCATTATCAAGGAGACTTATAAAAACAAGGGCATGAAAAAGAGAAGGACACACTGCCTAGAAAATATACATGAAAATAAATGTATTAATACAAACTTACCAAGTGTAGGAGGTCAGAACTCTCAGAAACAAATGGTATTTTAAATTCCTACCCGTCTGGGAAAGTCCTATAGAAGTGAACAGAAAATCATAACTTTTTCATATGCCATTCAATATGTTCTAGTAGAAAATTACATCCTTGCTATAAAATTCAATATGTTGGCTAACAATGTATAGACAAGTTATCACTCTGTGAATTCAATATGTTTTTACACTAATTTCCATGAAGCCTATTGATTAAATGCCAATCACATTCAATAGGAATTTCCCATAAGAATAACTTTTCAAGCCAAAGGGGCATTTGCTTCTTTGCCTGGCCTTTCAGCTGTTGTTCTGCTATGTCTCAGTAATGGCAAGTTGCCCTCAGCCTATGAATTGAAGAGGCCTGCACTTTTAAATGTCCCACTGGGAGGATTTATTTTTAGATGTTCAATAGCCTCCATTCCAGAGTCGTCTGTACAGTAGTTCAGACAAATGCTGTTTGGAAAAATTGAAAAACAAGCAGAAGCCTATAAGTGCCACAAACTCCAGAACTCGCATTAAGTGTTCTGTTCCTGCAAACATACTAGCCCCATCTTAGTTCCCAGCTAATGGCATCACAAAACCACCACACCACAACAAGGCACAATTCAGCATGACTGCAGATGTTGGCAGACCAGAGGCCCAAGAACCAGCTATTGCTCAAGGACGTTATGAGGCAGGAAGGCAGTAGACTGGCAGAGGTTTCTCAGAGATCCCCACAAGGCCTCACATGGATGGTGGTGTCCCACTAGTGGAAATATGTTTTTATCTTGGTCTTTTAATTACCTTAGGCTCCCTCTGGTGACTGGACGGCTGCTGCTGCAGTATATTTTAGGGTCATGCACTAACAGTGGCTTGTGTGTATGGCTGTATAGTCAAATATCTCAGCACTGGTGGGATTTAAAAATAATCTGATGTTTAGCTTCCCGAGGAACATTCACATCAGATAATTTTCAGGTAGATTATATTTTGGCCTTCTCTTTGTGTGGAGTCTCCCTTAACATTTTAAAACGAATTAACTGGAGTTATATTTAAATGAGAAATGGAGATTTGTCTTTGGTTTTAAGAGGAATCTTATTTTATTCTATAATCTGAGATTCACAGATGTTCAAAAGTATGAAGGGATGGAGTGGTTATGAATTCTTTCTAGACCGGGGTGGGTAAACTACAGTCCGCAGGCCACATCCGGCCCGCAGGCCCTTCCTGACCAGCTCCTGAGCTCCCAGCTGGGAAGCCTGCTCTGGCCCCTCCCCTACCTTTTCCCCCTCTCCCAGAGTTTTAGCATGCCGCACTGTCAGCACTCTGGCCTCCTGCTCCAAGGCAGTGCTGTAGCAGCAGGGCTTGCTCTGCCGGGTCCTGACCTCCTTGCACTCTAAGTGGTGTGGTGGTGGGGGGGGGCTGCGAGCTCCGGCAGGGCAGTGTGCCTCACTCTGGCGGGCCTGAGCGGCATGGTAAGGGGGTTGGGGTTGGGCTGGGGCCTTGGATAAGGGGCAGGGAGTCCCAGGGTGGTCTCTCGGGGGTGTGTGGAGGATAGGGGTCGAGGCAGTCAGAGGACAGGGAGCAGGGGGCTTGGATAGGGGGTGGAGTTCTGGGGGGGCAGTAAGCATGGGGGGGGTCACAGGAGAGGCGGTCAGGGGACAAGTAGCAGGGGAGCTTAGATGAGGGATGAGGGATGCAGTCCTGGAGGGTGGTTAGGGGCATGGGGTGATGACTTTCCTCCTCCTCCTCCTCCTCCTACAGAAGGGAGCCCAAGTGGAAGGAAAACTGTGAGCTTCTCCTTCTTCAACTCATCCCCCTTTGAATGACTAAGAGATATTACCTCACCCACCCGGTCTCTCTAACTCCTGGGACCAACACGGCTACAAGGACACTGCAAACAGAATGTTAAAGGAAGGAGTAAGAGTGCCAGCTGTTGAAGAGGTCATTTGTAACCAATGCAAAGTAAAGACACCTTTTTAAAAAGTATGTGAACAGTTCAGTTTCCCTTTAGTCAGCACATTTTTAAAAAGTTACCTACATTCAATCGACTAAAAACCCAACATTTATTGCCAGGCAGCTTGTTATGAGTAAGGACCCACAGTATGTACAGGAGCCAACCTTTGAGAAAATGATGAGAAATCAGAGCTGTTTGAACAACTGATTTTTTGGTTGGCTGACAACACCAAAAAAATCAGAACACAGTAGTTTCAGGTCAACCCAGAAACAAAGTTTTTCAAAAGTTTTGGTGAATCAAAAAGTAAAAAGTTGTGAGTCAAACAAAATATTTTGTTCAGCTTAATTTGATTCATTTTGATTCTGAGCTTTTTTAACACTGGATTAAAAAAATAAATAAAAAATGGAAGGACATTTCTAAAGGAAAAGTCATTTCAAACAGAAAAAACCCAAAACATTTCATTGTTTAAATGTCAAGACAAATTCCAAACATGTTTTGCTCTGCCTGAATCTGCAGTTGTTGCTGAAAAAATATTTCAGTTGAAAAAAATTCACCCAGCTTTACTAGAGAGGTTAAAACACCAGCAGTGATTACAACACTGATGATGAGATAGGGCCAGACAGTTCTATAAGAGCTTGTATCACCTGTTTTTAGATGCATATTGGTGCCCCATTGGTAGCTCCATGGGGGAAGAAAGGATGTTTCTGCACAATGCAAAATTAGATTCTGAAACTTCTACTTCCCACCTATTATTAATAAAAGGATGGCAGTGGTAGGGAATGTAACCAATCAAGGAAAATGGGAGGCAAAGATGATTGAACCCAGTGTTGCCATCCCTCCTACAATTCTTCGGGAGTGAGTTGGCATATGCAGTACATGCATCTTCACACCATGTCCCACTACTGACCCCCAGTCCTCAATTAGATCTGTGAGGGCACACTCTGGCAGCTGTATGGAATCCCACTGTTTTCATAGCTGAGTCTGCACAAATCTGATTGCAAGACTGGAATCCTGGTGACCCGTGTCTGTTTATTTCCTAATGCAAAATTTGGGTTTGGATAAAAGTATTTGCTCTAAGTCACAGTTAGCTCATCCGTTTCTTTTAAATAATAGAAATAAATATGTGTACACGTAGACACACACACATACACTTTTTTTTATGCAGAAATGGTGTTTGGAACTTATCATCACAAAAATACAACCTAATTTTTTTTTTTATTGATTATGGAGAATTCCAAGAATTCACAATTTCAAAGCCAAACTAGCCCCACAGATAGAATGCTTTAGAAGCAGCAGGAAATATATGGATTTTTAAGCAAATACTCTATGAACTAAACCGTATTATTTAATAACAACAATCACACTCACACAGGTATGGTAATACTAAGAGATTTCTCATCACTGTTACAGTAATTTCATCAAATTCTACCTTGCAGCATACCCAACAAGCCCAAATACCCCCACAGTGCTGGATCTTCTTGCCTAATTATATGCTTTATTTTTATCTATCTTTATTTCCCCCCCTGCAAAGCAGTTTGACCTCATAATAGCTACATGCATGGCCTTCCTTCATTGTTTCTCTGCATCCCCCCGCCTTATTATTTTGATTAACCACCTGCTTCTTTTGCATCATTTAATTCCATCATTTCTAGTGATGTGTTTATGTCTCTCTCTAAGGGTCGAGTTCTGTCCCTCTTACTCGCAGCGGTCCTCTACTTCTATTGAACACTATTGAAACCAGGAGGATTCTGTGCGGGGAAAGATGCTACTGGGCCTAAGTCAGGATGACAGCTTCAGGCTCCGTGTTCATATTTTGACACGAGTCTCTCATGTCGTAAGTCTCATGTGATACTCCAGCAGGGGAATTCTTATCAGGGTGAGTGTAAATGAAAAACAAGAACATTTGCTTGACTAAGTCTTCACTGGGAATCTCCCTTATAGCTTAACAGGCTGCTTGGAGAGCAGATGTTTGAATATTTATCATTTATTGCCCTTGCCACTTTGACCATACGACAATGGCAACAGTATACATCAGATGGCCCAGACACACCTGTCACATTCCCTCTCCCGGGGAACTGACAGATTAACTTTAACAGTCAGCTTGACTTAACGAGGTTGTATCCACTAACACCTGAAGTGAAAGAGAAAAGAGGCCACGGTCACCCAGACTCTCGGCCGAACAACAATAACAACGGATTTTTTTATTTCACTGCATTATTGAAGGCTAACAAATGCCATTATCCACAGCTGCTGCCCCTCAAGATTTCTTGTATATATATGCTTTATGTTTGCCTTGCTGGTTTTGTAAAGAGCCGTGCAGACAGTGGTAAATAAGCAATTCATACTAATACTTACAAACACCAACAGGGAAATCTACGCTTCCCTTGAGCCCAGAGTATTTCTATATTGCTCCGATGCCTGAATTTAACTACAATGGGTCATATCCAAGTCTGCATCTGTAAGATAGTCATGAAAGGCCAGATTCTGTTTTCAGTAACTACATGTACTGGCATAAGGCCCTGAATCCAAGTTGGATAAAGCCTGTAAAGTTACTCCAGATTTATCCCAGTGTAAACGACAGCTGAACTGGCCCTTAGGGCATAAATACAAGCTGGGATTCGGTTGTGTGGAATGAGCCGAATAAGACAGGTGTGGGTCCCAAGCGCAGTCGGTGGGCAGGCTGGAACAATGTGATTGGCAGGCTGCGAGTGTTGTACTACCCGGTGTGCAGAGGCCAGGCAAAAAGCTGTTCACGGACACAGTAGAAAGCACTTTTGACAGGCAGGAGTAAACCCAGAAGAATGACGCCAGAGACAGAAAAAACAAACAGTACAGCTGCCTGGGCTACCCACAGAGAAGATAGTTCAGGACCAACCAGGCCCCTAAAGGCCTCTTTCTGTTAAATAATACATTGAAAATATTGGCAATACTAAAAATCTATTTCAAATCTAACACTGGAGCCTTTTTAGACTATGTAAAATATATAGACTACATTGCATATACATCATGCATATAGTCAGTTTGTTTTGTCATGGCGTCAGTGAGCAGCAAAAATGGAGCAGTGAAACAGGTATAGTCAATATATTAAAGATATTTAATACAAATCAATCAGGAAAATATACACCTAATGGGACAGTTCCTGACCTGGGTAATGGCCCTTTTGCACCACTTGGAGCAGGTGGAGTCACCCCAGTTCAGAACATGAACTTTTCACCAATCCACATATAAGCAGTGTGTAATTTGTGCCAGGTCTGAGCTCCGGCACTGCTAGGCTTGACACTTCATAGCCCCAGCACTTCTGGGCTTGCCGCATCAGTTGTGAAAGTGAAAGACTTGCTAGAGCCCCGGCACCTCTTTCATTACAAATAAGCACTGTAAATAAGTATGTATGGATCTCACCCAGCTCCAGGTCAAATGCATGCACCTCTCCTCCTTCCCCTCCCCCAGTATTGTAGTCCCAGATTACCTTCTTCATGGAATTTAAACTTTGTCTGGTACTAAAATAATAAAACAGACCTCGGGTGAAACTTTCTCCCTAAACTTGGCTACAGCATCCTACAGCACCCGCTGCAAGATCTCGGTCTCTTGCAGACCCTTGTTCTCTCTGCCCACCAGGATACTCCAACCCCGCTTCTATCTTGGCTGAACCTAACAAGGATCCACCTGCTAGGAGTGTAATTTGGTAGTAATTACATGCTACCGTCATGCAGGATTCCAGCATTTAGTGTCAGGGTGAGTTAGAAGAGGCCAGCATTTAGGGTCCAGGAATCTGCCATCCTGTTACACCTGTGATAAATGAAGGGTGTGTGTGAAAGAGCGTGTGGGTGCCTCACAGCAAGGAATTCCCAAGTGCGCTTTCCTGGGTTCTCAAAGGGGTTTTGCATTTGGGTGGTGGCAGCATCTACCCATCCAAGTTCAGAAAAAAGCTGTAACCTGGGGAGTTTAATACAAGCCTGGAGTGGACAGTTTTGATTTTTAGAATCCTTGTGAGCCCCTACCTTCTGCACTCAAAGTGCCAGAGTGGGGAATCAGTCATGACAAGAATTTCATTCTTGAATATATATAGATCATTTCCAAAGAGTTGCCCGGCACGCTGCTACACTGGTATCAGGAACAATAACCAAATTCCTTAACCTACCTGTCTGTGTTTGATCCGTCTACTGCTCCTCTCCATGGAATCTATGCTCCTCACCCATTACCACAGTTGTTATGGCACAGTGCTTAGGCCTTGCTATATTACTAGGCAGAAGCAGATCAGGACATAGTAGGCTATACTCTGCATGACCCCAGAGTACATCAAAAAAGTCCACAAATCCAGACTGCCTTCTCCTCTCCGCTATCTGCTATCTGCTATAAGAAACAGCACCATCTCAACCTCATTTGTCTGAACCTACTCAAATACTATTTGTCTATTGGCCAAGCTCAAGTGCTGGGCATGCACATCTGAAATGCCCATCAAGAAAGCAACACAGGCCATATGCTAGAGGGCCCAATCCTGCTTCTCACAAGCCATGCTGAAACTGAAATTTAGACTTGGTCCACACACTTCACAAGGAGCTTAGCCTTCTCCACAAAGCAGTGGTTATAGAGCTAAACCTTTCCTGACACCTTTTCACCACATCCCACCCAACTGCCCCTCTTGCAGCCTCACCTATTTTTTAGGCAAGCTTTTGTTTACCAGGTGTACTCTTCAGGATGTTAAGATCCCTTTTGTATCCCTAAGCAAGATTTTGAGGAAATGTCAGCATTATTCATTATTGTTATTAATCTACCAACCAAATTATACCAGGTGCTTTAGTAGAACCTAAGGAAAAAAAGTGCCCGCCTAAACCGTTGATAGTCTAAATAAGCAGAGAAAGTTCTGAAAAGTCCAGCCCAGGTTTTATATGGGAACCAACACAGACTAGAACAGGATATTTTTGTGAGTTTAACTTAGTTTCAGGGCAAGGAATGGCCAGGTCAGCCATATTTCATAAACCTACATGTTTATCTTAACATAAAATCTTACTGTATTAATTAAATATATTCTAGTAGCCTCATTTGCCATGCTCAGCACCTTAAATGCCCCTGACCTTTGGTCATTATAGACAAGCAGGGAGGAAGTTCTCATCATTTCCAGGTGTTAAGTACTGTCCCCCCACTCCCAGAAGAGGCTTTTATGGACAGCACAGAAATCACTTTCTCTAATAGCATGGCACAGCACCTATTCTTATTTGTCTTTCTGCATCTCGGATTCTAAAGCCTAAATTGTATCTCGTTTCCTCCTCCAGCTCTTCTGTCCACCTGAAAAGGAAACCTAGCAATCATCTTAACAATGGCTCGTTCTATTTTTGATGAGCCCATGGAGAAAGCTAAACTGCAGAGCTAATAAAAGCCCAGCAGCCAGTCAGAACAGCTTCTTTGCCCTTTTTTTTAATATTCACCATATTCTGATTAATGCAAGTCTCTCCATCTCCTGAGCTACACAGGGGTGCTGAACCACACTGCTCAACTCAACAGACAGCAGCTGTCTTCCTGTTATTCACACCTCTTTCAAACCTCCTGCCGCCTTGACCTCAAATACTCATTAGAATGTGACTTAATTCACAGCATTTTTAAAAATGGACTTAGAGTGATGCTATAAATGGACGGTTCCCAACCTGTTTGGGCTCAGGAACTATTTGTGAACCTTGATGGCAACGCTGAGCA